>CANTUZ010000027.1:5027074-5059853 GCA_947846985.1 Fratercula arctica
CAGTTTTCCCTCACGGCTCCGTCTACGTGGCAGAAATCTGCAGACATATGGTAATTTCTCAGGCCGGCCCTTGGGCGACTAAGAAAGGGTGGCTTTGGAGGCTGAAGGCGCCAGGAAAGCCCGGAGCCCCAGGGTCTGTGGGGCAATGCAAGCGGTTCCCAGAGAGCTTTAGAAGAAGCCACAGTTTTCCCTCATGGCTCCTTCTATGTGGCAGCAATGTCTGGACATGTGGTAATTTTTCGGGCCGGCTGTGGTGCGATTGAGAAAGTGTCTTTTTGAGCCTGAAGGCGCCAGGAAATCCCGGAGCCCCAAGGTCTCTGGGGCAATGCAAGCGGTTCCCAGAGAGCTTTAGAAGAAGCCACAGTATTCCCTCATGGCTTCTTCGACGAGGCAGCAATCTCTGGACATGTGGTAAGTTTTGAGGCCTGCGCTGGGACGAGTGAGAAAGGGTGCTTTGGAGGCTGAAGGCTCCAGGAAAGCCCGGAGTCCCAAGGTCTGTGGGGCAATGCAAGCAGTTTCCAGAGAGCTTTAGAAGAACTGAAAGTGTTCCCTCATGGCTCCTTCTACGTGGCAGCAATTTGCAGACATATGGTAATTTCTCAGGCTGGTCCTGGGGTGACTAAGAAAGGGTGGCTTTGAGGATGAAGGCGCCAGGAAAGCCCGGAGCCCCAAGGTCTGTGGGGCAATGCAAGCGGTTCCCAGAGAGCTTTAGAAGAAGCCACAGTTTTCCCTCATGGCTCCTTGGGTGTGGCAGGAAGGTCCGGACATTTGCTATTTTTGAGGCCGGCCCTGGGACGAGTGAGAAAGTGTCTTTTTGACGCTGAATGAGCCAGGAAAGCCAAGAGCCCCAAGGTCTGTGGGGCAATGCAAGCGGTTCCCAGAGAGCTTTAGAAGAAGCCACAGTTTTCCCTCATGGCTCCTTGGCAGTGGCATCAGTCTTCGGACATAATTTAAGTTTTGAGTCCGGCCGTGCGGGGAGTGAAAAAGGGTGGTTTTGAGGCTGAAGGCGCCAGGAAAGCCCGCAGCCCCAAGGTCTGTGGGGCAATGCAAGCAGTTCCCAGAGAGCTTTAGAAGAATCTACAGTGTTCCCTCATGGCTCCTTCTACGTGGCAGCAATTTGCAGACATATGGTAATTTCTCAGGCTGGCCCGGGGGTGAGTAAGAAAGGGTGGCTTTGAGGATGAAGGCGCCAGGAAAGCCCGGAGCCCCAAGGTCTGTGGGGCAATGCAAGCGGTTCCCAGAGAGCTTTAGAAGAAGCCATAGTTTTCCCTCATGGCTCCTTGGGCGTGGCAGGAAGGTTCGGACATTTGCTATTTTTGAGGTCGGCCTAGGGCGAGTCGGAAAGGGTGCTTTGGAGGCTGAAGGCTCCAGGAAAGCCCGGAGCCCCAAGGTCTGTGGGGCAATGCAAGCGGTTCCCAGAGAGCTTTAGAAGAAGCCAGTTTTCCCTCACGGCTCCTTCTACGTGGCAGCAATCTGCAGACATATGGTAATTTCTCAGGCCGGCCCTGGGGCGACTGAGAAAGGGCGGTTTGAGGCTGAAGGCGCCAGGAAAGCCCGGAGCCCCAGGGTCTGTGGGGCAATGCAAGCGGTTCCCAGAGAGCTTTAGAAGAAGCCACAGTTTTTCCTCATGGCTCCTTGGGCGTGGCAGCAATCTCCGGACATTTGGTAATTTTTCGGGCCGGCTGTGGTGCGATTGAGAAAGTATCTTTTTGAGGCTGAAGGCGCCAGGAAATCCCGGAGCCCCAAGGTCTGTGGGGCAATGCAAGCAGTTCCCAGAGAGCTTTAGAAGAAGGGAAAGTGTTCCCTCATGGCTCCTTCTACGTGGCAGCAATTTGCAGACATATGGTAATTTCTCAGGCTGGCCCTGGGGTGACTAAGAAAGGGTGGCTTTGAGGATGAAGGCGCCAGGAAAGCCCGGAGCCCCAAGGTCTCTGGGGAATGCAAGCAGTTCCCAGAGAGCTTTAGAAGAAGCCACAGTATTCCCTCATGGCTTCTTCGACGAGGCAGCAATCTCCAGATATGTGGTAAGTTTTGAGGCCGGCCCTGGGGCGAGTGAGAAAGGGTGCTTTGGAGGCTGAAGGCTCCAGGAAAGCCCGGAGCCCCAAGGTCTGTGGGGCAATGCAAGCGGTTCCCAGAGAGCTTTAGAAGAAGGCACAGTTTTCCCTCATGGCTCCTTGGGCGTGGAATCAATCTCCAGACATGAGGTAAGTTTTGAGGCCTGCGCTGGGACGAGTGAGAAAGGGTGCTTTGGAGGCTGAAGGCTCCAGGAAAGCCCGGAGCCCCAAGGTCTGTGGGGCAATGCAAGCGGTTCCCAGAGAGCTTTAGAAGAAGCCACAGTTTTCCCTCATGGCTCCTTGGCCGTGGCATCAATCTTCAGACATAAGTTAAGTTTTGAGTCCGGCCGTGCGGGGAGTGAAAAAGGGTTGTTTTGAGGCTGAAGGCGCCAGGAACGCCCGGAGCCCCAAGGTCTGTGGGGCAATGCAAGCAGTTCCCAGAGAGCTTTAGAAGAATCTACAGTGTTCCCTCATGGCTCCTTCTACGTGGCAGCAATTTGCAGACATATGGTAACTTCTCAGGCTGCCCTGGGGTGACTAAGAAAGGGTGGCTTTGAGGATGAAGGCGCCAGGAAAGCCCGGAGCCCCAAGGTCTGTGGGGCAATGCAAGCGGTTCCCAGAGAGCTTTAGAAGAAGCCATAGTTTTCCCTCATGGCTCCTTGGGCGTGGCAGGAAGGTTCGGACATTTGCTATTTTTGAGGTCGGCCTAGGGGCGAGTCGGAAAGGGGGGCTTTGGAGGCTGAAGGCTCCAGGAAAGCCCAGAGCCCCAAGGTCTCTGGGGCAATGCAAGCAGTTCCCAGAGAGGTTTAGAAGAAGCCACAGTTTTCCCTCATGGCTCCTTGGGTGTGGCAGGAAGGTCCGGACATTTGCTATTTTTGAGGCCGGCCCTGGGACGAGTGAGAAAGTGGCTTTTTGACGCTGAATGAGCCAGGAAAGCCAAGAGGCCCAAGGTCTGTGGGGCAATGCAAGCGGTTCCCAGAGAGCTTTAGAAGAAGCCACAGTTTTCCCTCATGGCTCCTTGGCCGTGGCATCAATCTTCAGACATAAGTTAAGTTTTGAGTCCGGCCGTGCGGGGGAGTGAAAAAGGGTGGTTTTGAGGCTGAAGGCGCCAGGAAAGCCGGAGCCCCAAGGTCTGTGGGGCAATGCAAGCAGTTCCCAGAGAGCTTTAGAAGAACTGAGAGTGTTCCCTCATGGCTCCTTCTACGTGGCAGGAATTTGCAGACATATGGTAATTTCTCAGGCTGGCCCTGGGGTGACTAAGAAAGGGAGGCTTTGAGGATGAAGGCGCCAGGAAAGCCCGGAGCCCCAAGGTCTGTGGGGCAATGCAAGCGGTTCCCAGAGAGCTTTAGAAGAAGCCATAGTTTTCCCTCGTGGCTCCTTGGGCGTGGCAGGAAGGTTCGGACATTTGCTATTTTTGAGGTCGGCCTAGGGGCGAGTCGGAAAGGGTGCTTTGGAGGCTGAAGGCTCCAGGAAAGCCCGGAGCCCCAAGGTCTGTGGGGCAATGCAAGCGGTTCCCAGAGAGCTTTAGAAGAAGCCACAGTTTTCCCTCACGGCTCCTTCTACGTGGCAGCAATCTGTAGACATATGGTAATTTCTCAGGCCGGCCCTGGGGCGACTAAGAAAGGGCGGTTTGAGGCTGAAGGCGCCAGGAAAGCCCGGAGCCCCAGGGTCTGTGGGGCAATGCAAGCGGTTCCCAGAGAGCTTTAGAAGAAGCCACAGTTTTCCCTCATGGCTCCTTGGGCGTGGCAGCAATCTCCGGACATGTGGTAATTTTTCGGGCCGGCTGTGGTGCGATTGAGAAAGTATCTTTTTGAGGCTGAAGGCGCCAGGAAATCCCGGAGCCCCAAGGTCTGTGGGGCAATGCAAGCAGTTCCCAGAGAGCTTTAGAAGAAGTGAAAGTGTTCCCTCATGGCTCCTTCTACGTGGCAGCAATTTGCAGACATATGGTAATTTCTCAGGCCGGCCCTGGGGTGACTAAGAAAGGGTGGCTTTGAGGATGAAGGCGCCAGGAAAGCCCGGAGCCCCAAGGTCTCTGGGGATGCAAGCAGTTCCCAGAGAGCTTTAGAAGAAGCCACAGCTTTCCCTCATGGCTCCTTGGGCGTGGCATCAATCTCCAGACATGAGGTAAGTTTTGAGTCCGGCCCTGGGGCGAGTGAGAAAGTGTCTTTTTGAGGCTGAAGGCGCCAGGAAAGCCCGGAGCCCCAAGGTCTGTGGGGCAATGCAAGCGGTTCCCAGAGAGCTTTAGAAGAAGCCACAGTATTCCCTCATGGCTTCTTCGACGAGGCAGTATCTCCGGACATGTGGTAATTTTTCAGGCCGGCCCTGGGGCGACTAAGAAAGGGTGGCTTTGGAGGCTGAAGGCTCCAGGAAAGCCCGGAGCCCCAAGGTCTGTGGGCAATGCAAGCGGTTCCCAGAGAGCTTTAGAAGAAGCCACAGTTTTCCCTCCTGGGTCCTACGGGGTGGCAGGAATCTTCAGACATAAGTTAAGTTTTGAGTCCGGCCGTGCGGGGAGTGAAAAAGGGTGGTTTTGAGGCTGAAGGCGCCAGGAAAGCCCGGAGCCCCAAGGTCTGTGGGGCAATGCAAGCAGTTCCCAGAGAGCTTTAGAAGAATCTACAGTGTTCCCTCATGGCTCCTTCGACGAGGCAGCAATTTACAGCCATATGGTAATTTCTGAGTCCGGTCCTGGGGCGACTAAGAAAGGGTGCTTTGGAAGCTGAAGGCGCCAGGAAAGCCCAGAGCCCCAAGGTCTGTGGGGCAATGGAAGCGGTTCCTAGAGAGTGTTAGAAGAAGCCACAGTTTTCCCTCATGGCTCCTTGGGTGTGGCAGGAAGGTCCAGACTTTTCCTATTTTTGAGGCCGGCCCTGGGGCGTGTGGGAAAGGGTGCTTTGACGATGAAGGCAGTAGGAAAGCCCGGCGCCCCAAGGTCTGTGGGGCAATGCAAGCAGTTCCCAGAGAGCTTTAGAAGAATCTACAGTGTTCCCTCATGGCTCCTTCTACGTGGCAGCAATTTGCAGACATATGGTAATTTCTCAGGCTGGTCCTGGGGTGACTAAGAAAGGGTGGCTTTGAGGATGAAGGCGCCAGGAAAGCCCGGAGCCCCAAGGTCTGTGGGGCAATGCAAGCGGTTCCCAGAGAGCTTTAGAAGAAGCCATAGTTTTCCCTCGTGGCTCCTTGGGCGTGGCAGGAAGGTTCGGACATTTGCTATTTTTGAGGCCGGCCCTGGGGCGAGTGAGAAAGGGTGCTTTGGAGGCTGAAGGCTCCAGGAAAGCCCGGAGCCCCAAGGTCTGTGGGGCAATGCAAGCGGTTCCCAGAGAGCTTTAGAAGAAGGCACAGTTTTCCCTCATGGCTCCTTGGGCGTGGAATCAATCTCCAGACATGAGGTAAGTTTTGAGGCCTGCGCTGGGACGAGTGAGAAAGGGTGCTTTGGAGGCTGAAGGCTCCAGGAAAGCCCGGAGCCCCAAGGTCTGTGGGGCAATGGAAGCGGTTCCCAGAGAGCTTTAGAAGAAGCCACAGTTTTCCCTCATGGCTCCTTGGGTGTGGGAAGGGAAGGCCGGACATTTGCTATTTTTGAGGCCGGCCCTGGGGCGAGTGAGAAAGGGTGCTTTGGAGGCTGAAGGCTACAGGAAAGCCCGGAGTCCCAAGGTCTGTGGGGCAATGCAAGCAGTTTCCAGAGAGCTTTAGAAGAAGTGAAAGTGTTCCCTCATGGCTCCTTCTACGTGGCAGCAATTTGCAGACATATGGTAATTTCTCAGGCTGGTCCTGGGGTGACTAAGAAAGGGTGGCTTTGAGGATGAAGGCGCCAGGAAAGCCCGGAGCCCCAAGGTCTCTGGGGCAATGCAAGCGGTTCCCAGAGAGCTTTAGAAGAAGCCATAGTTTTCCCTCGTGGCTCCTTGGGCGTGGCAGGAAGGTCCGGACATTTGCTAATTTTGAGGCCGGCCCTGGGACGAGTGAGAAAGGGTGCTTTGGAGGCTGAAGGCTCCAGGAAAGCCCAGAGCCCCAAGGTCTGTGGGGCAATGCAAGCGGTTCCCAGAGAGCTTTAGAAGAAGCCACAGTTTTCCCTCATGGCTCCTTGGCCGTGGCATCAATCTTCAGACATAAGTTAAGTTTTGAGTCCGGCCGTGCGGGGAGTGAAAAAGGGTTGTTTTGAGGCTGAAGGCACCAGGAAAGCCCGGAGCCCCAAGGTCTGTGGGGCAATGCAAGCGGTTCCCAGAGAGCTTTAGAAGAAGCCACAGTTTTCCCTCACGGCTCCTTCTACGTGGCAGCAATCTGCAGACATATGGTAATTTCTCAGGCCGGCCCTGGGGCGACTAAGAAAGGGCGGTTTGAGGCTGAAGGCGCCAGGAAAGCCCGGAGCCCCAGGGTCTGTGGGGCAATGCAAGCGGTTCCCAGAGAGCTTTAGAAGAAGCCACAGTTTTCCCTCATGGCTCCTTGGGCGTGGCAGCAATCTCCGGACATGTGGTAATTTTTCGGGCCGGCTGTGGTGCGATTGAGAAAGTATCTTTTTGAGCCTGAAGGCGCCAGGAAATCCCGGAGCCCCAAGGTCTGTGGGGCAATGCAAGCAGTTCCCAGAGAGCTTTAGAAGAAGTGAAAGTGTTCCCTCATGGCTCCTTCTACGTGGCAGCAATTTGCAGACATATGGTAATTTCTCAGGCCGGCCCTGGGGTGACTAAGAAAGGGTGGCTTTGAGGATGAAGGCGCCAGGAAAGCCCGGAGCCCCAAGGTCTCTGGGGAATGCAAGCAGTTCCCAGAGAGCTTTAGAAGAAGCCACAGCTTTCCCTCATGGTTCCTTGGGCGTGGCATCAATCTCCAGACATGAGGTAAGTTTTGAGTCCGGCCCTGGGGCGAGTGAGAAAGTGTCTTTTTGAGGCTGAAGGCTCCAGGAAAGCCCGGAGTCCCAAGGTCTGTGGGGCAATGCAAGCGGTTCCCAGAGAGCTTTAGAAGAAGGCACAGTTTTCCCTCATGGCTCCTTGGGCGTGGAATCAATCTCCAGACATGAGGTAAGTTTTGAGGCCTGCGCTGGGACGAGTGAGAAAGGGTGCTTTGGAGGCTGAAGGCTCCAGGAAAGCCCGGAGCCCCAAGGTCTGTGGGGCAATGCAAGCGGTTCCCAGAGAGCTTTAGAAGAAGCCACAGTTTTCCCTCATGGCTCCTTGGCCGTGGCATCAATCTTCAGACATAAGTTAAGTTTTGAGTCCGGCCGTGCGGGGAGTGAAAAAGGGTTGTTTTGAGGCTGAAGGCGCCAGGAAAGCCCGGAGCCCCAAGGTCTGTGGGGCAATGCAAGCAGTTCCCAGAGAGCTTTAGAAGAATCTACAGTGTTCCCTCATGGCTCCTTCTACGTGGCAGCAATTTGCAGACATATGGTAATTTCTCAGGCTGGCCCTGGGGTGACTAAGAAAGGGTGGCTTTGAGGATGAAGGCGCCAGGAAAGCCCGGAGCCCCAAGGTCTGTGGGGCAATGCAAGCGGTTCCCAGAGAGCTTTAGAAGAAGCCATAGTTTTCCCTCATGGCTCCTTGGGCGTGGCAGGAAGGTTCGGACATTTGCTATTTTTAAGGTCGGCCTAGGGGCGAGTCGGAAAGGGTGCTTTGGAGGCTGAAGGCTCCAGGAAAGCCCAGAGCCCCAAGGTCTCTGGGGCAATGCAAGCAGTTCCCAGAGAGGTTTAGAAGAAGCCACAGTTTTCCCTCATGGCTCCTTGGGTGTGGCAGGAAGGTCCGGACATTTGCTATTTTTGAGGCCGGCCCTGGGACGAGTGAGAAAGTGTCTTTTTGACGCTGAATGAGCCAGGAAAGCCAAGAGGCCCAAGGTCTGTGGGGCAATGCAAGCGGTTCCCAGAGAGCTTTAGAAGAAGCCACAGTTTTCCCTCATGGCTCCTTGGCCGTGGCATCAATCTTCAGACATAAGTTAAGTTTTTAGTCCGGCCGTGCGGGGAGTGAAAAAGGGTGGTTTTGAGGCTGAAGGCGCCAGGAAAGCCCGGAGCCCCAAGGTCTGTGGGGCAATGCAAGCAGTTCCCAGAGAGCTTTAGAAGAATCTACAGTGTTCCCTCATGGCTCCTTCTACGTGGCAGGAATTTGCAGACATATGGTAATTTCTCAGGCTGGCCCTGGGGTGACTAAGAAAGGGAGGCTTTGAGGATGAAGGCGCCAGGAAAGCCCGGAGCCCCAAGGTCTGTGGGGCAATGCAAGCGGTTCCCAGAGAGCTTTAGAAGAAGCCATAGTTTTCCCTCGTGGCTCCTTGGGCGTGGCAGGAAGGTTCGGACATTTGCTATTTTTGAGGTCGGCCTAGGGGCGAGTCGGAAAGGGTGCTTTGGAGGCTGAAGGCTCCAGGAAAGCCCGGAGCCCCAAGGTCTGTGGGGCAATGCAAGCGGTTCCCAGAGAGCTTTAGAAGAAGCCACAGTTTTCCCTCATGGCTCCTTGGGCGTGGCAGCAATCTCCGGACATGTGGTAATTTTTCGGGCCGGCTGTGGTGCGATTGAGAAAGTATCTTTTTGAGGCTGAAGGCGCCAGGAAATCCCGGAGCCCCAAGGTCTGTGGGGCAATGCAAGCAGTTCCCAGAGAGCTTTAGAAGAAGTGAAAGTGTTCCCTCATGGCTCCTTCTACGTGGCAGCAATTTGCAGACATATGGTAATTTCTCAGGCCGGCCCTGGGGTGACTAAGAAAGGGTGGCTTTGAGGATGAAGGCGCCAGGAAAGCCCGGAGCCCCAAGGTCTCTGGGGAATGCAAGCAGTTCCCAGAGAGCTTTAGAAGAAGCCACAGCTTTCCCTCATGGCTCCTTGGGCGTGGCATCAATCTCCAGACATGAGGTAAGTTTTGAGTCCGGCCCTGGGGCGCGTGAGAAAGTGTCTTTTTGAGGCTGAAGGCGCCAGGAAAGCCCGGAGCCCCAAGGTCTGTGGGGCAATGCAAGCGGTTCCCAGAGAGCTTTAGAAGAAGCCACAGTATTCCCTCATGGCTCCTTCGACGAGGCAGTAATCTCCGGACATGTGGTAATTTTTCAGGCCGGCCCTGGGGCGACTAAGAAAGGGTGGCTTTGGAGGCTGAAGGCTCCAGGAAAGCCCGGAGCCCCAAGGTCTGTGGGGCAATGCAAGCGGTTCCCAGAGAGCTTTAGAAGAAGCCACAGTTTTCCCTCCTGGGTCCTACGGGGTGGCAGGAATCTTCAGACATAAGTTAAGTTTTGAGTCCGGCCGTGCGGGGAGTGAAAAAGGGTGGTTTTGAGGCTGAAGGCGCCAGGAAAGCCCGGAGCCCCAAGGTCTGTGGGGCAATGCAAGCAGTTCCCAGAGAGCTTTAGAAGAATCTACAGTGTTCCCTCATGGCTCCTTCGACGAGGCAGCAATTTACAGCCATATGGTAATTTCTGAGTCCGGTCCTGGGGCGACTAAGAAAGGGTGCTTTGGAAGCTGAAGGCGCCAGGAAAGCCCAGAGCCCCAAGGTCTGTGGGGCAATGGAAGCGGTTCCTAGAGAGTGTTAGAAGAAGCCACAGTTTTCCCTCATGGCTCCTTGGGTGTGGCAGGAAGGTCCAGACTTTTCCTATTTTTGAGGCCGGCCCTGGGGCGTAGTGGAAAGGGTGCTTTGACGATGAAGGCAGTAGGAAAGCCCGGAGCCCCAAGGTCTGTGGGGCAATGCAAGCAGTTCCCAGAGAGCTTTAGAAGAATCTACAGTGTTCCCTCATGGCTCCTTCTACGTGGCAGCAATTTGCAGACATATGGTAATTTCTCAGGCTGGCCCTGGGGTGACTAAGAAAGGGTGGCTTTGAGGATGAAGGCGCCAGGAAAGCCCGGAGCCCCAAGGTCTGTGGGGCAATGCAAGCGGTTCCCAGAGAGCTTTAGAAGAAGCCATAGTTTTCCCTCGTGGCTCCTTGGGCGTGGCAGGAAGGTTCGGACATTTGCTATTTTTGAGGCCGGCCTGGGGGAGAGTCGAGAAAGGGTGCTTTGGAGGCTGAAGGCTCCAGGAAAGCCCGGAGCCCCAAGGTCTGTGGGGCAATGCAAGCGGTTCCCAGAGAGCTTTAGAAGAAGGCACAGTTTTCCCTCATGGCTCCTTGGGCGTGGAATCAATCTCCAGACATGAGGTAAGTTTTGAGGCCTGCGCTGGGACGAGTGAGAAAGGGTGCTTTGGAGGCTGAAGGCTCCAGGAAAGCCCGGAGCCCCAAGGTCTGTGGGGCAATGGAAGCGGTTCCCAGAGAGCTTTAGAAGAAGCCACAGTTTTCCCTCATGGCTCCTTGGGTGTGGGAAGGGAAGGCCGGACATTTGCTATTTTTGAGGCCGGCCCTGGGGCGAGTGAGAAAGGGTGCTTTGGAGGCTGAAGGCTACAGGAAAGCCCGGAGTCCCAAGGTCTGTGGGGCAATGCAAGCAGTTTCCAGAGAGCTTTAGAAGAAGTGAAAGTGTTCCCTCATGGCTCCTTCTACGTGGCAGCAATTTGCAGACATATGGTAATTTCTCAGGCTGGTCCTGGGGTGACTAAGAAAGGGTGGCTTTGAGGATGAAGGCGCCAGGAAAGCCCGGAGCCCCAAGGTCTGTGGGGCAATGCAAGCGGTTCCCAGAGAGCTTTAGAAGAAGCCATAGTATTCCCTCAGTGGCTTCCTTCGGCGAGGCAGGCAAGGCTCCGGACATGTGGCTAAGTTTTGAGGCCGGCCCTGGGACGAGTGAGAAAGGGTGCTTTGGAGGCTGAAGGCTCCAGGAAAAGCCCAGAGCCCCAAGGTCAAGTGGGGCAATGCAAGCGGTTCCCAGAGAGCTTTAGAAGAAGCCACAGTTTTCCCTCATGGCTCCTTGGCCGTGGCATCAATCTTCAGACATAAGTTAAGTTTTGAGTCCGGCCGTGCGGGGAGTGAAAAAGGGTTGTTTTGAGGCTGAAGGCACCAGGAAAGCCCGGAGCCCCAAGGTCTGTGGGGCAATGCAAGCGGTTCCCAGAGAGCTTTAGAAGAAGCCACAGTTTTCCCTCACGGCTCCTTCTACGTGGCAGCAATCTGCAGACATATGGTAATTTCTCAGGCCGGCCCTGGGGCGACTAAGAAAGGGCGGTTTGAGGCTGAAGGCGCCAGGAAAGCCCGGAGCCCCAGGGTCTGTGGGGCAATGCAAGCGGTTCCCAGAGAGCTTTAGAAGAAGCCACAGTTTTCCCTCATGGCTCCTTGGGCGTGGCAGCAATCTCCGGACATGTGGTAATTTTTCGGGCCAGCTGTGGTGCGATTGAGAAAGTATCTTTTTGAGCCTGAAGGCGCCAGGAAATCCCGGAGCCCCAAGGTCTGTGGGGCAATGCAAGCAGTTCCCAGAGAGCTTTAGAAGAAGTGAAAGTGTTCCCTCATGGCTCCTTCTACGTGGCAGCAATTTGCAGACATATGGTAATTTCTCAGGCCGGCCCTGGGGTGACTAAGAAAGGGTGGCTTTGAGGATGAAGGCGCCAGGAAAGCCCGGAGCCCCAAGGTCTCTGGGGAATGCAAGCAGTTCCCAGAGAGCTTTAGAAGAAGCCACAGCTTTCCCTCATGGCTCCTTGGGCGTGGCATCAATTTCCAGACATGAGGTAAGTTTTGAGTCCGGCCCTGGGGCGAGTGAGAAAGTGTCTTTTTGAGGCTGAAGGCTCCAGGAAAGCCCGGAGCCCCAAGGTCTGTGGGGCAATGCAAGCGGTTCCCAGAGAGCTTTAGAAGAAGCCACAGTATTCCCTCATGGCTCCTTCGACGAGGCAGTAATCTCCGGACATGTGGTAATTATTCAGGCCGGCCCTGGGGCGACTAAGAAAGGGTGGCTTTGGAGGCTGAAGGCTCCAGGAAAGCCCGGAGCCCCAAGGTCTGTGGGGCAATGCAAGCGGTTCCCAGAGAGCTTTAGAAGAAGCCACAGTTTTCCCTCATGGCTCCTTGGGTGTGGCAGGAAGGTCCGGACATTTGCTATTTTTGAGGCCGGCCCTGGGACGAGTGAGAAAGTGTCTTTTTGACGCTGAATGAGCCAGGAAAGCCCAGAGCCCCAGGTCTGTGGGGCAATGCAAGCGGTTCCCAGAGAGCTTTAGAAGAAGCCACAGTTTTCCCTCATGCCTCCTTGGCCGTGGCATCAATCTTCAGACATAAGTTAAGTTTTGAGTCCGGCCGTGCGGGGAGTGAAAAAGGGTGGTTTTGAGGCTGAAGGCGCCAGGAAAGCCCGGAGCCCCAAGGTCTGTGGGGCAATGCAAGCAGTTCCCAGAGAGCTTTAGAAGAATCTACAGTGTTCCCTCATGGCTCCTTCGACGAGGCAGCAATTTACAGCCATATGGTAATTTCTGAGTCCGGTCCTGGGGCGACTAAGAAAGGGTGCTTTGGAAGCTGAAGGCGCCAGGAAAGCCCAGAGCCCCAAGGTCTGTGGGGCAATGGAAGCGGTTCCTAGAGAGTTTTAGAAGAAGCCACAGTTTTCCCTCATGGCTCCTTGGGTGTGGCAGGAAGGTCCAGACTTTTCCTATTTTTGAGGCCGGCCCTGGGGCGAGTGGGAAAGGGTGCTTTCACGATGAAAGCAGTAGGAAAGCCCGGAGCCCCAAGGTCTGTGGGGCAATGCAAGCAGTTCCCAGAGAGCTTTAGAAGAATCTACAGTGTTCCCTCATGGCTCCTTCTACGTGGCAGCAATTTGCAGACATATGGTAATTTCTCAGGCTGGCCCTGGGGTGACTAAGAAAGGGTGGCTTTGAGGATGAAGGCGCCAGGAAAGCCCGGAGCCCCAAGGTCTGTGGGGCAATGCAAGCGGTTCCCAGAGAGCTTTAGAAGAAGCCATAGTTTTCCCTCGTGGCTCCTTGGGCGTGGCAGGAAGGTTCGGACATTTGCTATTTTTGAGGTCGGCCTAGGGGAGAGTCGGAAAGGGTGCTTTGGAGGCTGAAGGCTCCAGGAAAGCCCGGAGCCCCAAGGTCTGTGGGGCAATGCAAGCGGTTCCCAGAGAGCTTTAGAAGAAGCCACAGTTTTCCCTCACGGCTCCGTCTACGTGGCAGCAATCTGCAGACATATGGTAATTTCTCAGGCCGGCCCTGGGGCGACTAAGAAAGGGTGGCTTTGGAGGCTGAAGGCGCCAGGAAAGCCCGGAGCCCCAAGGTCTGTGGGGCAATGCAAGCGGTTCCCAGAGAGCTTTAGAAAAAGCCACAGTTTTCCCTCATGGCTCCTTCTACGTGGCAGCAATCTCCGGACATGTGGTAATTTTTCAGGCCGGCTGTGGTGCGATTGAGAAAGTGTCTTTTTGAGCCTGAAGGTGCCAGGAAATCCCGGAGCCCCAAGGTCTCTGGGGCAATGCAAGCGGTTCCCAGAGAGCTTTAGAAGAAGCCACAGTATTCCCTCATGGCTTCTTCGACGAGGCAGCAATCTCCGGACATGTGGTAAGTTTTGAGGCCGGCCCTGGGGCGAGTGAGAAAGGGTGCTTTGGAGGCTGAAGGCTCCAGAAAAGCCCGGAGCCCCAAGGTCTATGGGGCAATGCAAGCGGTTCCCAGAGAGCTTTAGAAGAAGCCACAGTTTTCACTCATGGCTCCTTGGGCGTGGAATCAATCTCCAGACATGAGGTAAGTTTTGAGGCCTGCGCTGGGACGAGTGAGAAAGGGTGCTTTGGAGGCTGAAGGCTCCAGGAAAGCCCGGAGCCCCAAGGTCTGTGGGGCAATGCAAGCGGTTCCCAGAGAGCTTTAGAAGAAGCCACAGTTTTCCCTCATGGCTCCTTGGGTGTGGGAAGGGAAGTCCGGACATTTGCTATTTTTGAGGCCGGCCCTGGGGCGAGTGAGAAAGGGTGCTTTGGAGGCTGAAGGCTCCAGGAAAGCCCGGAGCCCCAAGGTCTGTGGGGCAATGCAAGCAGTTCCCAGAGAGCTTTAGAAGAACTGAGAGTGTTCCCTCACGGCTCCTTCTACGTGGCAGCAATCTGCAGACATATGGTAATTTCTCAGGCTGGTCCTGGGGTGACTAAGAAAGGGTGGCTTTGAGGATGAAGGCGCCAGGAAAGGCCGGAGCCCCAAGGTCTGTGGGGCAATGCAAGCGGTTCCCAGAGAGCTTTAGAAGAAGCCACAGTTTTCCCTCATGGCTCCTTCGACGAGGCAGCAATTTACAGCCATATGGTAATTTCTGAGTCCGGCCCTGGGGCGACTAAGAAAGGGTGCTTTGGAGGCTGAAGGCGCCAGAAAAGCCCGGAGCCCCAAGGTCTGTGGGGCAATGCAAGCGGTTCCCAGAGAGCTTTAGAAGAAGCCACAGTTTTCCCTCATGGCTCCTTCTACGTGGCAGCAATCTCCAGACATGTTGTAATTTTTCAGGCCGGCCGTGGTGCGATTGAGAAAGTGTCTTTTTGAGGCTGAAGGCTCCAGGAAAGCCCGGAGCCCCAAGGTCTGTGGGGCAATGCAAGCGGTTCCCAGAGAGCTTTAGAAGAAGCCACAGTTTTCCCTCGTGGCTCCTTGGGCGTGGCAGGAAGGTCCGGACATTTGCTATTTTTGAGGCCGGCCCTGGGACGAGTGAGAAAGTGTCTTTTTGAGGTTGAAGGCTCCAGGAAAGCCTTGGAGCCTCAAGGTCTGTGGGGCAATGCAAGCAGTTCCCAGAGAGCTTTAGAAGAAGCCACAGTTTTCCCTTGTGGCTCCTTGGGCGTGGCAGGAATGTCCGGACATTTGCTATTTTTGATGCCGGCCTAGGGGCGAGTCGGAAAGGGTGTTTTTGAGGAAGAAGGCGTCAGAAAAACCTGGAGTTCCAAGGTCTGTGGAGAAAGGCAAGCGGTTCCCAGACAGCTTTAGAAGAAGCCACAGTTTTCCCTCATGGCTCCTTGGGCGTGGCATCAATCTCCAGACATGAGGTAGTTTTCAGGCCGGCTGTGGGGGGACTGAAAAAGGGTGGTTTTGAGGCTGAAGGTGCCAGGAATGCCCGGAGCCCCAAGGTCTGTGGGGCAATGCAAGCAGTTCCCAGAGAGCTTTAGAAGAATCTACAGTGTTCCCTCATGGCTCCTTGGCCGTGGCATCAATCTCCAGACATGAGGTAAGGTTTGAGGCCAGCCCTGGTGCGAGTGAGAAAGGGTGGTTTTGAGGCTGAAGGTGCCAGGAAAGCCCGGAGCCCCAAGCTCTATGAGGCAATGCAAGCGGTTGCCAGAGACTTTTAGAAGAGGCCACGGTTTTCCAGTGTGGCGGCTTGGTGGGCATGGCAGCAATAATGGTACATTTGCTATTTTTGAGGGCAACCCTGGAAAAAGTGAGAAAGGCTGGTTTTGAAGCTGAAGGCAGCAGGAAAACCCGGAGAGCAAAGCTCTCTGGGGCAATGCAAGCAGTTCACAGAGAGCTTTAAAACAAGCCACGGTTTTCCCTCTTGGTCAGCAGGGCATTGCAGAAATTTCCAGACAGATGTTAATTTTTGAGGCCGGCCCTGAGGCAAGTGAGAAAGGCTGGTTTTGAGGCTGAAGTCACTAGGAAAGCCCGGAGAGCAAAGCTCTATGAGGCAATGAAAGCAGTTCCCAGAGAGCTTTAAAACAAGCAATGGTTTTCCCTCGTGGCTACTCTGGCGTTGCAGAAATCTCCAGACGTATGTTAATATTTGAAGCCGGCCCTGGGGCGAGTGATAATGGCTGATTTCGAAGCTGAAGGTGCCGGGAAAGCCCAGAGCCCCAAGGTCTCTGGAGCAATGCAAGCGGTTCCCAGAGAGCTTTAGAACAAGCCACGGTTTCCCCTCGTGGCTGCTTGGGTTTTACAGGAATACCCAGACATATGGTAATTTTTGAGGCCGGCCCTGGGGCACGTGAGACAGGCTGCTTTTGAAGCTGAAGGTGCCAGGAAAGCCCGGAGACCATAGCTCTGGGGAGCGATGTAGGTTGTTCCCAGAGAGTCTGAAAAGAGGCCACGTGGCAGCAATGTCCTGACATATATTATATTTTGGGGCGAGTTAGAAAGGCTGGTTTTGAAGCTGAAGTCACCAGGAAAGCCCAGAGCCCAAAGCTCTGTGGGGCGATGCAAGCAATTCCGAGAGAGCTTTAAAAGAAGCTATGGTTTTCCCTCGTGGCTGCTTGGGCATTATAGAAATCTCCAGACATATTGTAATTTTTTGAGGGCGGCCCTGATGCAAGTGAGAAAGGTTCGTTTTGAGGCTGAAGGTACCAGGAAAGTCCGGAGCGCAAAGCTCTGTGGGGCGATGGAAGCAGTTCCCAGAGAGCTTTAGAACAAGCCACAGTTTTCCCTCGTGGCTCCTTCGGCGTTGCAGCAAAGTCCGGACATTTGCTGTTTTTGAGCCCGGCCCTGGGGAGAGTGAGAAAAGGTGGTTTTGAGGATGAAGGCGTAATGAAAGCTTGGAGACCCCAGGTCTGTGGGGCAAGGCAAGTGGTTGTCAGCAAGCTTTACAACAAGACACAGTTTTCCCTCATGGTTACTTGGGTGTGGCATCAGTCTCCAGACATAAGGAAATTTTTGAAGCCGGCCGTGGGGGGAGTGAAAAAGGGTGGATTTAAGGCTGAAGGCACCAGGAAAGCCAGAGCCCCAAGGTCTGTGGGGCAATGCAAGCGGTTCCCAGCAAGGTTTAGAACAAAACGCTGTTTTCCCTTATGGCTCCTCGACCGTGGCAGCAATCTGCAGACCTGTGGTGATTTTTGAGGCCGGCTCTGGAGCGAGTGAGAAAGGGTGGTTTTGAGGCTGAAGGCACCAGGAAAGCCCGCAGCCCCAAGGTCTGTGGGGCAATGAAAGTGGTTCCCAGAGAGCTTTAGAACAAGCTACAGCTTCCCATCACGTCGCCTTGGGCATGCCAGCAATCTCCAGACATGTGGTACTTTTTGCGGCTGGCCGTGGGGGGAGTGAAAAGTGTTGTTTTGAGGCTGAAAGCACCAGGAAAGGTTGAAGACTGCAGGTCTGTGTGTCAGTGCAAGTGGTTCCCAGCAAGCTTTAGAACAAGCCACAGTTTTCATTCATGGCTAATTGGGCATGGCAGCAAAGTCGGAACGTTTGCTGTTCTTGAGTCCGGCCGTGGGGTGAATGCGAAAGGGTGGTTTTGAGGATGAAGGGGCCAGGAAATCCTGGAGCCCCAAGCTCTGTGGGGCGATGCAAGCGGTTCCCAGAGAGCTTTAAATCAAGCCACGGTTTTCCCTCTTGGTTAGCAGGCCATTGCAGAAATTTCCAGACAGATGTTAATTTTTGAGGCCGGCCCTGAGGCAAGTGAGAAAGGCTGGTTTTGAGGCTGAAGTCACCAGGAAAGCCTGGAGAGCAAAGCTCTATGAGGCAATGAAAGCAGTTCCCAGAGAGCTTTAAAAGAAGCAATGATTTTTCCCTCGTGGTTTCTTGGGCGCAGCAGCAATCTTGGCATTTGTGCTAATTTTGAGGCCAACCCTGGAAAAAGTAAAAAGGCTGGTTTTGAGGCTGAAGGTGCCAGAAAATCCTGGAGAGCAAAGCTCTGTGCGGTGATGCTAGCAGTTCTGAGAGAGCTTTAAAAGAAGCCATCGTTTTCCCTTGTGGCTACTAGGCTGTTGCAGATATCTCCAGACATATGTTAATTTTTGAGTTCGGCCCTGAGGTGAGTGATAACGGCCTGTTTTGAAATTGAAGGTGCCAGGAAAGCCCAGAGCCTCGAGGTCTGTGGAGCGATGCAAGCCGTTCCGAGAGAGCTTTAAAACAAGCCATGGTTTTCCCTCATGGCTGCTTGGGTATTACAGGAATATCCAGACATATTGTAATTTTTGAGGCCGGCCATGGTGCAAGTGATAATGGCTGGTTTTGAAGCTGAAGGTGCCAGGAAAGACCGGAGCCCCAAGGTCTGTGGGGCAATGTAAGCAGTTCCCAGAGAGCTTTAGAAGAAGCCACAGTTTTCCCTCAAGGTGCTTTCTACGTGGCAGCAATCTGCAGACATGTGGTAATTTCTCAGGCCGGCCCTGGGGCGACTAAGAAAGGGTGGCTTTGGAGGCTGAAGGCTACAGGAAAGCCCAGAGCCCCAAGGTCTGTGGGGCAATGCAAGCGGTTCCCAGACAGCTTTAGAAGAAGCCACAGTTTTCCCTCATGGCTCCTTCTACGTGGCAGCAATCTCCAGACATGTGGTAATTTTTCAGGCCGGCTGTGGTGCGACTGAGAAAGTGTCTTTTTGAGGCTGAAGGTGCCAGGAAAGCCCGGAGACCAAAGCTCTGTGGGGCAATGCAAGCGGTTCCCAGAGAGCTTTAGAACAGGCCACGTTTTCCCCTCTTGGTTGCTTGGGCGTGGCAGCAATCTTGGGCATTTGCTATTTTCGAGGCTGGCCCTGGGGCAAGTGAGAAAGGCTGGTTTTGAGGCTTAAGGCACCAGGAAAGCCCGGAGCCCCAAGCTCGGTGGGGTAATGCAAGCAGTTCCCAGAGAGATTTAGAACAAGCCACAGTTTTCCCTCCTGCTTACTTGGGCGTGGCATCAATCTCCAGACATATGGTAATTTTTGAGGCCGGCTGTGGGGGGAGTGAAAAAGGGTGCTTTTGAGGCTGAAGAGGCCAGGAAAGCCCAGAGCCCCAAGGTCTGTGGGGCAATGGAAGCGGTTCCCAGAGAGCTTTAGAAGAAGCCACAGTTTTCCCTCCTGGGTCCTATGGGGTGGCAGGAATCTGCAGACCTGTGGTAATTTTTGAGGTCGGCCATGGGGCGAGTGAGAAAGGATGGTTTTGAAGTTGAAGGTGCCAGGAAAGCCCAGAGCCCAAAGCTCTATGAGGCAATGCAAGCTGTTCACAGAGAATTTTAAAACAAGCTACGGTTTTCCCTCGTGGCTGCTTGGGCGTGGCAGAAATCTTGGGATTTGTGCTACGTTTGAGGCCAATCCTGGAAAAAGTAAAAAGGCTGGTTTTGAAGCTGAAGGAGCCAGGAAAGTCCGGAGGCCATAGCTCTGTGGGACGATAAAAGAGGTTCCCGGAGAGGTTTAAAACAGGCCACGGTTTTTCCTCGTGGCTGCTGGGCTGTGGCAGCAATTTCCAGACATATGTTAATTTGTGAAGCCAGCCTTGGGTGGAGTGAGAAATGGTGGTTTTGAAGCTGAAGGTGCCAGGAAAGCCCAGAGCCCAAAGCTCTATGAGGCAATGCAAGCAATTCCCAGAGAGCTTTAAAACATGCCACGGTTTTTCCCTCGTGGCTGCTTGGGCACGGCAGCAATCTTGAGACATTTCCTATTTTTAAGGGCAATCCTGGAATAAGAGAGAAAGGGTGGTTTTGAGCCTGAAGGCACCAGGAAAGCCTGGAGAGCAAAGCTCTGTGGGGCAATGCAAGCAGTTCCTAGAGAGCTTTAAAACAAGCCACGGTTTTCCCTTGTGGCTACTAGGCTGTTGCAGATATCTCCAGACATATAATAATTTTTGAGTGCGGCCCTGGGGCGAGTGATAACAGCTGGTTTTGAAGTTGAAGGTGCCAGGAAAGCCCAGGGCCCCAAGGTCTGTGGAGTGATGCAAGGGGTTCCCAGAGAGCTTTAGAAGAAGCCACAGTTTTCCCTCCTGGGTCCTATGGGGTGGCAGGAATCTGCAGACATGTGGTAATTTTTGAGGTCGGCCGTGAGGCGAGTGAGAAAGGGTGGTTTTGAGGATGAAGGGGCCAGGAAAGCACAGAGAGCCAAGCTCTGATGGACGATGGAAGCGGTTCCCAGAGAGCTTTAAAACAGGCCACGGTTTTTCCTCGTGGCTGCTAGGCCGTGGTAGTAATTTCCAGACATATGTTAATTTATGAAGGGAGCCTTGGGTGGAGGGAGAAATGGTGGTTTTGAAGGTGAAGGTGCAGGAAAGCCCAGAGCCCCAATCTTGGTGGGGCGATGCAAGCAATTCCCAGAGAGCTTTAAAACACGCCACGTTTTCCCCTCGTGGCTGCTTGGGCGTGGCAGCAAAGTTGGAACGTTTGCTGTTCTTGAGTCTGGCCATGGGGCGAATGCGAAAGGGTGGTTTTGTGGCTGAAGGCACCAGGAAAGCCCGGAGCCCCAAGGTCTGTGGGGCAATGCAAGCGGTTCCCAGAGACCTTTAGAAGAAGCCACAGTTTTCCCTCCAGGGTCCTACGGGGTGGCAGGAATCTGCAGATCTGTGGTAATTTTTGAGGTTGGCCGTGGGGCGAGTGAGAAAGGGTGGTTTTGAGGCTGAAGGGGCCAGGAAATCCTGGAGCCCCAAGCTCTGTGGGGCGATGCAAGCGGTTCCCAGAGAGCTTAAAAACAAGCCACGGTTTTCCCTCGTGGCTGCTTGGGCGTTACAGGAATATCCAGACATATTGTAATTTTTGAGGTTGGCCCTGGGGCAAGTGAGAAAAGCTGGTTTTGAAGCTGAAGGTGCCAGGAAAGCCCGGAGACCAAAGCTCTGTGGTTCGATGTAAGCAGTTCCTAGACACCTTTAAAGCAGGCCACGATTTTCCCTTGTGGCTGCTTGGAAGTGGCAGCTGTCTTGGGATGTTTGTTATTTTTGAGGCTGGCGCTAGGGTGAATGAGAAAGGGTGGTTTTGAAGCTGAAGGTGCCAGGCAAGCCTGGATCTCCAAGCTCTGGTGGGTGATGAAAGCGGTTCCCAGAGAGCTTTAAAACAAGCCATGCTTTCCCTCGTGGCTGCTTGGGCGTTACAGGAATATCCAGACATATTGTAATTTTTGAGGCCCGCCCTGGGGCAAATGAGAAAGGCTGGTTTTGAAGCTGAATGTGCCAGGGAAGCCCAGAGCCCCAAGGTCTGTGGGGCAATGCAAGCGGTTCCCAGAGAGTTTTAAAAGAAGCCATGTTTTTCCCTCGTGGCTCCTTGGGTGTGGCAGCAGTCTTGGGATGTTTGCTATTTTTGAGGCTGGCCATGAGGGGACTGAGAAAGGATGGTTTTGAGGTTGAAGGTGCCAGGAAAGCCCGGAGTCCCAAGGTCTGTGGGGCAATACAAGCGGTTCCCAGAGAGCTTTAAAACAAGCCATGCATCTCCCTCATGGCTACTTCGCCGTGGCAGCAATCTCCAGACATATGTTAATTTCTGAAGCCGGCCTTGGGGGGAATGCGAAAGGGTGGTTTTGAAGCTGAAGTTACCAGGAAAGCCCAGAGCCCCAATCTTGGTGGGGCAATGCAAGCAATTCCCAGAGAGCTTTAAAAAAAGCCACGGTTTTCCCTCGTTGGTGCTTGGGCGTGGCAGCAATCTCCAGACATATGGCAATTTTTCAGACTGGCCCTGCAGGGATTGAGAAAGGGTGGTTTTGAAGCTGAAGTTACCAGGAAAGCGCAGAGCCCCAAGGTCTGTGGGGCAATACAAGCATTTCCCAGGGAGTTGTAAAAGAATCCACGGTTTTCCCTCGTGGCTGCTTGGACGTGGCAGCAATCTTGGGATTTGTGCTACTTTTGAAGCCAACCCTGGAAAAAGTGAAAAATGGTGGTTTTGAAGCTGAAGGCACTAGGAAAGCCCGGAGACCATAGCTCTGTGGTTCGATGTAAGCGGTTCCTAGACACCTTTAAAGCAGGCCACGATTTTCCCTCGTGGGTGCTTGGAAGTGGCAGCAGACTTGGGACGTTTGTTATTTTTGAGGCTGGCGCTAGGGTCAATAAGAAAGGGTGGTTTTGAAGCTGAAGGTGCCAGGCAAGTCTGGATCTCCAAGCTCTGGTGGGCGATGTAAGCGGTTCCCAGAGAGCTTTGGAAGAAGACATGGTATCCCCTAGTGGCTGCTTGGGTATGTCAGAAATCTTGGTACATTTGCTATTTTTGAGGCCGGCCCTGGAATAAGTGAGAAATGGTGGTTTTGAGGCTGAAGGCACCAGGAAAGCCCGGAGACCATAGCTCTGTGGGGCGATGAAAGCGGTGTGCAATAATTACTAAATTCATAAGTTAATGTGTTATCCAAATTCCGGAACCCAGACTGGAGATTTTTGGTCTAATAGTGAGGATGAGGAAGAAGATGAGGAGGAAAGGAGCTTTGCTTTGAAATCCCAAGTCTTTCCTTTACGTCTTCTGATTAAAACTGAAACCGCAGTTGATGATGATGATGATGATGAAGTCCGCACCACTGTGCATACTGTTCCGTGGACACCAATCGAGTTAGCGAAAATAAGGGAGAAATATTCGAGGCGGCCAGAAGAATCAGCTGTTGAGTATGTGTGGCGAGTTTCTTCTGAAGGGGGAGATAGAATTATGTTGAGCGAGGAGGAAGCAGGAGACTCTTGGGGACCAGGAGTGTTTTTAACTACTATGCCCGGGGACCATGATTACTCCCTAACTGCTCGAGCAGTGTATTGGGCCGGTGGTATGTATCCGCGAGAGAGGGGGGAGCCGTTAGGGATTAGAGCTACAGGCTACTCTGATCTGTTTGCAGCTGTGCGGAAAGCAGCTTGTCTGCAAGCCATGTATAACAGAGAGGAATTTTGGAAATCCCCAATGTCAGCCCCTGTCGACCCCGATTGATTAGCCCCTCTCATCCGTGGTCTTCCCGATTGCCTGAAACCATTCGTTGTTCACACTCAAGATCGCATACGAGATGCTCGGAGTGCTCATAGGTGGAGCTGTCGTAACTACATGCCCACCTGGAACGAATACGTACAGGAAATAGATCAATATGGGCGCCAAATGGGCTGGGCCAACCTAACTAGTGAAAAATCCTCCAAACACCCCCGGAAAGTTTGCCAAGTCTGAACTCACACTCAAAACCCTAAATTGGAGGGAAGGTTTAAGCCTGATAAGGACTGAAACGGGTTGTGGCGTAAAGCCCTACAATTAGGTATGCCCTGACAATTCTTGCATGGTGTCCCTACAGGAGATCTCTGTACGCTAGTCCAATCTCTAACCCCGTCGGTCAAATAAGACCGAGCAGATTCTCTTTTTTTTTTTGTGTCTTACAGGAACCTTAGATGAACTGTACATGGACAGACAGACTGGCTTACGCTAACCTTGAGTGTCTCCAAGGAATCCTGACATTGATCTTGGCAGTAATATTATTCTTATTATGTATGGCTATCTGCAGACCTAGATTCTAAAATGACAAAATGACAAATAGGCAGATGCAACGGATGCTATTCAGTTTTACCTTTTTATTCCCTGTTGTTTGTAGTCAAAGAGACCCAGAGTGGCCATGGTCTCAAGCTTTTGTTAAACACAATGCGATGGCAGGTACAAGACAGGGAGAACCGAGTTTGGCCACTGTAGTTCTACAGGAAAATGAGGTGTTACATGAGTGGACCTGGAATAGTTGGTACCCAACCCTGAAAGGTAAGGCAGGGGTGGAAATCTGAGTGGGATGTAGAATGATCAACGGCTCAAACCATGAGAAGGCCACGAGAATAGAGATATTTCACCCTAAGAACCCACGCTCAATGACAACAAAGCACTGTGTCACTGACGAGTGGGATTGCTGGTATAATTTTACTCTTGTGGAACCCACTCTTGTAACTTGTCGTTGGCAACAGGATGAAATAGTGCTGTTACTTGAATTCAAGATAGACATAGTACCTGAGCTTTGGGATAGTGCATTGTCACGGTACACTGCAAGCACTGGAACACCAGAAAACAAAAGGGGTTTAAATCTCTCCACTCTGGTTATACAAGGAAGTGAAATATATTCTAGAGAGAAATGGAGATGGAATGAATCACTTTGAATGGCAAAAATCGAGGCCGCCCTTGGAAAGAGAATACAGATTGGTTGTCGATTTATCAATGGGTCTACCCACCACAGGCCAACTGTAATTAAAACCATCCATGTAGACTCTACCAAACCGGACAAATTCAACACTGATTGTTACAAAATTATGGAGCCAAATTCAGATTGCTGGCACAATTTCACTTTCATCAAACCTATAGTAGTGTATTGTATTTGGGGTTACAAGGGCACAGAATTGTTATTTGAATTTAACCTACACCCCCACAAACTCTCAAAGCCATACCTATTCAGCCCTCCATTAGTCTAACTCCTTACACCTTCAACATTGGCCCCTATGTTATTAAACACACAGGTCAACAACGGATATTGTTCAATCCAATGTATTCCCTCAAACAAGTAGAACTGTCAATGCAGATTAATATCTCTGCGATCAAACCCACCTGCTCACCATTCCTGAGTACATCTTATGCAGGACGGTCAGCATGGTTACACAGACGAACTCTTGCCACTTCACAACGGCTGAAGAGAGATGTGACTGGTATCTTAGGAACAGGACTGGGAGTCCTAAATAGTATAGATGCTGAGATAGTTGCCAACAAACTAGTCACAGTCACTAGTGATCTAGACAAATTAAGACATCCCCTACAGTCCTCTCTATCAGCACTGGGAAACCACCAATGGCTTTTGTCGAATATATTGCCTCAGTGGGAAGAAACGGGTGAAAAAGACCATCAGCTGATCACAGATGCACTTGGTACAACCCAAAGCAATGTTTCCTTGGCTCTTAGTTGTATCCAAGCCCAATTGTGGATGCAATCTATGACAGCCGCAATCATAAGGGAAGGTCAAGAAGGCACCTTGCCCACTGAAATTCGAAAAGTAATATGGGATAACGCAATTGAATTTGAGAAAAAATTTCAGTCCTGGTGGTACCTGGTTAATTTCACCTATGATCCCATTGAGAGCAAGGCCACAGCTTTTGTCTTAACAATACGCAATGCTTTGGTATACACCATATACCCAATCATCGCACTGGGGTTGAATCACCATGGAGCCATACTCTACCCAATAGAGCATAGAGTGTGGGCACAACAAAATGAGAATAAATGGCAAACTGTTGATGTTGACGCATGCGTTGCACGAGACCAACAAGGATTCATTTGTGAGAGTAATACTCTCAAAGCACAAGACATTTGTCTTGACACCAACCAAAATGTTTGTCATTTTGAGATACATCCCAATGAAACCCCAGAAACTGTGCTTGTATATATTGGGAAAGGGTGCGTTTGCATGAGGTCTCCCTGTAGGCTTGTATTCGTAGATGACATAGTAGTTGATATAAGTAATCACTCCAGTCTTTGTGTTTGTAACTTTACTAACATTGTCGGATGTGACTTCGATTATTCAGCTCCTGTTACGTCTTCTCAGTTGCTACATTCTAATTATACATTGATCCGAGATTTGTTGCCTACCCCTATCGGAATGAATCTCTCATTGGTGAAGAAGCTGCTACAACACGACGACTTGAACTGACTGTTGAAAGAGGCCCAAGAAAATGGACAGAGAACTTTGATTACTGTCCATCATGATGTTGAAGAAATACACCAAGTACTGGAAAGAGTCAAGAAAGACGGAGGATATGAATGGTGGGACACTCTTTTTGGATGGTTGCCAACAGCTACAGGAATTTTTAACAAGATGTTCCATCCTGTTGTTGTATTACTAGTACTCACTGTATTGTGCTTTGCTTTGACAATTGCTCTGTATGTTAAACTTTGGATTATGATGAAGAGCTTAACTCGCTTGATCACTCCACAAGATGTATTTGTACTTGATGACCCTCACCACAAGAGCACATGTGATATTCCCAATCAGTTTTGAACATCGTGGAGCTTGAGTGACTGTAGTCACGGGGTGGATTATGTGGAATAATTACTAAATTGGCTAAAAACTACAAAAGTACAACATTGTTCACACATTAAGGAAAAGTATAAAATCAAGAGGCCTCTGAGGTAGAAAACAGCTGCAGCTGGCATGAAGAATACAACATCCGCGGTTCCCTGATAAGGATGCTTGTGAAGCTACATGAGGTACGGGGCGGGATGCAATTATTCTGCGGCTTTACCTTATGATGTATAGCAGATACAGGGACGGGACGATGCCATGAAACAGATAAGTTGCCAATTAGCTGCCTGCTCGATACTCGGAGCCAACATTTTGTCAAATTTTGATGAAATGCTGTCCTTTGTGCGAACTTTGCTCATTATAATGTCATTATAATACCAAAACACACCTCCATCCCAAAGGCTACCCGCCTCCAAGGTGCGATCACTCCTTCTTGAGTCTGCGCTCTGAATTTTTCGTAAACTATACCTTTAATTGTGAAGCGAGAGAATTTTACACCAATCATAATTAAAGTATTTATGACTAAAGTCACTCAAACTCCACCTTGAAGATAACAAATAGTATAAAAATAGCCCAAGAGAGGGGGGATACTCAGGGAAGACACCATCGCAAAGAACTCCATCACTGACTTCTGGGATCAGTCGATGTGCTGAGCCTTTCTTCCCCCCCATAGGGACGCCTTTGGGTAAGACTTAGATTATACCGAGTGCTTTCTCGGGAAACTTAGAAATTTCTCTAGAGAATCTCTTTCCTACATTTATAGCCAGGCTGTATCGTTTATAACTTTGTCGCACATTTGATATATGTAATAATACTTTCATTTGCATGTGCTTTGCAGACAGTGTATTTATCACTGGCAATCCTCAGAACCTATCTATCTGTTGTTTAAATAAAATGCACTTTTTAAGTAGCTAGTCGTTTCAGTTCCTCATTGAACGCGACCAAAGACTCGAGAGTGGCCATGCTAGTTCATGAGCATGACTAGACTGAAGGTGCAGTCCACTATTAGTGTATCCAAATTGTAATAGTTTAATACATATTAAACACGATTGGACTGATAGTGCTGAATTGGGCATCACTCAGAATTTAAACCCAGCCGCACCTAGCCTCCCACCTCGGTGAGGAGTGTTAGAACGCAAGGGGGTTTATCTTCTGCCAAAACCACTTTGCCCCTTTCCACGCAACACTGACACACAAGGAAAGAATGTGCCAGGGGAGCAGGCACAGGGCTGGATGGAGGGCAGATCTCCTTCCTCTGCTCTTCTGCCAGCAGCCCCTCTCTACAGCCCTCCCTGCTATCCTCCTTTATTAGATGCTGGATGGTTACTGGCCTACAGAGAGGAAAAGGAAACCATGGACTTTATCTAGGCTTCTGTCTGCAGACCGAAAGAGGTAACTGTGGCCATTTGAATGGCAGCTGTGACAGCGTCTGCTGACATGGGCTCTGCTGGCAGGCTGCTGGAGGTGTGCTGGCTGGGCAGAGCTGCTTCTCCCAGCTCTCCCACAGCACCACACCCCCAGGGCTCCGGTCCCACTGGCCGTGTGGCCCCCCTCTCATGCTCTGTTTGTCTCTGTCCCTGTGGCTGCCAGAACGAGGACAAGAAGATGAAGTTTCTTGACAGCATCTGTGTACTGTGCAGAACAGCCAAGTGCTGTTGTTTGTTGTTGCAGAATGGCTTGAGGAGCAAGGTCATGGGACAATAGAGGAGTTATGTGAGATGAGAATAGCGTAGAAGCAAGTTACAGCTCGGCGATGGGAAAGTACTAAGTAAACAAGCCATGAGAATGCAGAAGCAAGAATAAGGAGCTGATAAGAATAGGGAACTAAGGCTGAACCCTGTCGTGCGGACAGAGAACCAATCGCAGTGAGCAGATGACTTTTATAATTAGCCAATATTCAAGCGATGATGTAACCAGTAGCTATATAATGAAGCGTATTCGGGCAATAAACTGAAGCTTGCTTTATCACTCACATTGAGTCGGCCGCTTGTCTTCCCTCGCTCGTCGCAAGTGGCGCCCGAACAGGGACCCCCAGCCTTGTTCCCACCGGACAGCGAGCTCGGAAAAGCACTGGTAGCAGCGACCAGGGGGTAAAAGACAGTACATGATATGGCTGGTACATGATATGTCTGTCCGTACCTGATCTTCGGATAATTAAGAGGAGGATCGCCGTCCGAGGAAAGCTACCTAAAGGGAAAGGAAAAAGGCTGCAAACAAAGTAATCAAGGGATCAAAGTAATCAAGGGATCATAAAGAGGAAGTCGACGCGTCGCAAAAGGATAGAGAGGTAGCTTTACAATTTTTACAATGCTTTTTAGAAAAGCGGGGAGTAGGCCCTATAAAAGATCTGGCCGGGTTAATTGCATTAGGCAAAGCTCCAGGATACTTTAAGGACCCAGACGATATGTTTGAAGTAGAAGAGTGGTGAACGTTTGGAGATTGCCTATGGGATAAAGTTATAGATGACGATAAAGCTACAAAAAAGTTGATGAAATCCTGACGAGACGTTATTAACTGTATGAAAAAGTGTAAGGCGAAAAGGCAGCGGTACAAAGTTTGCTGCAGCTGGCAAAAAGTGCCAGGGAAAACCTTAGTGAGAGTGCTTTACTGGAACTATGATCTTGATGCTGACAATGAGGATTGCTCAGAGATCCGACTCAGTTTTTGACCTTTCAACATGGACTAGAATTGGAGTGGAAATGTGGGAAGCAGTGCAGTCAGAGAATAAGGAAGCCCGGAACCTGGCAGGCACTTATCGACAGGTGAAGGGACTGATTGCAGGCATGCATGGATCAGCTGTTATTGCCGCCACAGCCCAGAGGGTGTTAGATGCAGCTGGGGAAGAGGGAAACAGTTCGTTCTCCAATGTATTTCCTGTAATAAAGCAGTCAGAAAAGGAGTTCTGGGGTGCGTCTGACAAATGGACATTTTCGCCTCTGCAACCGACCGCTCCACCGTACTTTGGTCTACCGGAGTCATCCATGCAGGTTCCCCCCGACTCTCCTCAGCCTATGGAAACATCATCATCCTCCGAGGACGTTCGTCTGAAAACCGTCTATCCACCTAAAGATACTGCGGAGCTCCGTGACGCTCTCCGCGATCAACAGAACACTATGCAGCAACTGCTCGCGGAAATGCAGAGACTTGATAAGGGTTTGAAAGCGGGCGCGATACGGGCTGCTTATAAAAAGGCTCATGAGGTTATCAAGGAGGGTTTGCAGGCGGTTGAGGAGAGGGTGTGTGGGAGTCCGGGAACGGGTGATCCGTCTGAAACAGCAGCGGACGAGTCTGGGGATACGCAATAGTGTAATGTATCAGAAAAGGGAGATAGTGTTAAAGAATAGAAAGTGAGGAGATGGATTTGTACTATGCTGGAAAACAGCAGAGATGGGTTCATAGGATGCGAATGAGTATTTGACTCGGAAATTTTTTGCTTGTATGGATACATGATTATTGCTTATGGTTCCCTGAAGGGTGGTCTTACGATTTGGCTCAGTGGCTAAAAGTGGGGGAGGAATTGCAAACGCGGGAGATGCTGCACTTGTCCTTGCCAGAGCCCTGCAAGGGGTTGCTGGAGGGGCACCACAAGCTCCCCCAAAGGAACCTCAGTCTTTTGAAATGACACCCCCAGTTGCAGACCCTTAGCCTAAATATGCTCAAATTCCCAATTCTGAAAAACATTACCAAAAACAGAATTCAGGAGGCAAAGAGCCAGAAGATCCCTTTGATCCTGGCCTAATAAATCCAGAGACTGAACCTGATTTATGTCCACCTTTAACCCTGATTAAAGCTATGGCTGCCTCTGCTACAACTGCGGAGGAGATTTTACAGCAACAGAGATGAAAGTCGTTATCGCGTTCCTCCATTATTAAGCCTCCTCCATTTGCGCCAGGTATCGCGTTTGTTCCTCCTTTTCAACTGCTTATGTGTGCGCAGCCAGAATCAGGGTATAGCAGTGTATTGTCAGAATGTCAGGGGAAAAGGACAGAGCCAGAGCGGACGCAAGAATAAAAGAGCTGTCTAATCGGTGGCTCTTTGAGCTGCTGAGAGCGCTACAGGCAGCGACTAAGCAACGTACTGCTCCATTTTGTGTCATCCACATTCGGAGTCACATGTGGGACCAAGGGTTAGGAGAAGGTAACGCCCGAGCAGACAGATTGGTGACAGTGGCAGCCCCCCTGAGGGAATTCATCAAAGCCAGGGAATCACATGGCATGTTCCATCAAGGCGCTGGGGGATTGCATCGACAGTTCAATGTCGCTATGGATGAAGCCAGAGGAATCGTGCGTGCTTGTCCCACCTGTAGTCACCACGGCCCTGGGCTCGGTTTAGGCGTTAACCCGCGAGGATTGGGTCCTTGTGAGCTCTGGCAGATGGATGTCACACACGTTCCCGAGTTTGGACGACTGAAATATGTACATGTTACTATTGATACTTATAGTGACTTTCTTTGGGCCACAGCTCAGGCTGGCGAGAGGGCCTTACATGTAATTAGGCATCTTACGAGTTGCTTTGCAGTCATGGGACTACCACGAGAAATTAAGACCGATAATGGACCTGCTTATACAAGTGAAAACAGCCGCCCCCCCCCCCCCCCCCCCCCCCCGCCCCAGCCATTTCCCTGAGATAGAAGTGGTGTTTTTTGTATGTCTGCTGTGTAAGTGTGTGTGTGTGCCAATTTATATCTGCTGATCAGCATCTGTGCTACTGCTTGTTTGTTGCTGTGTGCAGTGTCGTTTGGTGACTCCGCTTGAGCAGGTGTTCTGCCCGGTGTGGTACTGTTCTCGTACGTGACTAGGGCTGACACTCTGTCAAGCGAAGAAGTTTGTACATACACAATGTTTAGATGTAAGGCGAGTGCACCCCAGGTAGATAGACCATGATGGGCCGTAGAACCGATGGAAGTCCTGAAGTATTGGGGGTGTTTTCGCCAGCCGACATGCTTACAGTCTCGTGAACAGCTTACCCATGCAGGGCGTATGACTGGTTGTTTGTTGTTTGCCTATAAGATCATGGTTGATTGGGAAAAGGAGTTAAGCCAAAATCTATAGGATCCTCTGTAGGAAAATGAGAAACTTAAGGGTGAGCTCTTGTTGCAAGGCAGACTTTTATGTCAGCCGTAAGTGATGAAAAAAAAAAAAAAAAAAAAAAAAGAGAGAGACAAAAAAGAGAAAAAAGAAAAAAGAGAAAAAAAAAAAGGGAACAATTAGAAGGGAAATCTGCCGTCTTAGCACAAAAGTATGCCATATATGCTACAAGACAGCAGCAGAAAAAGAGAAATAAGACACCTGATTCAAGCAGTATTATAGAGATATGTTTTGGGTTTTTTTCCTATATGTATATATGTTATTGCACGCCTTTGTAAATTACTCTGTGTTATACCCTGTGAGACTAAATGAACACCAGCAGAAGCAGTCTCTTGAGCAGGGGGGTGGAATATGGGAAAGCAACGGAAGATCAGCAAGGAGGATTGTAAATACGCTCAAGGGACTCGCACCTGGGTGCTGGAAAACACATCTATCACTAATTGTTATTCAGTTTTGGGTGCTTGCAAGAAAAACACTTAGATGACATAAGTCTGTAATGGACTCAGGGACACCTTATCTAGCTGCCTGAGAATCTTGGCCTGTTGTGGAAGAAGATCAAAGCACAGTACAGCAAGAACAGGGAGTCCGCATGCGCTCTTGCTAACAAGGACTCTTTCGATGCCAAGGATTCTTGATAACAAGGGATATCGCTGCCAGGGATAAATTTAGTAATGCTACTAGTACAGCTGTTTCTGAGTTATTGCTAGATGTAGATAGTATTCAACATGCAATGCTGCAAAACAGAGCTGCTATTGATTTTTTGCTTTTAGCTCACGGACACAGTTGTCAAGATTTTAAAGGACTGTGTTGTATGAGTCTAAGTGACCACTCCAAATCCATCCATGCCCAGTTGCAAGAACTGCACTGACCGAGCCAGCAACTTGTGGAGACCACTGTGTGAAATCTCTTTGCTGGATGGACTTGGGGGTGGGGTTGGTTGAAGGAAATTATACTCATTATCTGTGTGGAAGGAATCTGTCTGTTATGTTTAGTATGCTGTTTGCTATGTTTAATAAGCATTATACGATCAGTTGCAGATGTTGCTTTGCATCATACCCTTGTACGAGTTATAGAATACTGTTGTGTCCCAACTATGGGCCACGGGGTAGCATGTGTAAGGGATAATAGAGGATGGTTCGAGTGAGACACGACGGAGAATTACTAGTTGAACCAAACCCAGTATGCATGTTGGGAAAAAGGGACTCAGTACTGTTGCTGAAAAACTATATGTGTATCCATGAGACCCTAACTTTCAAAGAAGAAGATAACAAGGAGGGAGTACAAGGGAGTCAGGTATCAGACATCCGCAGTTAGCAAAGCTGGAGCATGAGTCTGGTGAGGCTCGCTGTATGTGCTGGCCACGCATGCAGCGACCCTAGCCTGTACTTTTCCATTCAATCCGGGACAGGATATAAGGGGGCTGTCTCGGATCGGAGAGAGGGGGTCAGACATGAGCGCACTTTGAAGATACAGGGGACGCCCTGAAGTGCTGTGTCTGCCCACCCCCCCTCCCTGGTAGGTTCCATGTTCATTAACCCCAACAGCTCAGAAAGCATTACAGCACATTGCAGATTTGTTTATGATACATCAAAAATTTCAACCTTACACCCTGATAGGACAGTGGGATGATACACTCGCAAAGAGCCTGACTGCATTAGAGTGAGTATTTTTTCCACATAATTTTTCAAAAAACAGTAACTACGATGATTGAAATGTTAGCACGATTGATTTCACAGGGTCGTTTGCACTATCAGCAGCCGGCTCCTCTGCCATCATTTGTGGGAATTACCCTGCGAATGCTTACACCTGATGAACTTTGGCAATTCGATGTTATACACATTATGGAATTGGGACGTTTGCGCTATCTACATGTTTTAGTTGATTTGTTTTCTCACCTTGTTGTAGCTAGTGCTCATATAGGAGAAAAGGCTCGTGATGTTATTCGACATTAGTTGCAATGCCTTGCAGTCATGGGAGTACCGAAAACTGTAAAAACTAACAGACCAGCTTATGTGTTCGCTAAAATACAGATCTCTTTACAGACATGGGGTATCAAACATGTCATCTTTGTCATCCAATGCTTGTCATGCGCTGTAGTTTAGGTTGCTTATAGAAAATAGTGCAAAAAATGATTAATCAAGCTTTTTGTTGCATAAAAAATAAAAAAGGGGGAATTGTGGAGATGATAGCAGCGTAGGGAATCTGTTTGGCCTTGATCAGACAAAGCTGTACCCGTGAGAGGCGCCTTGAGAAGCAAGTGCCAGGAGATATCAGCAAGGAAAGGAATGTGAAAAGCAAAGCTGCTGCTCTGTGTGAACA
>CANTUZ010000027.1:5060053-5067553 GCA_947846985.1 Fratercula arctica
TTCAAACCATCATCCAAAGAGAAGGTCAAATCCTGGCCTAGAAGAAGAGCTGAGATTTCTGCAGGAAGACATGAGGAAGTGTCCCGATGGTCCACATTTCCCCATGGGGACCAGACTGGCCCAAAGCTTCCTGCTCAGAAGCAGTTGGGACAAAAACCTCCTTGGGTCAGCATTACCAGGGCACGTGGTGGAGCAAGCACAGCATGGACAGCACAGTCAAAAGCCATTTAGACAGAGTCCGCAAGGCCAGGTTGTGTCTACCAAGACAGACAAACCTTCCCCATCCCTGCGGTTTCACTCCCGCTCTTCTCAGCAGCCAGAGACAGCAGGGGAGAGAGGCAAAAAGCCTGCCACGCCAGGGCTTCTGACCATCTCAGCCACGGGGAAGGGAGACCAGCTTGGCCTCCCTCTGCAGAACTCCTCTTTGCTGGCTAAGGCTGCATCCTTGGTGTCACCATCCCCTCATCCAGCCCTCTCAGAGGACACTCACCTCTCCTCGGTGATCCCCACGTATTGATAGACAGGGCCAGGCTGGCTGAGGCAGCTCCTTGAAGTAGTAAGGGGGCAGCCGAGAGGCAGCATAAGTCACTGCATCACAGGACACCAGCCCAGGGTAGTGCACCATCATCCGGGCGGCCAAGTTCACCTTCTGGTCAATGACTGCCAGAGAGAGAGCACGCATTAGAGAGAGAGAGCACACGTTGGTGTGCCTGTGCCACCAGCCCCGTGGCACCCTTCCAGGCCAATGGCTGCCTCACCTCTGGCACAGGCCAACCCCATGGCAGGCTCAGCAGAACCCAGGGGAACAGCTGTCCACAGAGCCCATTCTCCTCCTTTGGGCGTGGACCAATGCCACCATGGCTGTTCCTGGCCGGCTCTGGGCAAACGCTCTCCCAGCCCGCTTTGCCAGACAGCTGTGCTTCAACAGGCCCATGCCAGCCTCCCGCGCCTCAGAGACCCCCTCGTACCTGTGTATTCGTGCCTCAGAGGGTGGCCAGTGACTCTGCAGAACATCGGCCGCTGGTAACTGCCAAAGACACTGTCCTGGCTCACAGAGAAACAGCAGGGCTTCAGCAGTGCCCCAGGCGCAGTCCTGCCTGCCTGGCCTCATCACTTCCCACACCTCCCCTCGGCGCCAGCCTGGGCCACTGGCTGTCCTGCCCTGCCAGCATGGGTCTTGGGGACGTGGAGAGCTCAGGGGTGCAACATACGTGGGTTGCAAGGGACAAGGGGCAGGGCCAGAGCATGTGCAGGGCCACAGCCCTCTCATGAGCAAAGAAGAAGGGAAGAAGGCACCCATCATGTCACCACCTGCGATGACAGCTGTCCTGGTTCTGGCAGGGATAGGGTTAATTCTCCCCAGGCTCTGGCAGGGACACAGGTATTCCATCCCATGTGAGCCATGACCAGTCTGTAGCCGGGAGCTGCCAGGGGAGGGGGCAGGAAGTCACCATTTGGGAGCAGGCTGGGGCTGGGGCGTCCTGGGTCCAGTCAGTGAGCGGTTGTTCCGTAATCGTGTTTGTATATTCCTCTATCCATGTTATTGTTGTTGTTTTCTTGTTCCCTTTGCTGTTCTGTTAAACTGCCTTTGTCTCAACCCACGAGTTTTGCCTTTTTCTTCTGATTCTTCCCCGGGGGGGGGTGGGGGGGGAGTTCAAGAGAGCAGCACGTGTTTCTTTGTTGCCATCTGAGGATAAACCACGACAACAGCCACTTGAGATCAGGTGTCTGGGCCCCATCCCCATTCATGGGCCAGTGGCCCAGAAGGTCCTGCCTCTGGCATCAAGGGCCTCTGGCCCTTGCAAGGGCTCGTTCCAGCATGGTGGCCAGCAGGGTGTGCTTGGAAGGACGCTGTCTGGCTGCCGTGGGCTAAACCCGGGGTTGCCTGTCACCTCTCAGGGCACTGCCTCCTTCCTGCCAGGGACAAGGGAGGGCAAGCTAGAAGGCACATCTCTTTCTGGTAAGCCCCCTTGCGCTGTCCCAGGCAGCAGCAGTGGTGCCCCTGGGCTCAGTTTCCCCGCGTTGTCGTCTCAGGGTGCATTTTCTTTGATTGGTCTGTTCCCGTGAGAACTCCATCTCTGCAAGGCACCACTTCTTCTGCCCTCCGAAAATGCAGCCCCCAGCAGCGGTGGCCTTGCCGTACCTTCCCGAGAGCAGTGACTGGTATGTACTTCCTGAGCACATCCTCAGCATTCAGGTCACTGGGCAAGAGAAGAGCAGGCCTCATGGCACCTGAGGAGAGAAAATGCAGGTGGTCGCTGGGCAGATGGCACTACGAGCTGTTGCAAAGCAGGGCCTGGCCCTGGAACCGGGGGAGAAAGAGTCTTCTGCGCTTGCTCATGTTGCCCCCTCCAGATGCTGAGGGCAGAGCTCTCCCCTGGAAGGAGGAGGCGGCAGCAGCCACTGCCCTGGGAGGCCCAACAGCATGAGTGCTAACGGACAGAGGGAAGAGGGAGGAGGTGGTTCCTCTCTGGCCCCTGAAGCAGCCAGGCCCCACCTTTTGGGACAATCACCGAACAAGGGGAAGTGGGCACTCACCTTCCCTTTTTGAGCGGTGGCTCATCGGGTCTTGTACAAGCTTGCGTAAGGCGTCTTGGCATTCGGACCACGACAGCGGATCCATGCCCGTCACCTGAAGATGCACAGAATGAAAGCACTGCCACTGGCCTCCCCAGGAGTCCCAGGGGACAGAGCCTGCCCTCCACCGTCACTGCCCAGAAAAGGGGAGAACGAGCCCACCTGGCTGGATGGGACAGCAGTGCTTCCTCAGAAGCACCGGACCTGGGCAGCCGTTCTCCAAGCATCCCCATCTCCAAGCAACCACAGCTCCATGGCCCACAGAGGACATTGCTGCTGGGGCTCAAACCCTCCCAGTGCCTCCTGACCCCTCCAACCAAGCAAGCCCAGCCCACGGTGACCCCTGAGATGGGAGGACAAGAGCTTCAGCTGCCTGCCCGCTTTCCCACCTACAGCTCTCTCCACATCCATCTCCTCGGCCTTCCGACACCTCCCTCCGTCATGGCCAGGCCCAGGCCCTCAGAACGGCTCTGGAGGCCGTCCCATCCACCTGCCTGCACAGCTCTTGCGCCTGCAAGACGCTTGGTCCTCAGCCGGTGCTGCTCACAGAGCTCCCAGCAGGTGTCCGAGAGGACAACTTCACCTGCACCCGCAACCTGTTCGGCGTCACGAACTTCAGCCAGGCATGGGCCAAAAATGCAGAAGTGTTGCCAGCTCTCATCTCCGAAAATCGGGAGGCTCATGGGCCCTGCAGAGATCCCTGGGGAGAGGGAGGAGCAGAACTGACACAGGGAACATTTAGAACTCTACAGCCCCCAGCATCTCGGCTGGTCAGAAGCTCATCTGAAGCCCAGCGGGGAGACGGGCATTACGGAGGGGTAGAGCATCCTCCCTCCCACTCGGGGAGATGCTGACACGAGTCCCTGAAACGGGCGTCTAGAAATAGACAAACCAAGTCGACATTGAGAATGTGTTGAGAGTGCCGGGCGTCTTCCCCAGCTGCCTGCCCCAGAAGCCCAGCAAACCAGTGGCCTTGATCACTGCCTGCTCCGTTTACATGCAGGCAGGTTGTAGCTGTCTGCTTGAGAATACACAACAGCCTGCAAAAGCCCTTCTTGCAGGCATAAGCAAAGCAGTTCCCCTTTACCCTTTGTGAAAGGTAGGGGAGAATCCAGCAGGAGAAAGTATGCAAAGCTGCCCCCACCTGAAAAAATAAAAGGATAATTACCTCCCGCAGACATCTGTGCTAAAGCAGACAAAGACCCTAAGACTTGATCTGACACCCACTCTGCCTTTAAGCTTCCTCTGCATCTGCAGACGCATGCAAACCCAGCAGTCCTGGTCTCCCATCCCCGCTCTGACTACAGTTGGGTCCTCAAATGCTCGCAGGAGATGCTTTCCTTTGGCACTAGTCCCAGTAGGGATCCCCACATTCCCTGCTGGTGAGAAGCACCCTGTGGCACGGGAGAGTGCCACCGATCTGCATCTGGCCCATCACCCATACCTATCTTCAGTTGGACCTCCTGACCCACGTGTGTGTCACACTTTCTGTACTTCTGGATCTGCTGGCTACATTGCAGCACTAGGCTGATGGTCCTCGCCAGCTCCTGGCATGGTGTTCAGCACAGCATCACCTGGGGAAAGGGAGGGAAGGTAAAGGCTCTGCTGAGACCTGACTCTTCCCGACCTACGCTCAGTGGCGGGGACAGCAGAAACCAGCTGACGTGCAGAGGAAGATGGGCTTGTGGGAGGCTGTCGTCCTGGAGGACCATGTCCTGGGCAGCAGGACACCTCTCCTCTCCCGGGTCAGCCACAGCAGCAGCTGGCCGGCAGTGGTGGCACCCCCTGCCCCGAGCGCTCCTCTGCAGCTGCAGCACACCAGGGACGACTCTTCCCCTTGCAGCCTGGCAGCCCCAGCTCTGCCATCCCCAGGGCCTCCCTGCCCCTCACCACTGCCCCGACACACACCTTTGTCTGCGCTTTCTTGGGGGTCTCCTCCTCTGGGTGCTTCTTTGCCCCCCCCCCCCAGCCCAGGGCCCTACAAGTGAGGGCAAAGGGAGGGGAGCCACAGCCCTTGCTAAAGCCAAACCGCAGGCACGCCCTGGGGGGAAAGAGACGCCTGGAGAGAGGGCAGGGGGGGGTGCGTGCGTGGCCAAAGAGCTGGCTCAAGGTGCTGCACAGAGCCTCTTGAGAAGGAGAGCAGAGCAAATGGCCGCCACAAGTTAAATGCTGCAGATCAGTGCTGCACAAGGTCATCGTTGTCCCAAGTACCTACTGGCAAACTTCAAGATGTCTCCTCCAAAAATTAGGAACTCTGCGGACAGAGGGAAGAAAAGGAAGAGTCATGTGGACACCTTCTTCCAGAAGCCACAGAGCAAGGCTCTCTGCCCAGAGAGCAGCACCTGGGCAAGGGTGCACCGTGGGGCACAGCTCAGGAAAGCACCACTTTCTCTGGCCTCTCTCCCAGGCTCACAGTGGCCACAGCACTGGTAGCCACACAGCAGGCAGGGAGGCAGGGCCTCCAGGTACCACCAAACCTCGGAAAGGTGGAGGCTGAAAGGGACCTCTGGGGTCCATCTGGTCCAACTCCGCTGCTCAAGCCGGGCTGCACAGACCCAGCTGCCCAGGATGGTGGCTGATCATTTCTGAATAGCTCTAAAGAGGGAGACTCCACAACCTCCCTGGGCAACCTCTGCCAGTGCTCAGTCACCCTCACAGTCAAAAAGTGTTTCCTGACGTACAGAGGGAACCTCCCATTTTTCAGTGCATGCCCGTGGCGTGGCCTCTGGTCCTGACACTGGGCACCACTGGGAAGAACCTGGCTCTGTCCTCTTTGCACCCCCTCTTCAGGTTGTAGGTACATTACTAAGGTCCCCCCTCGAACCTTCTCTTCTCTAGGCTAACCAGTCCCAGCTCTCTCAGCCTTTCCTCATAGCACAGATGCTCCAGACCCTTCATCGTCTGTGAGGACTCTCTTGCTTTGCTCTAACTGTGCTGCCAAAGGGGTGGCCACAAAGTACTCATGGTCAGCTCGGAAGGGTCCAGATTTTCCCTGGGGAAAGGGGATCTTGAGGGTCACACATACACACATCAGAGCCAGCATCCTCAGGTCACTGGTGCGTTGGTACTTGCTGGATGCCTTCAGCCTGCTCTGGGCCCTAACACAGCACTGAGCCAGCTGTTCACGCCAGAGGCACCAAGGTGGCTGCTGAGAAAGCGGGTGCCTCCTCGGCCACGGTGGGGAGCAGAAAGGACCCGTACTGGTCCTGATCCACCAGCAGACCCGGGCTGCTCTCATTGTTCCTCACAGAAAGCCCCAGCCCTTCCAAGGAGGCAGGACCAGGCTGCCCAGCATGTCTGCCTCCACCCTCCAACACCACGGCCTGATACCAGACAGTCCTGCAGCACAGCTCTTGCCCTCCAAAACATCACAGATGTACTGTTGTGGGTGGAGTGATTAACTTCACTCATAAGAGAGAAGTAGTGAAATATTTATTAATATAAAACAGTGATTTAACAAAGTTAGTAGTGAATGTGACAGTGTTTTACAAGATTTGATGGCAAAGTACACTTGATTAATTACTGCATAGAGGTCAGGGTCAGACAAGCTGTCAGGGAGACACTCCCATTGAGTCACAAGGTTCAGAAATGACCCCCTTGCTTTCTAAACTCCTTCTCAGAGAGGAGTCTAGGGGCGGCTAGATCCAATCCTAGTCCCAGACTTGGACAACGCTTTATATCTAAAGGATTATATATGCACAATCAATCCTTTATGTCACTTAGCTAAGATTTCAAAGTTTAGCATCCTATTAGTCACCAAGAATCTGTTGCGGCAAGGAATCACTCAACCTCGAGGAGCAGAAACTTAAGCGAGTGTCCCCACTCAAGGGGAGAGCCTGGCATGCATCTCGCTGCCGTGCAGGAGAGCTCCAAGGGCTCTTGGGCTGTCCGCTATTTATGGAGTAAGAGAATTGACCTATAGTCATATTCGCATGGGAACACAATACCTAGGCCCCCACTCCAGACAGTATCTTGTCTGTGTTGCCAGCCATCCCCCAAAGTCCAGCTGCAACTCATCACAACTCCCACTGATGGTTATGGCTTGAGCAGGAGCCAGGGGGAGGAGGAAGGGGGATGGCACACATCCACAGGTACTCATTGAGCATTTGTACCAGCGCATCAGGGTGTCAGTCTGTGCCGCTCCTCTACATCAAATTCTCAGTCAAGGCAGTGAAACCTGGATCAGAGACACCCAGAAATTAGTAAATGCCCACGTGTAGGACCTCTCCTCTCCTCTCCTCTCCTCTCCTCGCCTCGCCTCGCCTCGCCTATCCTCTCCCATTCCCTTCCAATCCACTCCACTCCCCTTCCACCCGTTCCACTCATTTCCCCTCTACTTTCCTCCTCTCCTCTCTCCTCGCCTCACCTCTCCTCACCTCTCCTCTCCTCGCCTCTCCTATTCCCTTCCACTCCACTACCCTTCCCCCCTTTCCACTCATTTCCCGTCTACTTTCCTCCTCTCCTCCTCTCCTCGCCTCGCCTCTCCTCACCTCTCCTCTCCTCGCCTCTCCTCTCCTCGCCTCTCCTCGCATCTCCTCGCCTCTCCTAGCCTCTCCTCGCATCTCCTCGCCTCGACGCCCCTCGCCTCGCCTCTCCTCTCCTCGCCTCTCCTCTCCTTGCATCGCCGCGCCTCTCCTCGCCTTGCCTTGCCTCCCCTAGCCTCGCCTCTCCTCGTCTCGCCTCTCCTCCCCTCATCCCCTCCAATACATTTCCCTCCCCTTTCCTCCCGTCCTCTCCTCTCCTCTCCTCGCCTCACCTCCCCTGATCTCCTCCACTCCATTTCCCTACCCTTTCCTCCCGTCCCGTCCTCTCCTCTCCTCTCCTCGCCTAGCCTCTCCACGCCTCTCCTCGCCTATCCTCTCCTTGCCTCGTCTCGCGTCGCCTCTCTTCGCCTCTCCTCCCCTCTCCTCGCATCTCCTCCCC
>CANTUZ010000027.1:5092920-5124873 GCA_947846985.1 Fratercula arctica
TAATGTCAGCAAGCTCCAAGCACCTCTCCCCAGTCCATCTATTGCAAAGCTCAGATTCTGGAGAAAATTAACCCTGTCCCCCCCAGCCGGAACCAGGACAAGCAGCCACAGCCTAGGAGAGCAGAGAGCAATTCCGAGCTGCAGCCCTGTCAAAGCAGAAGCAAGGCAGGCGTAAGCGTGTGCTCTTTGGCCACGACCTGTCGTATTTTCAGGTCACACACCGAGGAGAGCCCACTCGGCTTTCTGCATGGCAAGAACACAGATCTCTGGTGAAACTCTCCCTGCTTCCTTCCCAAGGGAGCTGCAGGACAATTTCATGGTTCCCAACAGCTGGAGAGACACAGATGGACAGCAGGAGGGGCAAGGCAGGGTTTGTGCCTCACCCATACCATTAGGACAGGCTGAGACAGTCGGCACTGAGCAGGCAGCTGAATGGGATGCTTGCCTGTGTTTTTTCTTGTGCAAGGACTTTGAAGAGCATTTAGCTTCTCCTCAGGGAGAGGAGAGGAGAGAGGCCACCAACACGACCCCTCCTGCAGAGCCAGGATTTGTCTTGCAGCAGAAACAGCAGATTCAGGCGTTTGCAAAGGAGGAGCTCTAGGGGAGCAAGGGATGTTCTGCGGTTTGTACTTACTTTTCACTGCTGGTTTCCTGGGGTCACAGGAGTCCTGCTGTGGCCGGGGCGATCATGGTAGGTCCAAGTGGGGTGGGGGGTAGGGGCAGAACGAGATGCCTTGAGCAGGACAGGGAGAAAACTCAATGCCCAAGTGGGGCAGGAGCAAAGCGAGCCACCCCGATTTCGGCAGAGGCACACGGAGCCACCTTTAGCAGGGCAGGAGTAAATCCAGGCACCTGGTATAGGGAAGGGGCAAAAAGAGCCTCCCCAAGCAAGAGAGGGGAAACACCAGCTGTCCTGAGATGGACATGATGAAAAGAAGCCACCCAAGCAAGGCTGAGGCCAAACTGGGCTGCCCAAGTGAAGGTATAAAGACAAAAGCCTCCCTGAGTGGAGCAGGAGGAAAAGTAACTGCCCCAAGCTGAGCAGGAGGAACTCAGTGCCCTGAGCAAGAGTGGGGAAAACTAGAGGACCCAGGCGGTGCAGGGGCCCAACTGGTGAGCTCAAGGGGGGCAGGAATAGCAACCAGCTGCCTCGTTGGGGCAGAAGCAACGCTCGCTGCCCTCCTGGGGGGTCGAGGGGTTAAACCAGATGCTAAAAAGCCACCCAGAAATGGGTTTTGGAGGCGCAGGGTGGGAGAGCAGCTGGGTGGGAGCCTGGCAGCCACCCAAGGTGCACCCAGCGCAGTTGCTCAAGGTGGTTTTTTGGTAGCGCTAGTTGAGAGTCAGCCTGTGGCTGTATCTTGGGGGGTAGATCAAGTTCATTGGGAAGGATCCTGTAAGACACCAGGTGCTTTGCTGCACGAGTCTCACAGACGCAGTCCCGTTTCTGTGAAGAGTGGAAAAGAAAGCCTCAGCAACCCGAAGGTGCCAGCCAAAGCTGTGAAGGGGCTCGCTGGCAGCCCTGGGCAGGTTTTTATTCCTGGGGCTGGTGCGGCTCCAGGCAGAGGTGGGATCTCTGCGGGCAGACGAGCAGCCCTTGGCCAGCAGTGCCTAGGGCAGCCCAACAGCTGCCGGCTGGTGGCTGCAGGAGGTGCCCAGGCTGTGGCGGCTGCGGGGCCGCAGTGCGTCCCCGTGCGTCCGGGGGTGGCCCCTGTCACAAAGGGGCAGTGAGGCGGCACCCGCCCGCTGCTTGTGAGCTCACCTGGCCAGGGCTTGGCATCCTGAAGAGCGTGCCAGCGAAAGCTAGTTGGGCTGAGCTGGCCTTCGGGATAACTCGGCTTCTTCCTTTGCCACTTGCTTGGCTACTTTTTTTTCCAACCATTGATCGTTTACTGCCCGCTTCTCCTCAGCTGCCATCCTCTTGCAAAGGTAATTACGATTTGAGCTTTAGGACAGATCATATGGTAGGTAGTTACGGGATCAAAGTCTAGACTGGTCTCTACCTTCAGAGCGGTAGGATGAGCTTTTACACCTTTAAAGGCTGGCCAGATAGGCGCTATGGGTAGAGTTCCTATTTGCTAGTTGTTGTTTCTTTACCTTAGTCTGGGATGGGTAAGTGGGGGGTGTCAGTGTAGTCTGAGGCTTCCCCCAGTGTTTCTGTGTTGGAGGTTAGAGTTGGTTGTCCTGGGTGCTCCTGTACAGAACTCGACTTTTAGAATAGGCTTTTGTACACCACTATGGTCTCATCACTTCTCAAATGTCATTCCCCCACAGTCATTGCCCAGGGAATGGCCCTGCCACAAAGGATCCTCTTTCCCCTGGTGACGATTTGCATGGACTGGCAGCAAAGACAGAGAGCTGGAGCGGGACTCCACAACCTGGGCAATACGTGCTTCCTCAACTCCGTGCTGCAGTGCCTGACGTACACCCCCCCTCTGGCCAACTACCTGCTCTCTCGTGAGCACAGCCGGTCGTGTGAGTACTTTTGGGACCATCTCCTTGCAAATCTCTTGGGCACTTCCCAAGGATTCCCAGACTCTGGGATTTGATTTGAGAGAAAAGCAGCCCTTCCGTGTAAACCCCCTGAGTGGATGTTCTTTGAACACTCAAGCCTAGAAACCGCTTCTCACATCTGGGTGGGTTCATCTTCAGAAAGGTGCCTCTTTCTCGCCACGGGTCTCGTTCCCTATTTCTGCAAGTTAAACTCTCTTTGCGTGTTGCACAGAAAACTTCTATCAGTTCAGCATCCCTCCAAAGAAGGTTTCCTGTGCATTAAAATGTCCCGGGCTTGTTGGGACATCGACAGCTTGCGAGAAGAGCACTGGAGACTGTTCTGCTAACTTCAAGGTCTTCATTAGGTTTCCCATTGCTATGGATATTTTGCTCACCTGAGAAGCTTGTTTCCCTCCTACCCTCCCTCCCTCCCTCCCTCCCTCCCTCCCTCTTCAGGTCGTCAGCAAGGTTTCTGCATGATGTGCATAATGGAGGCGCACGTGAAGCAGGTCCTGTGTTCCTCAGCCAGTGCCATCCAGCCTTGGGCTGTGGTCAATGTCCTCAGACGTAAGTCATTGCAGGTGCTTTTACATGCGTTTGTCTCTTCTGGTAGGAGAGAACTACTGACTTCTTCTCTCTTAGGCATAGGAGAACACTTCCAGCATGGCGTGCAGGAAGACGCCCATGACTTCTTACGCTGTACTGTCGATGCCATGCAGAGAGCTTGTCTGCACGGCAGCAGCGAGTAAGCACAAGCAAATGACCTTTTGCATGTTCCCGAGCCCTTTGGACTCCCTGATGGAGTCCCATCAGGGAAGGCCGACAGCCAGGGTTTTCAGACAAAGACAGATGTCTTGGAGGGCGTAACTCTCTGCCTTTCCATTTCTCTCCAGCTTGGACATCTCTTCTGAAGCAACTACTGTCATCCATCAAATATTTGGGGGCTTTCTGAGATCCAGAGGTACTTTTCCACAACTCCTGCTCTCCTTGGGATTGTCTGTGCCCTTCTGTCTGCCCGTCGTAAGCAGCGGTTGGTGTGAGTGGCGGAGCAGCTGTGACAAGCGTAAAGCGGCACAGTCCCCTTCCCCTGCCGCTGAGTGTTTCCATTTGCCTTCCAGTCACCTGCTTGAGCTGCAAAGCGGTTTCCGATTCCTACGAGGCCTTCCTGGATGTTCCTTTGGATATAAAAGTAAGAGGGTGTGTAATTGTGCTTCAAGACGTCCCAAGGTCCCTGGAGCTTTCCAGACAAACACAGTTGGCTTAAAAGCGTAGATGGCGAACACAAGAGACCTTGGTGGTGGGTGGGCAGGGGAATGGGTGGTCTCCTTCTGGGGAGGCCATGGCAGCGGTCTCCCTGTAGGTGCTGGCTTGAAGCTGCACAAGTACGAAGTATCCTCTCTGCACCCTTGACGTACTCTCATCCTTCTTCCCTTTGCCCTCCCTCAGCCCCAGTCTGGCTCCTCAGCTGACGGGTTGTATTGTTTTCACTGTTGATGACCCTGCTCCCCATGGGTAGCTGGACTGAGTGGTGCCACAGGGAGGTAGCTCTTGATGGCCCCGGGAATCCCTGGGCATTGAGGGAAATGCTCAGCATACTATTGCCCTCCTTCTGCCTCCTTCTGGACGCTGCTTGCGGGTTCATGGTGGGTCTTCTCAGCCTCAGCTACCGGAGATTTTGCGTAAGTGTTTGGGCAAGGGCATTTCCCGCAGCTCAGTGCTCTCCTTTCTCCCTCCTCCAGGCAGCCGCATCTGTCACCGCAGCTCTGGAGGACTTTGTGAAACCCGAGCAGATGGATGGCAACAACTGCTTTAAATGCCGCCAGTAAGACGATTACCAAGGACACGTTAATACTAGATCCTGCCTTAAGGGCTTGCATGTGATGGAGCATGTTAGCTGTTCCCGTAGGTTGCATGCACAATAATAAGACAGGCCTTTTTTAAAATATGGTATTATGGTACTGAATAGTCTTAAAATAGCGTAAGGATGTGTGAGACGTGAAAGGGGGGGAAAAGGGTGCCTTTCAAGGATGCCTTTCAGCATGTGTCTCTGTGCTTGGTTTCAAGGTGTGACAAGATGGTTGCTGCCTCCAAGAGGTTTACATTCCATCGTGTGCCCAAGGTCCTCACGCTGTGCCTGAAAAGGTTTGGAGATTTCACTGGCAGGAAGATCAGAAAGGTGTGTACACAATGGGAGTGCAACTTTCTCTTCCTGGAAAGCAGTCCGCTCTTTCACAAGCTTTTCCTGTTGAGTTTTGTGTGTTCCCTCCTGGAGAGAGGAGAGTTCCCGTGGGAAGACAAGCATGTACTCTGCTGCGATGGAGCGGCTTTGGCTGAGAACAGTTTCCTGCCGCCCAAGCCATACATGTTGCCTTAGGAAAAATCCGGGGATCATTTCTCATGCCTCTTGGTCTCTCTGTAGGTTGTGAAGTATCCCGAGTGCTTGGATCTTCGCCCATACACATGTCAGACGGCTGGAGAACCGCTCCTCTACTCCTTATATGCTGTGCTGGTGCACAGCGGTGGCAGCTGTCATGTGGGGCACTATTTCTGCTACATAAAGGTAAAGAGCAACTTCCTTCCTAACAAGGGAAAATTGTATCCTGGGGACGACAAACTTTCATGTCAGTGTTACTGGCAGGCAAGGTTTTGGGGAGAAGGTCTCCTGAGGGGCTGGGCTGGATTTGGCTTTGCATACTCTTGATTCAGCAGTTTTCTGCCTGTGCTTTTGTGGAGAAACCATGCAGTTCATCTCCAGATATCGATGCCTTTCTTGGCAGGCCAGCGATGGACTGTGGTACCAGATGGACGATTCGTCTGTGGTTCTTGATGACATGGACACAGTTCTCAGGCAGCAAGCCTATTTACTGTTTTATGTCAGGTAATAACAAGTGCTAACCTGTGTTTAGAATACATTTCCTTTCATGCTTTTGCTCTTTTTCTTCTCATCCTCCTCAGAGTTCCTCTTTCTGTCAGAGGAGGCAATTACTGCCTGCATCATTCAGTGCTGTCAAGTCTGAGCTACCCCACGTCAGTCCTTACCTTTTCTTGCTGGCCTTTAGGCTGCTGGCCTGATGTAAACTGCTACTTGTCTGCTCTCTGAAGCTGGCTAATGTCGAGAAGAGGACTTAAAGGGGGCCTACAGAAACGATGGGGAGGGACTCTATCATGGAGTGTAGTGATAGGGCGAGGGGTAACGGTTTTAACCTGAAAGAGGGAAGATTTAGATTAGATATGAGGAAGAAATTCTTTACTGCGGGGGTGGTGAGACACTGGAAGAGGATGCCCGGCAAAGTCATGGATGCCCCATCCCTGGGGGAGTTCAAGGCCAGATTGGATAGGACTTTGAGCAACCTGATCTAGTGGAAGGTGTCCTTGCCCATGGCAGGGGAGATAGAACGAGATGGTATTGAAGATCCCTTCTAACCCAAACCATGTGGTGATTCTCTAATGCTATGAAATGGAGACTGTAGGGGCTATAAAGATGAGGTCTTGCTCCCACGGGAGCAGACCTGGTGGGAAGACCCCAATCGAATTTCCCATTTTTAGTCTTGGTTATGTCTTCTGTCTGTCATAGAAACAGCTCCATGAAAATGACTGAACTCCAGAGAAGGCAGCAAGAACAGCCCTAAGCGAACATCACTTTTTTTTTTTTTTTTTTTTTTCTCTAGGAGCTCCGCTTTGAAAACTGAAGAAAGGGCTTCTTCTTTGACAACTGGAGAAAGTGCTTCTTCCTCACCGGCACCATCCCATGCCCGTTCCTTCGCCAGTCAGGGGGCAGCCGGCAGCAAGCAGGTGGGTTCTGTGGGACCACAAGGTCTGCACTGCAGGACTAAGGTAGCTCTGGGGAGGTGGGTCAGGGAAGCAGACGGGCAGTGGATTTCTTTCCAGGATCTCGGCATTGCTCTGTTTTCCCTCCCACATTGCAGCTTCCTTCACAGCTGTGACGCTCTGCTCTCTCAAAGCAGCCCGCCTAGGTCCATCCCATTTGTCTGCCTTTGGCCCTTCTGCCCTTGCAGGTCTCTAGGAGAACCTTTGGGACGTCCTTAGCTGTCCCCTCTCTGAGCTTCTGGGGTTTCCTCACTGTTCTGCTCCTTTCAGAGCAGGAGGAAAGGGCAGGACCTTTTCACAGCTCTCTCTGCAGGACATGGTGCTGGGCATGGAGGGCTCTCCAGAGGACAGCAGCTGCTCCGCAAAAGCCAGCACCAGCCAGCGAATGTGGCCAGGTGCAGGGGTGGCATCTGCAGGCTGTCCAGGTAGAAGGCAACGTGACTGCCCGGTGCCCTGTCAGCCATGTGACCCTGTGCTGCACAAGGTGCGGGAAGAGAACAAAGAGAAGCAGAGATTCAGCCCTTCTTCCCGCTGCCAGAGGAACGGTGCCAGGGAGACGGCCCGGAGCAGATCTCCGCAGTGGGGCAATGATGCGCGCAGGTGGTGTGTGGTCACCACGGACTATGACCCCTCAACAGGGAGGAGGAGGAGAAGTAGTCCTTCAAGTTGTGACCGCCCTCCCAGGGATGCTGCAGCTGCAGGGCCCTCCAACGCCCGCTTCCAGATGCCTCCCGCAGCCAGGGCTGCTCAGGAGAAAGCCCTGTGGAGGCCGAGAGGACGAAGCAGGTCCCTGCGGCGGGGCCATGATCTCCGCAGACGGTTGGTGGAGAACATGGATTACCAGCCCTCAGCAAAGAGGAGGAGGAGAAGTCCTCCAGGTGGTGACCGAGCCCCAAGGGATAATGCAGCTCCAGGGTCCTCCAACGCCAGCTCCAAGCGGGCTCCCACACCCGGTGCTGCTCGGGAGCCAGTCCTGCTGAGGAAGAGAGTGCAAAGCAGATCCCTGCAGCGGGGCTGTGCTCTCCGCAGCCAGTTCATGGAAAAAATTTGTTGTATTTTATAGGATACTGGTTTCGTCTTACCGGTTTAGCTCCTGGCTTCAATTCTATTTTTACCAGCTTGGCCACTTTAGCCCTTCCAGGCTTCTTGGTGTCCCATCCAAAAGGGGTTACAGCATCCTCTGTCTCAGAAAGAGAGCTGATTGGTACTTCTTTTCCTCCGTTTCCCGTTGTCTTCAGTAATACCTGTAATACATGTATTTGCGCTTCCCAGACGTTCCTTTGTGGAATATGAACTCTAATTTTGTTTTTATCAAAGGTTATTTGTGCCACTAGTTTGCTTAACATCAGCCAGGGGTTCGGCCGGGGATTCCGCTCTCTCAACGCCATGTCCCCATCAATCCGAGTCCCCCTTGACAGCCCTGATTAGTTCCTCTGGTATCGGGGCCATGGCTGGGCCAGGAGTCCGATTAGATTTTCCCTTTGGACACTAATTTTTCCAGTGCCCTTTCTCTTTACAAAGGGCACACTGATCCTTCCCTAGTGGGATTCTAGTTCCTAAGTCCCCTCCTATTCCTCAACCTCTTCCTCGTTCTCTTGGAAAACCTCAACCTTGGGAGGAGGCTTGAGCCTGTGCAAAAGCAGCTGCCAATATTACCGCCTTCTGCTTCCTTTCCCTCAATTTCTCCTTTTCATTCTCCTCCTTTTCTACCTCTTCCCTATTATTTCTGGCCCAGCTGCAGTGCTTCTACACTAATGCACGCAGCATGGGTGACAAAGAGGAGAAGCTGGAAGCCATTGTGCAGCAGGAAAACTGTGATGTCGTTGCCATGGCGGAAACATGGTGGGATGACTCGCACGACTGGAGTGCTGCGTTAGGTGGCTACAAACTCTTCAGAAGGGAGAGGCAAGGAAGGAGAGGAGGTGGAGTGGCTCTGTATGTTAGGGAGTGTTAGGAATGTCAAGAGCTTCAGATTTAAACGAGGAGTAACCACGCTAACGGTCACTCGCCGAGGAGATCAGCTCCAGTGCAGGAAAGTCTGTGCTGGGGAAGGAAATCGCGGCAAAGAAGGGTCGGCCTGGGGCTCGTTTTTCGAGGCTTTTAAAGCCAGGAAAAGGGGCCAGCCCGAGCCGGTACCCGGCACTTCTGGGGGGCGGGGGCAGCTGAGGAGCAGAGGGCGGAGCCACCACCCCCGGCGGCAGGTGTGAACGAGCAGGGGGTGGGACCACTCTCCCCCCTCACAAAAGCAGCCCTTTGGGAGCGCAGCGACCAGGTCACTGCGCACTGAGCAAACAAGCAGGGAGTGGGCGTTCCCTGGGTGTGACCCGAGGAACCACCCAGGTGCACCACAACAAGAGGGTACTTCCTGGGCTGGAGAAGGGGGGTGGCCAAGCAGGGTGTGACACACCAGTCCAATCACAGCGGTCTGCACAGCAGTTCGTGCAGGATAGAGCTGAAAGACTGCTAACCCGGGCAGGTAGCGATGGTGACTACTCGCAAGATGACTGTGGCGGCCATGAGCTCCACAACCACCAGGTCTGATGCAGCCTCTCAGACGGTACTCTTGTGGGAACATGCTACCACACAGACATCAGGCTGTAGGGTATGCCCTGCTCTTACGCCGGTGTCGGATGGCAATGATGGGCATGCCTGTAGGAGATGTGCCCAGGTAGAGGATCTTCTCCAATTAGTCATGGAGCTCAGGGAAGAGGTAAGTAGATTGAGGAGCATCAGGGAATGTGAGAGGGAGATAGATTCCTGGAGTAAAATCCTGCATCCCATGTCAGAAACCCAGCAGGCAGATAGTACCCCTGCAACAGAGAGCTCCCTATCCTCTGTCACCTCAACTGAAGGCAGTAACCTGGAGGACAGGGGGCAATGGCAGGAAGTTCCTGCACGACGCAACAGGCGCCGCACTCGAGACTGCCCGGCGACTACCCCATCTTCCCAGGTGCCATTATTTAACAGGTACAGTGCTCTACAGAGGAACCTGGATGATGATGAGCACAATATTTCTCCTACTTCTCCTACCTTGGAGCCGTCAGCAAGGTCTAGTCAGACCTCCCCCTGCATCAAAACCTCTGCGGTAAGGAAGAAAAGACGGGTCCTTGTCATAGGTGACTCCCTACTGAAGGGAGCGGAAGGCCCAATATGCAGGCCGGACCCGGTACATAGGGAGGTCTGCTGCCTCCCTGGGGCCCGAGTCAAGGACGTGAAGAGGATGCTTCCTTCCCTGGTACGGCCCTCAGACTACTATCCACTTTTGCTCTTTCAGGTAGGCAGTGACGAGGTAACAAGAAGAAGTCCAAGGGCAATGAAGAAAGATTTCAAGACCCTGGGACGCCTGGTCAAGGGATCAGGAGCGCAAGTGGTGTTCTCGTCTATCCCCCCTGTTGCAGGGAACGATGAGGGGGTAAATAGGAGGAGCCAGCAGATCAATGCCTGGCTTCGAGCTTGGTGCTGCCGGCAGGACTTTGGGTTCTTTGATCATGGCCTGATCTACAAAACGTCTGGCCTGCTGGTAACAGGCAGAAATACCTTGTCCTCCAGGGGAAAAAGGGTTCTAGGACAAGAGTTATCAGGACTCATTGAGAGGGCTTTAAACTAGATTTGAAGGGGGGTGGGGATGGTACTGGGTTTGCTGGTGAGGTGCCAGGGCGTAGTTGCTCAGCGCTTGTGGGCCAGTGTGCCAGTATTTCTGAAAGCCAGGAGGCACACCACATCTCAAGGGTAAAAACTACACACACAACTCCCTCTCTGAAATGCTTATACACCAATGCACGCAGCATGGGGAATAAGCAGGAAGAGCTGGAGCTCTGTGTGCGGTTGCGGGGCCATGATCTCATTGCAATTACTGAGACGTGGTGGGACAACTCGCATGACTGGAATGCTGTCATGGGTGGCTATGTCCTTTTCAGGAAAGACAGACCAGCAAGGCGGGGAGGTGGAATTGCACTCTATGTGAGAGAGCATTTGGAATGCATTGAGCTCTCACTAGGGGCGGATGAAGAGCGGGTCGAGAGCTTATGGGTGAGGATTAAGGGACAGGAAAATATGAGGGACACTGTTGTGGGTGTTTATTACAGGCCACCTGATCAGGATGGGGAAACTGATGAGGCTTTTTACAGACAACTGAAGGTAGCCTCGCAATCGCAGGCCCTGGTTCTCATGGGGGACTTCAATCACCCTGATATCTGCTGGGAAGACCACACAGCCAGGCATGGGCAGTCCAGGAGGCTCCTCCAGTGCATTGATGACAACTTTTTGACACAGGTGGTACAGGAGCCAACAAGGAGAGGAGCACTTCTAGACCTGGTACTGACAAACACAGAGGGATTGGTGGAGGACATTAAGGTTGGGGGCACCCTAGGTTGTAGTGATCATGAAATGATTGAGTTCAGGATCGTGGGCACTATCCACAAAACAACAAGAAGTAAAATTACAACCTTGGATTTCAGGAGGGCTAACTTTGGCCTCTTCAAGAAACTGCTTGGAGAGATCCCGTGGGCTAGGGCTATGGAAGGCAAAGGGGCTCAAGAAAGCTGGTTGATATTCAAAGACCACTTCCTCCAAGCTCAGGATCGGTGCATCCCGAAGAGAAAGAAATCGGCCAAGGAACGCAGGAGACCTGCATGGTTAAGCAGGGAGCTTCAGAAAAAGCTCAAGTGGAAGAAGGAAGTTTATAATAAGTGGAAGAAGGGACTGACCCCTTGGGAGGATTACAAGAATGCCACCAGAGCGTGCAGGGATGAAACAAGGAAAGCCAAGGCCGCCTTGGAATTAGACCTGGCTAGGGATGTTAAGCACAACAAAAAGAGCTTCTACAAGTATATTGGAAGCAAAAGGAAGACCAAAGAAGTTGTGGGCCCACTGTTGAATGAGACAGGAGTCATGGTGACGGAGGATGCGGAGAAGGCAGAGTTACTGAATGCCTTCTTTGCTTCGGTCTTTTCTGCTCGGCCCAGCCCTCAGAAGTCCCAGGCATTGAATAAAGTAACAGGGAAAGAAGAAGACTTCCCTTGGGTTGAGGAGGAGCGAGTGAGGGATCAATTAGATCATTTAGATATTCACAAGTCCATGGGCCCCGATGGGATGCACCCGAGAGTGCTGAGGGAGCTGGCAGAAGTCATTGCTGAGCCGCTCTCCATCATCTTTGAAAGGTCCTGGAGAACAGGCGAGGTGCCTGAGGACTGGAGGAAAGCTAATGTCACTCCAGTCTTCAAAAAAGGCAAGAAGGAGGAGCCAGGGAACTACAGGCCGGTCAGCCTCACCTCCATCCCTGGAAAGATGATGGAACAGCTTGTTCTGGGCGTCATCTCAAGGCACGTGGAGGAAAAGAAAGCTATCAGAAGTACTCAGCATGGATTCACCAAGGGGAAATCATGTCTGACTAATCTGATAGCCTTCTACGATGGCATGACTGGATGGATAGATGAGGGGAGGGCGGTAGATGTGGTCTATCTTGACTTAAGCAAAGCGTTTGACACGGTCTCCCACAGCATCCTCATAGGGAAGCTTAGGAAGTGTGGGTTAGATGAATGGACAGTAAGGTGGATAGAAAACTGGCTGAAAGATAGAGCTCAGAGGGTTGTGATTAGGGGCACAGAATCTAGTTGGAGACCAGTGACGAGTGGTGTTCCCCAGGGGTCAGTACTGGGTCCAGTCCTCTTCAATATATTCATCAATGACCTGGATGAGGGGATAGAGTGCACCCTCAGCAAGTTTGCTGATGACACAAAGCTGGGGGGGGCGGCTGACACACCGGAGGGCTGTGCTGCCATACAGAGAGACCTGGACAGGTTGGAGATCTGGGCAGAGAGGAACCTTATGAAATTCAACAAGGGCAAGTGTAGGGTGCTGCACCTGGGGAGGAACAACCCCATGCACCAGTACAGGTTGGGGGCTGACCTGCTGGAGAGCAGCTCTGTGGAAAGAGATCTGGGAGTCCTGGTGGACAACAGGATGACCATGAGCCAGCAATGTGCCCTTGTGGCCAAGAAGGCCAATGGCATCCTGGGGTGCATCAAGAAGAGTGTGGCCAGCAGGTCAAGGGAGGTCATCCTCCCCCTCTACTCTGCATTGGTGAGGCCACACCTGGAGTACTGTGTCCAGTTCTGGGCTCCCCGGTTCCAGAAGGACAGGGAACTGCTGGAAAGGGTGCAGCAGAGGGCTACCAAGATGATTAGGGGACTGGAACACCTCTCTTATGAGGAAAGGCTGAGGGATTTGGGTCTCTTCAGTCTGGAAAAAAGACGGCTGAGGGGGGATCTTATCAACACTTATAAATACTTAAAGGGTGGGTGTCAGGAGGATGGGACCAGGCTCTTTTCAGTAGTGCCTGGGGACAGGACAAGAGGCAATGGGCACAAACTTGAGCACAAGAAGTTCCACCTAAACATGAGGAGGAACTTCTTTACCCTGAGGGTGGCAGAGCACTGGAACAGGCTGCCCAGAGAGGTGGTGGAGTCTCCATCTCTGGAGACATTCAAAACCCGCCTGGACGTGTTCCTGTGTAACCTGCTCTAGGTGACCCTGCTCTGGCAGGGGGGTTGGACTAGATGATCTCCAGAGGTCCCTTCCAACCCTATGGTTCTATGATTCTATGATTCTATGGTGACAATAGGGTTGAGTGTTTACAGGTAAGAATCAGGGGGAGGGCCAACAAGGCTGATACCATGGTGGGAGTCTGTTACTGCGCATACTCCACCGCCTGCGGGTACAGGCAGCCGCCCTGGTTCCTGAGCGTTCCGCAGGAGCGGCACCAGCAGGCAGCTCAAAAAACCTTACTGCCTGCAAAAACTTGAGCATAGCTGAAATGTGGGCAATTTTTCCTCTTTTTAGGCCTGCTGGTTAAAGACTCGTCTGCTGAGACATGGCTCAGGACCACAGCAGGGCCAGCAGCACTGCTTTCTGCATCCCGTGGTGGCGCTGGGCAGAGGGACGGGTTGCCAGATCCCGGGACGAGGTACGTGTGTGGGATGTCAGGGTCACTCTCGCCTGGTTTTTCCCAGAAAAGCCCCAGCCGGTGCCAGTCCCGAGCTGCGGGGCTGTGCTCTCCACACCCAGTTCATGGAATAAATTTGTTGCGTTTCATAAGGTACTGGTTTTGTCTGCTGACAGAGAGGGAGGGGAGGCCGAGCTGGGGCCACAGGGGCCGCTCCCCCTCGCCCACCCACCGCCTGGGCTGCCAGGAGGAGCCGGGCTGGCGCCGCCGCCATGGTCCAGCGCCATCGCTGACAGCTGCAGGCTGGAGACCTTGTGGGGCTGGGAGCTGGGGCATTCCTGAGGCCTCTGCCAGCCGAGTCTGCCTGAGGCTGTGGGGCCTGGCCGTGGCAGAGAGCCACAGCCTCTGAGCACTGCTGGCCCGCTCGCCCTCAGCCTGCACTGCTGAGCCCGGCCCCTCAGTGGGCCCTTCCCCACGCCACTGTGGGCCCTGACGTGGTGTGGAGGCTGTGACGCCATCTACTGTGGTAGACGCCATTGTGGAGCAGGCACCGCCTGGCCCCGACCATGTCTTGTGTCCACTACAAGTTCTTCTCCAAGCTGAACTACGATACAGTCACCTTCAACGGCCTCCACATCTCCCTGGGCGACCTCAAGTGCCGGATCATGGGCCGTGAGAAGCTGAAGGCGGCCAGCTGCGACCTGCAGATCAGCAATGCCCAGACCGAAGAAGGTGTGTGGGGACACGGGGCCTCAGGGCAGTGAGGAAAAAGTATGTGCTTGACTAGGTTCCCTTAAATGTGGTGTTGCCTAAAGGGGAAGTTAAAGAAGGAATAACTTTCATACTTCAAAGAGCATCGCTCTTGTTTGGCAGTGACACGGTCCTCCTCTAGGTAGGTTGCGTTGCACTTTGACCTTTGTAAAATGAGTGTAATCTTTTAAACTTGGTACATTAGTGGCACAGATAGTTAGGGAAGGTAAGGGTGTTTTCTACGCGAAAACACAAAAATACCCCGGTGGTTTTCAGAGCACAGCTGGAGAATACATTTTGGTGTAGTATGTATGAATGCCAACTTTTTGGTTTATATGCATAAGCGTGACTTTCAGTTTTTATTAGTCAGATGTAGATGCTTAAACTCACCTTCAGAAGAAAAAGGGAAAAAACGGACCAGGATTTTCTGCCTAAGTGGGATGTTTGGAATTCCTATGTGTGGACATAGAGTATTGCATTTTGTGCCTTTGCCTGTGCAGCAGTCCCGACAAAATGTTGAAGCGATCTTGGAAAGAGCAAAGTGAAGCTTGAGTGAAGATGGCCTACTTGTTTAGGTTTTTCTGAGTACTCTACGCTTTTACAGTTCAGTAACTGTTACTTTCCACAATGGAAATCTAGTAATAGAAGCAAAGCTAATATGAGGTAAAAGTAAACAGGATTTTAAAGATCAGTGGAAAAATACGAGATGATGCTTTTAAAGATGCCGGGAAGGCAAAAGGGATGGTTGGGACCTATTTTACAAAGGGGGTGGGGGGATGTCCTCTTTCACGCTTATTCTAGAGGCATATTCTGTAAGGGCAGAATTCCCTTCAAAAAGCCCATACTCCAGAATAGTGCATTTAAACTTGCCTCCTTTTAATTTGATCTGAATTTCTCACAATATCGTGGTAGAACAGTAAACTCCAGAACTCAGGTTTCTTGAGTACTCTTTCCTGCCCTGTAATAGTCTGTCCCAAAACCCTTGGAGAATGTGCTATTCTGCTTATCAGGCAAAAGACAGGAAAGTATAAAACCAAAAATGGGACTCTGAACTGCTCTTAGGTGAATAGTTTTAAGGAAGAAGAGGGCTCTTCTAAGACTGTCTCTGGAGCTCAGAACTTAAGCTTGAGTTCAGTGTTACAGCATGCACTTGACAGTTTTAGTAATGCCACGGTGCGATGTCTTCAAAACAAACTCCCGCTAACTCCAAATGAAGTCATTTGGCCTCACAGCTGACGTCTGTCCATCTGTCGACTGGAATGTCTTCCACGCTGTGCAAACTTAGCGTTTTAGAGAAGACGTTTAAGCAACTTCTAAACCTTGCCCTTCACTGTGCCACTTGTTCCGTGACCTTTTTGGCCTACTGAACTAGCTCATTCAAGAAACGGTGATACACCAGTTGGAGATGATGTCATTGATACCTATTTTGGTGGAGGCTGAAAATCCAGAAGTCGTCGTCCAGTCTGTCAGTCAGGATGTTTTGAGGCGCTGCTTTCAGTGCCAGCCACAGGGATGATTTGTTTGTTGCAAAGCGTGCAAGTGGTGTTGATTAGAACAGTTAAAAAATTACATAATGAGAAAGCATGTTTTGAAGCACCAGGGAGAAAAGGTGTTCTTGAGAGTTATGTTGCTTTCTGGTAGAGACAGTCTGGCATGTTACTAGCCATTTTTATCTCTTACTCTGCAAGTCCTTCCCCCTGTAGCATCCTGGCTGTTTAGCAAGGCCTGTAAGCCTAATGAAGATTTTTCTTTGTCGTTCCGCGTGTAGGCTTGCCTTCTGGTGACTTCTGTTCTGAGGAGCTTCTGCACTTTATCTGGGTGAAGATGCTTCTCTCGATACTGCTCAGAGAGATGCTTTTGCAATGCTGTCAGACCCAAAAGGGTGGATTAAAGCAGGCCATAAATAAAAGGAGGAACTTTTTTCAGTAACCTGTTTGTAGCATACATATGACACAAGTTATTAAAACTAGCAGATTTTCAGAATTGTAGGTGAATTTAAAAATGGGATTTTAAAATTGCCTGTTAAATGTGAAGCAGTATAAACCTCAGAGCATGACCTCATCTGCTTGTAGTTTTTTGCAGGAAGAAGGTTGTGGACACCAGTGCGATAATTGATTTAAGATCTCTAAGTCAGTATGAGGCAGCAGTCAAAGTAGCTGTTGTTTGACTTGTCTGCCCCCATTCATGCCTTGAAATACTTCTTACCCTTGACTCTTTCAAGCATACTTTTTTCTGGTAGACTAGATAGCAAGTTTTAGACTGTTAGGTCACTTCTGCTCTTGATTTTTATATACCATCTAAATCTTCCTTTGCTTTTGCAAGCTTTCTGAGTTAATTGAATGCTTATTTTTAATCACAGGTCAGATTGACAAAAGCCCAGTAGCCACTCACTGGCCATCACTGGCAGTAAAACACGTGCTGTGCTATAAAGGAGTAAGAATCAGCGACGTTGTTACCTCCAGCTTTGTTGGACATTTCTACTGGAGCTCTGCTTGGACAAGTGTGAGAAGTCGCCTTGTTGAGCCTGATGCCACTGCTCACTTGGCAGAGGTTGAGCCCTGTGGTGAGGCAGTGACGCTGCTTTGCAGGTCCTGGTAGTGGCCAGGTCTCTGCTGGGGGATGCGGCTGCCCGTGGGGAACAGGTTCCTGCTGGGAGATGCCAGTCTAGTCTGAGAGCTGTTAAGACTAAGCTGCCATCGGTTAAATCCAAATGGAGCAAACAAAAATTTCGAGGGACATTGGGAATAGCGCTCCAGCTTTAGACCTTTTCTATTTAAAAAAAAAAAAAAAAGTTTTTACTCCATATTGTTTGACTTCACCTTTAACAAAATTTCATCACACAAATTAGTTCAATTAATTGAGATGAAGGAAAAATAAAAGCCTGTTATGAGGCTGCTGGAGCTGTCTTCAGTGTGCACTTAACGAGCGTGTTGAAAACAACTGTATAGCTACATGCATATGTACATGCAAGGATAGTCTATTCCGACGTCAGTGCTTCTCTTCTAATGGTCAATGAAATTGTCACAAAATACTAAAAGAGGATTTATTCCTCTTTTAGCATCATACACCTGTTGTACGTGTTCAGATTGCCCTTGCAGACCTGCAGAATTTGTGAATAAATGCTTTATTTGCTGTCGTCATATATACAGTCTCTTTCTGGGAGAGGTGCTGACACTTGTAATCTTCTGCAGAACGGCCGCAATCCTCAGCTGGGCAGAGGCGTAGCAAACTCTGCCTCTTTGTGGTGCTTATCCTGTACCTCTGAAATCTCACTCCAGTGGTCTGTGCTCTGGAGCAGAAAGAACACTCGGTATGACCCCGTTCAGCAGGTAGAAACAGCTGGTTGTGGCTTCTAGAACTGCAGCTGGCCTGACCTCCCGGTTGTTTGCCTGGGCCTCAGGACTGTTTGAGCTCCTTCTGCATCAAAAAGTCCCAGTGCAGGCCTTCCTTGGCAGGTGGCTGTGTAATGGGTAGATTTTCCCTGTGGGGTTGGTTTCAGGATATGACTTCTGTAAAAGCTTCTGTTTCTGTCATTAGGAGTCCTTTCTCCTACAATGTGAAACTACTCTGAAGTCCAGGGGAAGCTTGCTCTTGGGTTCTGTAGGGGGGAAGATGAGGAATTAGTTTCGACTAAGTGATTTCTCAGTTTTCTGAGGAAACATGCTGTCATTTGGAAATAGAAGTAAAATTTTCATTTCGTTGTGGAAAGAATGTCTACTGGTTGGTGTGTTTTGGTCTAAGAGAGGTTCCTGCCCATAGGAATAATATACTGAAAAACGATGCATAAATTGTGAACTATTCCTATTTTGTGTCTGATCCCCGAGCAAAATCTCCCTGGCAGAGCTTGGCTTGATATCCAGTACCTTTGGTTTTCAGAGCATCGTTCTGCAAAGGTAAGGGCTTGTAGCATTTGAAACTGTAGGCAGATTACAGGGAATGGCTGCTGGTAGCGCTTTAAAACACTTAGTCATATCCAGCTGATGTAAGTACAACATAAAAGCATTCTCATGGGAAGGTTCTTTGCATTTTAAGCTTACTCAGTCCAAGTGTCTCAGGTAGTTAGGGCAGGTGTTTTGGGTCGTATGTAAAAGGTCAGAAGGCTTTCCTCCATTTCACAAGACTGACGTGGTGTAAGCCAAGGCAAAGCATGGGTAGCTTCAGGCACACACTGTTTTCTAAAGGCTTTTAGAGGCCGTCTTCATACGTAGTTTCATAGTTTCGTATGTTCCATATGTATGTCTTCATATGTAGTTTCGTTTGAGCGTCTCTGCTCTGAAAAAAGGGAATTGAAAGAATTCACGTCCCTTTGTTTAATTCAAAGGAGATGATTAGCTTCAGAGGGGAGATACCACTTCAGTTTGAGCCAATTCTGCCCTATTTGTGAAAGCAAGCTCAAAAAAGGCCAAAAGTTCTGTGATGCAAATTGTAGCACTGCCAGTTTTGGTTCCATTCAAATGTAAAGCACTGAGAGGCTGAGAAGTGTGGTTGTTGGTGGATGAAGCTCCAAGAAATAGACAGAGGTGGCAGGGTCTCTTCTGTGTTCTGTCAGTCTTGAGCACTGGTGGCATGAGGTGAATCATCTTGAGTTAACAGCTATGGAAGCAATGGCGTTTTCACGCTTTAGCTCGGTGCCCGTTTTGTTGCAGGGCAAGCTGGACAGACTTTAGACTCTGGTTTATGCAGGTGAGACTTTGCTGTGGGTTGTTTTTCTCCAAAGATCTGTTGGCTTTGTAGCCTAACAGAAGCAAAAGCAACTTAAGTTAGATCAGGACAGAACCTCATGCATTAGCAGACTCTCCTTTAGTGACCATGGAGATCGTTTTGCTGTTGGCATTCCAACTATTTTTTTAAAAAGGAAACAAATTTTGCTGTATGTGTTTGATTCTCAAACCTGAAGATTTCTTGCAATGTACTGTTAGTGTGTTGAGACGATAAAAGCGCGATGTGACATACAAAAGTTTGCTTTTGTGTCTGTCAAGGGATTCTCTGAAGTGCTGTGTAATTATGTATTAATGCTTAATGCTTACAAATGGACTAGGGTTTTTTTCTGCGTTTCTCTTGTTTTCAGAATACACAGATGATAATGCCCTGATTCCTAAGAACTCATTGGTGATTGTCAGAAGAATCCCTGTTGGAGGAGTTAAAGCTACCAGCAAAACGTCTGTTAGGTAAGTATCCCTAAACCATTGTATTCTTTGTTAGGGCTTTTGGTGTGTTAACTTTTTAAATTTATATTAGCTTACAGGGCTTTCAGCTTGCTTCCTTCTTGTTAAAGCTGCTGTTAATTTTTGTTGTCATGGGCTAGATTTTAACGTACCTGCCCCAAAGCAGGCCGACATTTTTAGTCCTGTTGGGACATGGGGTTCAAACTCCAACAACTGTAACTTTTAAGACGACTCTATTGGGTTTGTTCTTGGGGTTGATCGTTCTGAGACCCACGGTCTCTACATGGATCTCTACATGGAGAAATTCCTTATTATATGTGTTTGCTTTTATTGCTTTTATAGTACAGGCAGATATGCATTTTAGTGTAAACTTAGGATTTGTTCCCATCTCAGAAGAGCCTGAGTCTCAGTGTTTGACTATGTCTTGCATTTGGGGTGGAGGGTATTCTTACAGCCCAAATCTGGCATTTTTGCGTACTAGCTATAGAGGAGAGACCCAGGGTTGCCAGCTGGCAAACAGTGCAAACAAGAAGTTTCATTCATAAAGGATTCCTAGTCGTTTCCTAAAGACAATGTCCGTTTAAGGCAAGAGAAAAAGAACAGTATCCTAAAGCCTTTTGTGCGAGTACGATGAAGAAATAGCGTTGTTTGAATGGTCATATTTTCCGGCCTTCTTAAAGATATGCCTCTCCCCCACAATTAAAAGATATTATTAACTTGTGATTTTGCCATGTCTCTCTAGTGTTGGTTCTCAGTAGAGTAGACTGATGAGTTACAGCACGTCTCGCATCAACAGTACAGCAGCATCCTGGTACTCATGAAGTGTCTGCAAGCAAAACCTCCTGAATTTATGTGGCTCTGCATGTCAACTTTGGGGATATTACTGCCGTAGCGGTTGCAGTGCTTTCAGGTACTCCCTAGTAATTCTGGAGGCCACAGAGTTGTGCTTCTAAACAGTGGGGGTTAATTAAAATATGTGTGCTTCGTGCTGCGTTGTCAGTGCATCCTCCGTTTCTGATTGGACGGCACCCTCTGCTGCTATTGTAATGCTGCCCCAAAACGAGAGGATAGATGCTGCTAGGATCAAGTAAATACCTGTATGTGGGGATAAGGGAAGAATGGCACTGCTGTTCTAGCCTTGACAATTAACCAGGCAGATGAGCTTTCTGCTCCTTCAGCTGGAAACATGGCAGAAACCACTGGTAGAGTGGCTGAAGTTTGGGAATGATGAACGTATGCTGTAATGGTGGAGAGGCCGTCAAACATGTGTTGCTCACCTTGTAGTATGTTCTTCGAGGTAAATGGATGAAGAAACCACTGGGTGCTCATTGAAAGTGTTTCCTTGTACTTCCTCACCTTCGGGAGCTGTGCGGCTGTAATTGTGAGCCTGGTGGTGGTCTAGCAGTGGCAGGAAGCACGAGCCTTTCTCTTTGTACACGAACTCCACAGCAGCCTTTGCATTGCCTCTGCAACACAGATCAATGAGTATGTGGAATCTCAGCAAGTTTTCAAACGTAATAAATATTTCCTAAAATATTGTAGCATTTTCAAGATCATCTTAAAACAAATTGTGGCAATCAAGGTCGCTATTTTCTTTTGCCACGGGACTCCTCAATTGCACAAAATTCTAGAAACTGCTTTCAGGTGACATTTCTACTACTATTTTGAATCAACATAGCATATGTAACACGTTTAGTGGCTAAGTATGGTAGCTGCCTGAGCACAGTGCTTGGGCTTCCACAAAGAAACGCTCTTCTAAAGACTCTGCTGCTGACATCATTGTTACGTCTTTGTCAGATGACTGATTTTTGGTTCACTTAGGTAAAGGTGCACTTTGAAGTGTCTCGACTGTCACTGTTCTTTCTTAGACATTAAAGTACTGTGTATGGTCCCTATTTGTAATACTAGGGATATACAGATTGGCTAACGTTACCTTCCTGTTTTGATGGTTGATTGTTTAAGAACATAAACTGTAGTACAGACATCATGGTTTTGACGCTTAGGTAGCAGAGACAAAATACCTGAGGACTTCCTCTTGTGCTGCTGTGTTCTATATCTGTAAGTCTTAGACTATCAGAACATAACATTTTGACAATCCGGTTTTATAATCTGTTTTTGCTGCTTTACGCTGGGTACAAGTGCTTTATTTTAAATTCTGATCACCTTTCTTTCTTCTTCTAGAAGTCGAACTGAGCCAGTGAGCGGAACATCAAAAGCGGTATGTCAAATCACAATCTCACCCTTTTTTCTTTTTTTACATTTGGAAAAGGAGCAGCATTTTTCTTCAGGTTTGAAAACACTGCCATTCGGCTGCTAAAATATAATTAAGTAACACAAGGAAATACTTGACTGGTAATGGTCTAGATCTTGATTTGCCACTTGGGTTGAATGCTATGCATAACTACACATTTCAAAATAGTCCTTACAGTATAAAAATCACTGTTTGGTGGTTTTTATTTTTCATCTTTATTTTAAGCACTTCACTACTATGGTGTGAGGCATTACACTAACCCTGGACCATGGGATCTGATGCCTTGATAAGCTGTGAGGATCACTTAAATCTAGAAAGTGATGAACTCTGGCTCTGTGTTCTGTGAAGAACGCAGCCTCTGATTCTCATGGAATAGTATCCAATCAACTTAAAATTGTAAACTTTTTGTATGTAGGTCTAAAACCACTACGTCTTAACCTGACACCTGTAATTCTGTCGCCGAGGGGTTCGAATTCCTTTTTGGCCGTGAATGCCTCTCATTGTGAGTTTGAGTTAGTTTACTGGCCCAGTGGCCCAAGTAGTTAATTTTATGCATTTAGGTAAGCCATGTTTATAGTATCTCGTCTAATTCAGACGAGTTTTTATTTCTTGAAAAGAGTTATTTTTCTTGTTGTTTACTACCATGTGCACAAACACAAATCACATGTTCCAAAAGAAGGTTAACGTGCTTTTAGCCTGGCGTGTTCCCTAGCGTGTCTGTGTCACATTCCTAAGTAGCATCTTGCCATCAGCTAGCACAGATGTCTCCAAGAAAAGGAAAAATCCTGGAGTGGGAGGGAAGACTCAGTGTTAGCTAGAACTAATTAAAGTAAATGAAAGACAAAGCAGAAACATTGCCTTCTAGTTTGCTCTGCCTGGACCTGATTCGGGTTGTGGGTAGCCATGGGGAGGCTGGAAGCCTTGCATCGCTCTTTACAAATCCTCTCTCTCACTGTAAAAGCACTGCAGCCTCAGGTGCTTCCGGTGTTGGAGACACAATTAGCTTTATTCTTGAAGCTAACTCACTCTTGGTTCAAAGCGTGGGCTTTTTGCTTTGCTTTGGTTTTCTAAATACACGTATTTCTGCCTGTATTTCGAAGACGAACCTGGATCTTAGCGTGGGAGGAATAAATCACCAAAAAGCTTGCCAATTACTGTTGAACAGCAAAGCAGCAAAATTAAAATTAGTTAAGATTTCTTTTGAAAAGGATGCACAAAAGCTTATACTTTGAGTATTTCTTCCTTGTCTTGCTCTTATATTAGCTGTCACTCTATACGTCCAAATTTGTGCTGCTGTCCTACTGTTACTACAGCCAAAGCAAGAAAGTGGCTCCTTTTTGGTTTAGCATTACTGTTTCGGTATCTGCGAGGATTTCTAGTTAGGGCTTGTCCTTAGAGGCTGCAGAAATGCAGAGCCATGCCCATTGTTTTAGCACCGTCAGGCACAACTGCGGTCCTTCCTGGCTGAATTTTTAGTTTAGCCAAGCAATCGGATTTTAGGAAACCACTGTCATTTACGTGTAGCGCTCCAGCAGTGAGACTAGCCTTTTCATCCTATTTTTTGCCCCCTTTCCCACGTGCTTTGTGTTAGTTTCTGCCTAGTCTTGTGTTTGAAATGGGAGTTAATAAATTTACTGTCCGTTCTTGGTTTTTGAGGGTTTGGTTGGCTGGTTGGGTTTGGATTTTTTCCCCCCAGTTCTTCTGCAGTATTACCTTAGGGCTGCGTACAAGTTTCACGGAGATGTTGTTTCTACTTGATTGATTTGAGGGACTGGCAAGAAATACTTCAGCAGAGGTTTAAAGGGAAAAAAAAAGTCACGAGAATGTAGGATCATTGGAAGAGGAAGGTGGCTGTTGGGCAATGTACTAAATAGTCCCCGAATTATCTATCGCCTGCTTTTGATAACTGTTTAGCAGAAAGGAGTGCTATCACCACCTTTAAGAAATCAGACTGTTGCCTGCAGGCCATATAATAACTGCTTCCTAAAAAAATATACGAACTAATTTATTGTTTATGGACCGCCATGTTTCAGTTACTGGTCAGTACCAGACTGTTTAATGCTGGACTCCAATAGAGCACTTTCCCACTTTCTGAAAAACTGCAAAATGGTGGTGATTGTGCGTGTCATGAGAGAACACGGGCCTGTTTTCCACATGGGAAAAAGAGTGGCAGATGGAGCATGAAGCTGTTGGCCGAAATCTGGGTGTGCAAAGAGCTGACCCACACACGGAGTGGAGACAGGTGTTTATTTCGTGTCTGCGCAGAGGTGGGTGCTAGGGGGAAACTCCACAAAGCTAGCACACCTTGGCTTACACATTGTAAGCTTTTATACTTCACAAAAATCGTCTCATTGGCAGATTAGACTAATTTCTCACGCTTCCCAAACTGATTTGGGTAGTATGGCTTGCGGTCTAATAAAATACAAGAAATCAGTTTTCTCAGTTTCTATAGACTACTCTGTCATGGTAAACACCTTTATGTCAATAACTGGAGCAGTTAATTTTTTTCTAGACTAGGTGGTGGGTTACTCTTATGGCTGATGTTTTGCATTGGTGTTCTTAGTTGGGTTTTATGGGGTATGGTGAGTTTGGCATTTTTAAACATATTGACAGGAGAGGCAGAGTTCACGTTTTGGGGCTGACAGGCTGGTGCTTTATTTTCACAGGCACCTGCTGTGTTCCTAGCAGTCTAACCGTGTGCATTTCTAAATGATGAGATATGAACTGATTAATTTTCAAACTACACTGAAGATAAGTTTCCTGTAGTGGTGCTTCCTTCTTGAATAAACTTAAATATATTTTCTACATGCTTTTTAGCTGAAAATTGACAGCTTTCTTACCCGTTTGACTTTTAAGCAGTTGTGAGCATTTGAGAAGGGTCCCTCTCTGAGACATTCTGGAGCCGTAAGCTGATCTCAAGTGGGTTTGGCAATTGTAGTTTCTTCTCATTAGCCACACAGGCACTCTTAAGCTGTCGTAGGTCCAGGCTTTGTTTTGAACAAACACAAATTCCAATGGGTTGGAAATGCCGCTTTCAGTGAGGGTCAGAGGCTATAGCGCAGGCTTTGGGACTACAGCAGAGGTTAGCTATTGCTATGTTTTGATTGTAGAACTTGAATATGTGTTTCTTTTCTTGTGAACAGATTGGTGACTCTTCTGCATCTATTTCTGTGGCCCAGCTTACTAAGGTATATGAATATTCTTGTCAAATACTTCAAAAATAAAAAGGCATTTTCTTTGTACTTTTAAATCTTATACTGTCATCTATAGCTGGATAGCTCTTGTAATTTGAACAAGACTTTAATATAATTTCTAATAATTTAAAGTATTTATTTTAACTTTAAAATGTGTGCGTATTTTGATACCATCCTGTAAAGAGCAGTTCCCTTATCAGCCTCAAGACGATGTTGTAGTATTGGTCTTCTTCAGGACACAGAGAAGCAGCACTTTCTGTCTGCCGTTTTTAATAAGTTTTGTTAATTTGGCGTTGGAAAAAAAACACAATTTTTACAGAAGACTTGATTTGGCTGTAAGCTATGGACATTTAAGGGGGGTTTTGAACAGCCAAAATAGAAGCGTTCCTGTAACATGGACAATTGCATCACTATTTTTGAATTTCTAGTGACTGTAGTTATAGAACCATTCTTTGAATGCTGCACAGTTTCATAAATTGTAGCACATGTACAGTGGAGAACGCAGTCTAATTTGTTTGAAGGCAAACTGTGTGAATTGTGAAAATGTGCCCAGTTGTTTATAAGATTATACCAATGTGTCTGTGTGGCATAATAGCACATGTGGCCCTCTGAAACTGTCGTAATGCCATGTTTTGCTACGGAATCGCTTGCATTTTTGGCTCAATAACGTGTAAGTTTTGCTGGGAAAGCACTCGTGATTGCAGTTGGTGCAAAGACATAGTGCTGTCCAATGAAATTACTCGTCTTTAAAGAGTACAAAGATCAGAGAAGGCAGGGCCTAATGCAGAGGAGCTAGTTCCTTCTTCTGAAAATAAAGTTCATTTCCAAGAAGGAGAAACCTCTTCCTGCTGGTAACTTCCCTCTCGCACTGCAGAGAATCGATTGTGTACAATTGAGAAAAAAAAAATAGGTTGGAAAGCAGCCAACAAAAGAAATTGGTCTCCGTTAGTGCTGTCCTTAAACATGTCCTTGGTTCTGTAAACTCCTGTGAAGTTTTGCTCGAAAAAGTGAAAACTTGTCCAAGTGGTGTACACACTTACGCTTTTGAGAAAAGTTAACTATTTCAGAAAAATTCAGGAACATAACATAACGCAGGTCAAAACTGTTACTTACTCTAACCTCTTCAGTGCAGACTGGCTTAGCATGGAGGCAATGTGTTCGGAGTTTTCTGGGTTTTTTATTACTGTGTATTAAATGCCATAATTGAATGTTGGTGCATTCCCAGTAATGTTTTGTGGGTTTTGGAAGTGTTTTGTAAACCGTTTGGGTTCAAACAAATTAGTCAATTATCTCTCAAGTTTTCTGTAAATGTAAATGGCAATGATTTCATAGATGTCGATCTGGATTATGTTACAGTTGAGAAAAAGCTGTGTATATGAAACAAGCATTTAAGAAAATGTTGAAACTAGTTGGCTGCTTTTGTGCGTGAATGCCTATAAAACCAAAAGCGTGAGTGGCTGACCTGAATGATAGGTGCTTGAAGGTCCAAATCACGGAGAGTCACTCCCTTAGACCCTGCTTGTATTTGGACTAGTGTGTAATTTGAACTAATACGTCTCTACTAATCAGATGGCTTCAATAATTTGAAAATCTAATTCTCCATGAGGTTTATATTACAATCTGTGTGAGCTTAACTGTGTTTCTAATGTGCGTGTCAAAGAATTCCAATCTGGCTGAAGCCAATGCTTCCGAAGAAGATGAAATAAAAGCTATGATGAGACACTCCTGCCATGAATATGACCCAATCAAGGAAGCGTTGATCATGTCAAATCGGTTCTTTGAAGATGATGGAAAAATTGTAGAGATGTTTCTTTTAACAAGAGAGACACGTGCATACCTTTTTTCCCAAAAAACCTTTTAGTTACATGAAGAAACCCCTGGGTCCACTTCCACCATCACATACTTGTTTTCATTGCGGAAAACCTGGCCACTATATAAAGAACTGCCCAACAAATGGGGTAAGACCGTGGGGGACTTGTCGTGTTACTTAGTTTTTCATTTCTTTACCTTGGCAGTTAGGTAACAAATGCAGGAATACTCATATTAAGAACTGTTTCTCTCGGGGTGAAATGCAGAGGTTATATGGCAATATTACAAAGCCCTTCAAAATTCAAGGGAAACCTGGAATTCTAAATGTAAAATTTTCTTTTTTCTAGGTCATGGACATCAAGTATGTCCATAGGTCTTTGTGAACTTTCGTGCATATTTTTATGTATTTCAATGTTGTTGGAAATGTTTATGTTTTTAACTCTTTTTAATGACAGTTCAGTTGTTAGTATTTTGTATAATGGCAAGATGTTTCTGTTGACCCCATGAGTTGAATATTTGCGTGTTTTAGTTGCACAAGCCTCTGGTTGCGTATTCATGCCGTTTAACGTTAGGCACTGCATGTATATGCATGAGGTATGAACTCAGCCTTCCTACAGAGACGGTGAATCTAAGTTTCCCCAGTGACTGGTTCCGAGCACTGAATTAAGGTCTGTGCTTTGGAGGAGGAGCGCATTTGTGTCTCTTCTCGGAGTGGATGGTGAGCTAAGGGATAGTTCACCCTTAAGGAGCCTGAAGTTAAGGCAAAGAATGTCAAATAGTTCAAACCACTGCTCAAGCCTTTGGAACGTCCTGGCTACATTCATTTAGGAAAATAAGTATTTCAGTCAAGCAACCCTTCTGCTAGGTAAAAGGAGAGGATGAAAGGCTTTTGCTGCTTAACATAATCACTGAAATATCACTTTTAAGTGTGGGTCTTGAGATGAGACGTGTCTGCATTTCTTTCTTAACAGGACAAAAGTTTGGAGTCTGTTCACAGAATTAAAAAGAGCACAGGAATTCCAAGGAGTTTCATGATGGGGAGGTGAAAGATCCCAAAACAAAGGGTGCTATGCTGACAAACACTGGAAAATACGCCAGACCAACTATTAATGCGTAAGTATGGAATTAATTGGACTGACCACAAACTGAAGAAGAGAAACCACGAGTAAATGTCTGAGTGGCAATGCAGCCAAGTTGGCCGGCATCTGTAATGGTGGGGTAGGAAGCATTGTCATTGTATCTTAAGCTTAAAATCTGCGATACTTTCTAATATGAAAATAGGGTGGTCCTACTGTTCATGCCCCTGGAAGTTGGTTAAACTTGTGGTAGGCTAAGAATCTATTTCTGCAAAACATATATTTCCGTAGTGCTTACAGTTGGAATCGTTCTCTCGGAAATCTCGTTTTGCTTCTGGTTTACGTTTCAAAGGCGTCTTGCAAAATTTATCAAATTGGACTATCGGACTGAGATTTCCTTCCCCATTGACTTTTATCAAATCTCACGTGTGACACAGGCTGAAGTTTTCCTGTTGCTCTAAACTAACAAAATGCTACTGTGTGCTGACAAGAAGGGTTCTTTTAAAAAGGAATCAGTAGCACTTCTGTTTTTCTGTCGTGGATCTCCTTTTGTAGAAGCTGTAACAGACTTCTTTCATTTGTAAAATGCAATTACTGCAAGACCAACTCTATCCTGAGCCTGCAATTTATATTCACCCTCTGGCAAAGGAGAGCTGGGATTCATTTCACCTGATTTCTAGCTGTCAAAAAATGATTTTTCTAGTCTGAGCTGATTTCTTAGTTGACCCAATGAATGGGAGAGTTCTGCAGAAGGAAACTTGTTCCCCCCCCACTTCTCTGGCGTTGTGTCTATGGAAAAGCAGTTTAGACTAAATGCCTACGTTTTAGAAGGCTAATGCGGAGTGAGAGTAATTCCATCTGTTATCTTCCTTTGCTAGAATTAAAAGCTTGGAAAAGTTTTCATATACCCATCTTTAACTTTTTTCTTTTTCCTTCCCCACCCCGCCCTCCAGGGAAGCTTACGCTAGAGGAAAGAAGGAAAAGCCTCCCTTTCTACCAGAGGCGCCGTCCTCCTCCTCCTCAGATGATCCTATTCCAGATGAGTTGCTGTGTCTCAATGACCGATGCAGTTGTTATTCCCTGCTGTGGAAACAGTTATTGTGACGAATGTGAGTGTTACTCCCCTGTTTGTTAGTTCAAAACCTGATCTTCTGAAAGCAGAAATAGGAGAAAACTAAATTACGTTGTTACCGCTTCCGTTTAATACTTAAGTATCCCCTGAGTAGGAAAGGAGGCTTCTCCTGGAAAGGAAAGAAAAATAAGGCAGACAGCTTTTTTTACTTTTTATGCATTCAGTTAAATCCTCTTTACACGCGGAGGGGTGATTATGAGAAGAGTGCGTAATTGTGCAGGTGATTACAGGATTAGATAGTGAATGCATTTAGTTTGTCCACAGCCCTTTCTCTCATGCAAAATTATATAGCCAACTCTGGCGACTTACTGTGGTCTGCAACAAACGGATAGTTAGGCATTTAATCCACATTCTTCTCCACAGGAGAGTTGGTTAAAGCCTTCAGAACTCAACCCTTTATTATTTTAGGGTTGGTAGCGTTTACAGGAATACACAAGTAATTTTACTCTGTGGAGGTTTTTGTTCGCCTATCTACTGACGTTTCATAGTACCTTTTTGTAATGTTTTTCTGCCTCTAGGCTGTGAACAACTTCACAAATGGAACTGGCTACAGAAAGCGGATTCAGCAGCAACAGCAGCCGCCACCGCCACCACCTTCACCACCACTCATGAGACAAGCGGTAACACGCAACCTGCAGCCTCTCCTCCGGCCAACCATTTCCAGACAGCAGGAGCCACTGATGATCCCGTTAGCTTCCCTGGCTTCTCCTTCTGCTGCTGCTTTGGCATCGTTGGCCCCTGGTCCATCACCTGTGGCAGCTGGGCTGCCAGTAAGTCCCTCTTCTGTCATTGTCTCTGATGTCCCTCCAGCAGCGTCCCTATCTCTCCGTGCTGAAAAGCCAGATAGACCTTTTCGGTAAGTAAAGCCATAGAGCAACATGAAGATGAAATGCTGAAGTTAGATTCTTCTTCTTGAGCTACTCTGCCAGCGAGTGACATTCATTAGTGACATCAGTGACAGTTCCAGATATTCTTCTTTACTTTGAATGAGGACACTTTGGTAAGTTGGAAGTACACCTCCTGCAAGAAGTTTCTCAGAAGGATTTGTTGTTTGGTTCCCTTATCAGTCGTTCAGTCCAGGTTTACCCCGAGAGAGGAACCTTTCTTCCCCAGGAGCCCTTTGACTTTAAGTGGCTAGGAATTCCTAAAGTAACCATTTAGTTATGTCAAACCTTCCTGAGTGCATTCATTTCTGTTTAGTACTGAGGATATCATGTTCTCATGAGAAGTGTAAAAACAGCTAGAGGTAAAATTGATCAGGTGTTTTCACGTTACTTTTTTCTACAGTATTTCTGTCATCAATGGTACGGTAAGTCAGAGCCATCCTCAGTACTACACAGGGTAGTCAGTGATGCATGCAGATTGGATAACAAACATTGAAACACTAAATTTGCAGGACTGACAAACATGACAGTCTAAGTTTGCAACCCAGTGAACTAACAGGAAAACACATGAAAAACCTTAACTCTAGTTTAGGGTTTATCTTCTTTCAACTTGATGCCTTGAATGCAAATAACCGCTCTGTCCAGAAGACTGTCAGGCTCCGCTGTACCATTGAATACAGAGGCTCACAATTCAAAAGAACCTCTAAGGCAGCCTCTGAACTAGAACGCAACCGTTTCCTAATAGAATTTCCGTTCTTGCATCTTCCGAAACTGAGGTTCAGCACGTGGGTTATACATACTCTAATCCTCTCATGTGCAGGTAGCTTAATAAATTCTGTTTCCAGTGAGCCGTCTCTTTGAACGCCAGTATTCCACATAGACTTCTCTTCAGCGCTTCATTTGGAATTGCCCAACTTCACATTGGTAAATCTGGTGAAGATTATTTTTTCTTTCTTTATTTCCACTTACAGTCATCAGCCTTTTCTCACCTTGGACTTTATATTTCCAGTAGCACTTCAAAACACTGTTTGAGTAATAAAAATTCGTGGGTTTTGTAGCGATGCTGATACTGTTATACCTCCTGGTGCTCTGGCGACTGCTGCTGAACTTTCTAAATCTTCCTCTGTGTCAATCAGCAGTTTGTTGGAAGAGAAGGTAAATTTTATTTCAACATATGCAGTGACTCTTGTATTTTAGTAGAGCTTATTTTCTAACCGTTTGCGTTTCTTCACAAGGGCTATGAGATTCCTGTACTAAGACAACCAGCATTATCAAGTCTCCTGGGCCCCTGTCGCGGGCGGAGTGATTAACTTCACTTGTAAGAGAGAAGTACTGAGATATTTCTTAACATAAAACAGTGATTTAACAAAGTTAGTAGTGAATGTGACAGTGTTTTACGAGATTCGATGCCAGGGTACACTTGATTATTTACTGCACAGAGGTTGGGTTCAGACAAGCTGTCGGGGAGACCCTCCCGTTGAGTCACGAGGCTCAGAAAGGACCCCCTGGCTTTCTAAACTCCTTCTCAGAGAGGAGTCTTGGTGCGGCCGGATCAATCCTAGTCCCAGACTTGGTCAACAGTTTATGTCTAAAGGATTATATATGCGCAATCAATCCTTTATACCACTTAGCTAAGAGTTCAAAGTTTAGCTGACCGAGAACCTGTTGCAGCAAGGAATCTCCCAACCTCGAGGAGGCAGAACCTTAAGCGAGCGTCTCCACTCCAGGGGAGATCCTGGCGTGCAGCCCGGTGCGTGCAGGAGAGCTCCAAGGACTCTTGGGCTGTCCACTATTTACAGAGTAGGAGGAGTTGACCTATAGGTCATATTGGCATGGGAACAAGATACGTAGGTCCCCACTCCAGACAGTGTTTTGACTGTGTTGCCAGCCATCCCCCACAGCTCAAGTGCAACTCATTAACAACTCCCGCTGATGGCCATGGCTTGGGCAGGAGCCAGGGGGGAAAAGGGGAGAGCACACCGCCACAGCCCCACAGGGACAATCAATACCCACAACTGTTAAGTAACTACAACTTTACAATTTCTTTTAAAAAATTATCATCAGATAAACTGAACGGGATTTTTTCCTTTTTCCTCTCCCCACTCCAAAAGGTCATCCGACGAGAGCCAGCGCACCTCGCTCAGCGGGTGGCAGACCAGGCTGGGACCTGTAAGTATTCTACAGAAATTCAGTATATTACTGCTTGTAACCTGTTAAATGAGGCCATAGCACGTAACTTATACAGCAGGTGATCTATAATGAGGTAAGTATGCCCAGATAGCTGTGGAGAATACCACTGGTAATTAGTTTTTAAATGGCTCGATTTTAATTGTCTCTGACAAAGCGCATATGTGATTGCTCTAAGATTATTTAAAGTAAAGCTCCAGTACATGATTGAAAAGAGGACTCTGAAAAATTAACACTTCTTGAA
>CANTUZ010000027.1:5125073-5156255 GCA_947846985.1 Fratercula arctica
TCTTTTGCCTCAGTCTTCACTGGTAAGGGCTCTAGCCACCCCGCCCAAGTTGCAGAAGGTAAATGCAATAACCAGGAGAATGAGGTACCGCTCACTGTAGGAGAAGATCAGGTTTGAGACCAGCTGGGGAACCTAAAGGTGCACAAGCCCATGGGACCTGATGAGATTCGTCCGCAGGTCCTGAGGGAACTGGCACGTAAAGTTGCCAAGCCCCTATCCATTCTATTTGAGAAGTCGTGTCAGTCTGGTGAAGTTCCCACTGACTAGAAAAGGGGAAACAGAACCCCCATTTTTAAAAAGGGAAAAAAGGAAAACCCAGGGAACTACAGGCCAGTCAGTCTCACCTCTGTGCCCAGCAAGATCATGGAGCAGATCCTCCTGGAATCTCTGCTAAGGCCCATGGAAAATAAGGAGGTGATTGGTGACAGCCAACATGGCTTCACCAAGGGCAAATTGTACCTTCTGAATTCTTCCGCTTCTTCCCCGTGGGGAAGAGAGCAGCCATGTGGTTCTTTGTTGCCATCTGAGGCTAAACCACAACCGTTCTTTTTGGTGTCCAAGGTGGGGCTCGAAGGGTTGAGATAACGACAAAGCCAACTAGAGCCTGTTAAAGAGAATTTGTTGTGTGCATTTATTATATTAGGTAAATAGTCACTGGTCACCATGTTGCTCGGTTTGCTCCCGTGGCTGCGTTATGTAAATTCCTGTATGGTTTGTGTACTTCCCGTGATGCTGTTTATCACTTCTGGGAGAGGGATGAGGATTATCATTTTGCTGTCCTGTGCGATATCAGCTTATGATATGATAACGTCACTGTTCAGATGGCTATTTTGGGGTGGTGTGTGGTATTGCTGTCCTGTCCGTACCTTGGGCGCCGTTCCTCAGAATTTATTAATAATCACGCCCAGTCTGTGGGGGAAAAAGGGGGGGACACTTTCCCCAGCTCTTTTGCCTCCCTTTCTCCTTCGGGCCAGGTATGACAGCTTTTGAGAATTTTGAATATCCTTGGGATGCTCAAACCAGCCTGGTCCTAGTGTTATGTCTGCTGAATATGTTCCAGGTCTCGTTTAGGGTTAAACAACTATTTAAGACTACCACCCAGAGATCTGCTCCAAGGCTGGACAGTCAGGGGTGGCATGGCATGTGGGAGAACATGGACAGGTACTTGGAGAACTTCTCACCTCCAATGGTCTGGGACTTCACCCCTGAACAATTACAGGACCCTGATAGAATAGTAGAATATCTGAAGGGAAAATGCTGTGGCTATTCTAGAGAGGCACAACTCACCGCACTCTCCTGGGCCCCGGCTAGTGTCTACCAGGCCCTGCTCAGTGCTATGCAGCACCCTCAGGAGAGAGAGACAGAGACCAGACCAGCAGGTGCTGCGGCTACTGCAGCTCCTGCGAGGGACACTGCGGCTGCTGCAACCCCTGCAACAGGCACTGCGGCTACTGCAGCCCCTGCAACAGGCACTGTGGCTACTGCAGCCCCTGCGACAGGCACTGCGGCTACTGCAACCCCTGCGAGGGACACTGCGGCTACTGCAACTCCTGTGACAGACACTGCAGCTACTGCAACCCCTGCGACAGGCACTGCAGCTACTGCAACCCCTGCGACAGGCACTGTGGCTACGGTAACCCCTGCAACAGCCACTACGGCTACTGCAAGCCCTGCAACAGACACTGCGGCTACTGCAACCCCTGTGACAGGCACTGCGGCTACGGTAACCCCTGCGACAGGCACTGCGGCTACGGTAACCCCTGCGACAGCCACTACGGCTACGGTAACCCCTGCGACAGCCACTGCGGCTACTGCAAACCCTGCAACAGACACTGCCGCTACTGCAACCCCTGCGACAGGCACTGCGGCTGCTGCAGCCCCTGCAACGGGCACACCGGCTACTGCAGCCCCTGCGAGGGACACTGCGGCTACTGCAGCCCCTGCGACAGGCACTGTGGCTACTGCAACCCCTGCGAGGGACACTGTGCCTACTGCAGCCCCTGCGACAGACACTGCGGCTACTGCATCCCCTCTGATGGCCACTGTGGCCACTGCAAACCCTGCAACAGGCACTGTGGCTACTACAACCCCTCTGACGGACACTGTGGCTACTGCAGCCCCTGTGACAGACACTACGGCTACTGCAACCCCTGCAGAGGACACTGCGGCTGCTGCAACCCCTGCGACAGACACTGTGGCTACTGCAAACCCTGTGACAGACACTGTGGCTACTGCAGCCCCTGTGACAGACACTGTGGCTACTGCAGCCCCTGCGACAGGCACTGCCGCTACTGCAACCCCTGTGACAGGCACTGCCGCTACTGCAGCCCCTGTGACAGGCACTGCGGCTACTGCAGCCCCTGCGACAGGCACTGCGGCTGCTCCAACCCCTGTGACAGCTACTGCGGCTACTCCAACCCCTGTGACAGGCACTGCCGCTACTGCAAACCCTACGAGGGACACTGCGGCTACTGCAACCCCTGCGACAGCCACTGCGGCTACTGCAACCCCTGCAGGAGCCACTGCACCTACTGCAGCCCCTGCGACGGGCGCTGCGGATACTGCAACCCCTGCGACAGGCACTGTGGCTACTGCAACCCCTACGAGGGACACTGCGGCTACTGCAGCCCCTGCGACAGGCACTGTGGCTACTGCAACCCCTGCGACAGGCACTGCGGCTACTGCAGCCCCTGCGACGGGCACTGCGGCTACTGCAACCCCTGCGATGGGCACTGCAGCTACTGCAACCCCTGCGACAGGCACTGCGGCTGCTCCAACCCCTGTGACAGACAGTGCGGCTACTGCAGCCCCTGCGAAGGGCACTGCGGCTACTGCAGTCCCTGCGATGGGCACTGCGGCTACTGCAACCCCTGCGACGGGCACTGCGGCTACTGCAACCCCTGCAACAGGCACTGCGGCTACTGCAACCCCTGTGACGGGCACTGCGGCTACTGCAACCCCTGCAACAGGCACTGTGGCTACTGCAATGCCTGCGACGGCTACTGCGGCTACTGCAGCCACTGCGACAGGCACTGCGGCTAATGCAACCCCTCTGATGGACACTGCAGCTACTGCAGACCCTGCGACAGACACTGTGGCTACTGCAACCCCTGCGACAGGCACTGTGGCTGCTGCAACCCCTGCGACAGGCACTGTGGCTACTGCAGCCCCTGCGAGGGACACTGTGGATACTGCAGCCCCTGCGACAGGCACTGCGGCTGCTGCAGCCCCTGCGACAGGCGCTCCGGCTATGGCAACCCATGTGACAGGCACTGTGGTTACTGCAACCCCTGCGATGGGCACTGCGGCTACTGCAACCCCTGCGAGGGACACTGCAGCTACTACAACCCCTCTGAGGGACACTGCGGCTACTGTAGCCCTTCCGACAGACACTGCGGCTACTGCAACGCCTGCGACAGGCACTGCGGCTGCTGCAACCCCTGCGACAGACACTGTGGTTACTGCAACCCCTGCAACAGGCACTGTGGCTACTGCAAACCCTGTGACGGGCACTGCGGCTACTGCAACCCCTGCGACAGGCACTGTGGCTTCTGTAGCCCCTGCGACAGGCACTGTGGCTACTGCAGCCCCTGCGACGGGCACTGCGGCTACTGCAACCCCTCTGACGGACAATGCGGCTATTGCAACCACTGCGGCAGACACTGCAGCTACTGCAACCCCTGCGCGGGACACTGTGGCTACTGCAACCCCTGCGAGGGACGCTGCGGCTACTGCAACCCCTGCAGGAGCCACTGCACCTACTGCAGCCCCTGCGACGGGCGCTGCGGATACTGCAACCCCTGCGGCAGGCACTGCGGCTATTGCAACCCCTGCGGCAGACACTGTGGCTGCTGCAGCCCCTGCAACAGGCTATGCAGCTGCTGCAGCCCCTGGAACAGATACTGCGGCTACTCCAACCCCTGCGACAGCCACTGCGGCTACTGCAACCCCTGTAGCAGCCAGTGTGGCTACTACAGCCCCTGTGACAGGCTCTGCGGCTACTGCTGTCCCTGCGATGGGCACTGCGGCTACTGCAACCCCTGTGATAGGCACTGCGGCTACTACAACCCCTGCGACAGATAGTGCGGCTACTGCAACCCCTGAGACAGGCACTGTGGCTGCTGCGGCCCCTGTGACAGGCACTGCGGCTATTGCAACCCCTGCGACAGGCACTGCGGCTACCACAACCACTGCAACAGGCACTACAGCTACTGCAGCCCCTGCGACAGGCACTGCGGCTACTGCAGCCCCTGCGACAGGCTGTGCAGCTGCTGCGGCCCCTGCGACAGGCACTGTGGCTGCTGCAACCCCTGCGACAGGCACTGCGGCTGCTGCGGCCCCTGTGACAGGCACTGCGGCTATTGCAACCCCTGCGACAGGCACTGCGGCTACCACAACCACTGCAACAGGCACTGTGGCTACTGCAACCCCTGTGACAGGCACTGTGGCTACTACAGCCCCTGTGACAGGCACTGCCGCTACTGCAGCCCCTGCGACAGACACTGCGGCTACTGCAGCCCCTGCGACAGGCACTGCGGCTACTGCAACCCTTGCGACAGACACTGCGGCTACTGCAACCCCTGCGACAGGCACTGCGGCTGCTACGGCCCCTGCAACAGGCACTGTGGCTACTGCAACCCCTGTGACAGGCACTGTGGCTACTGCAACCCCTGTGACAGGCACTGCGGCTATTGCAACCCCTGCGACAGGCACTGCGGCTACCACAACCACTGCAACAGGCACTACAACTACTGCAACCCCTGCTACGGGCACTGCGACTACTGCAACCCCTGTGACACGCACTGCCGCTACTGCAGCCCCTGCGACAGACACTGCGGCTACTGCAACCCCTGCGACAGGCATTGCGGCTACTGCAGCCCCTGCGAGAGGCACTGCGGCTACTGCAGCCCCTGCGACATGCACTGCGGCTACTGCAACCCCTGCGACAGGCACTGCTGCTACTGCAACCCCTCTGATGGACACTGCAGCTACTGCAACCCCTGCGTGGGACACTGTGGCTCCTGCAACCCCTGCGACAGGCACTGCCACTACTGAACCCCTGCAGGAGCCACTGCACCTACTGCAACCCATGCAACAGACACTGCGGCTACTGCAATCCCTGCGACAGGCACTGCCACTACTGCAACCCCTGCAACAGACACTGCGGCTACTGCAATCCCTGCGACAGGCACTGCACCTACTGCAACCTCTGCAACAGACACTGTGGCTACTACAGCCCCTGCGACGGGCACTGCGGATACTGCAACCCCTGCGACAGACACTGTGGCTACTGCAACCCCTGCGATAGGCGCTACAGCTACTGCAACCCCTCTGATGGACACTGCGGCCATTGCAACCACTGCGGCAGACACTGCAGCTACTGCAAGCCCTGCGAGGGACACTGACACTACTGCAATCCCTGCGACAGGCACTGCGGCTACTGCAACCCCTGTGACAGACACTGCGGCTACTGCGGCCCCTGCGACAGACACTGCGGCTACTGCAACACCTGCGAGAGACACTGCCGCTACTGCAGCCCCTGCGACAGACACTGCGGCTACTGCAGCCCCTGCGACAGGCACTGCCGCTACTGCAAACCCTGCGAGAGACACTGCCGCTACTGCAGCCCCTGCGACAGGCTCTGCGGCTACTGCAGCCCCTGCGACAGGCACTGCGGCTACTACAACCCCTGCGACAGGCACTGCGGCTGCTGCACAGCGGCTACTGCAGTCCCTGCGATGGAGACTGCGGCTACTGCAACCCCTGTGACAGGCACTGCCGCTACTGCAGCCCCTGCGACAGACACTGCGGCTACTGCAACCCCTGTGACAGGCACTGCGGCTACTACAACCGCTGCGGCACACACTGCGGGTTCTGCAACACCTGCGACAGGCACTGTGGGTACTGCAATCCCTCTGATGGACACTGCGACTACTGCAACCCCTGCGACAGACACTCCTGCTACGGCAACACCTGCGACAGGCACTGCGGCTACTGCAACCCCTGCGACAGGCTCTGTGGCTACTGCAACCCCTGTGACAGGCACTGCGGCTACTGCAACCCCTGCAATGCGCACTGCGGCTAATGCGGCCCCTGCGAGGGACACTGCGGTAATGCAACCCCCGCGATAACCACTGTGGCTGCTGCAACCCCTGCGACAGGCACTGCAGCTACTACAACCCCTGCAACAGGCACTGTGGCTACTGCAGCCCCTGCAACAGGCACTGCGGCTACTGCAACCCCTGCGACAGGCACTGCGGCTACTGCAACCCCTGCGACAGGTCCTGCGGCAGCTGCAGGCCCTGCAACAGGCACTGCGGCTACTGCAGCCCCTGCGACAGACACTGCGGCTACTGCAGCCCCTGCAACAGACACTGGCTACTGCAACCCCTGCGACAGACACTGCGGCTACTGCAGCCCCTGTGACAGGCACTGCGGATACTGCAGCCCCTGCGACAGACACTGCGGCTACTGCATCCACTCTGATGGCCACTGTGGCCACTGCAAACCCTGCAACAGGCACTGTGGCTACTGCAACCCCTGCAACAGGCACTGCGGCTACTGCAGCCCCCTGCGACAGGCACTGCGGCTACTGCAGCCCATGCGACAGGGCACTGCGGCTACTGCAATCCACTCCTGAATGTGGCCTACTGCAACCCTGCAACAGGCACTGTGACTACTGCAACCCCTGCAATAGGCGCTGCGGCTACTCCAACCCCTGCGAGGGACACTGTGGCTACTGTAACCCCTCTGACGGACACTCGGCTATTGCAACCCCTGTGGCAGACACTGCCGCTACTGCATCCCCTGCGACAGGCACTGCGGCTACTGCAACCCCTGCGACAGGCACTGTGGCTACTGCAGCCCCTGCAACAGACACTGCGGCTACTGCAACCCCTGTGACAGGCTCTGCGGCTACTGCAGCCCCTGCGGCAGACACTGCGGCTACTGCAACCCTGCGACAGGCACTGCAGGCTACTTACAACCATGCGAGAAGACACTGCCGCTACTGCAGCCCCTGCAACAGGCACTGCGGCTACTGCAACCCCTGCGACAGGCACTGCGGCTACTGCAGCCCCTGCGACAGGCACTGCGGCTACTGCAGCCCCTGCGACAGGCACTGCGGCTACTGCAGCCCATGCGACAGGCACTGCGGCTACTGCAACCCCTGCAACAGGCACTGCGGCTACTGCAACCCCTGTGACAGGCGCTGCGGCTACTGCAGCCCCTGCGACAGGCACTGCGGCTACTGCAGCCCATGCGACGGGCACTGCGGCTACTGCAGCCCCTGCAACAGTCACTGTGGCTACTGCAACCCCTGTGACAGACACTGCGGCTACTGCAGCCGCTGTGACAGGCACTGCGGCTACTGCAGCCCCTGCGACAGACACTGCGGCTACTGCATCCACTCTGATGGCCACTGCAAACCCTGCAACAGGCACTGTGCCTACCGCAACCCCTGCAATAGGCGCTGCGGCTACTGCAACCCCTGCGAGGGACACTGTGGCTACTGCAACCCCTGCGAGGGACACTGTGCCTACTGCAGCCCCTGTGACAGACACTGCAGCTACTTCATCCCCTCTGATGGCCACTGTGGCCACTGTAAACCCTGCAACAGGCACTGTGGCTACTGTAACCCCTCTGACGGACACTCGGCTACTGCAACCCCTGCGACAGGCACTGTGGCTACTGCAGCCCCTGCGACAGGCACTGCGGCTACTGCAACCCCTGCGACAGACACTGTGGCTACTGCAGCCCCTGCAACAGACACTGTGGCTACTGCAGCCCCTGCGACAGGCACTGCGGCTACTGCAGCCCCTGCGACAGACACTGTGGCTACTGCAGCCCCTGCGACAGGCACTGCGGCTACTGCAACCCCTGCGACAGGCACTGCGGCTACTGCAACCCCTGCGACGGACACTGCGGCTACTGCAACCCCTGCGACAGACACTGCGGCTACTGCAACCCCTGCGACAGGCACTGCGGCTACTGCAACCCCTGCAGGAGCCACTGCGGCTACTGCAACCCCTGCGACAGGCACTGCGGCTACTGCAACCCCTGCGACAGGCACTGCGGCTACTGCAACCCCTGCGACAGACACTGCGGCTACTGCAACCCCTGCGACAGGCACTGCGGCTACTGCAACCCCTGCGACAGGCACTGCGGCTACTGCACCCCTCTGATGGCACTGTGGCTACTGCACCCCTGCAACAGGCACTGTGGCTACTGCAACCCCTGTGACAGGCACTGCGGCTACTGCAACCCCTGCGACAGGCACTGTGGCTACTGCAGCCCCTGCGACAGGCACTGCGGCTACTGCAACCCCTGCGACAGACACTGTGGCTACTGCAGCCCCTGCGACAGGCACTGCGGCTACTGCAGCCCCTGCGACAGGCACTGTGGCTACTGCAGCCCCTGCAACAGGCACTGCGGCTACTGCAGCCCCTGCGACAGGCACTGTGGCTACTGCAACCCCTGCGACAGACACTGCTGCTACTGCAACCCCTGCGACAGACACTGCGGCTGCTGCAACCCCTGCGACAGGCACTGCGGCTACTGCAGCCCCTGCGACAGACACTGCGGCTACTGCATCCCCTCTGACGGCCACTGTGGCTACTGCAAACCCTGCAACAGGCACTGTGGCTACTGCAACCCCTGCAACAGGCACTGCGGCTACTGCAGCCCCTGCGACAGGCACTGCGGCTACTGCAACCCCTGCGACAGGCACTGCGGCTACTGCAGCCCCTGCGACAGACACTGCGGCTACTGCAACCCCTGCGACAGGCACTGCGGCTACTGCAGCCCCTGCGACAGGCACTGCGGCTACTGCAACCCCTGCGACAGGCACTGCGGCTACTGCAACCCCTGCGACAGGCACTGCGGCTACTGCAACCCCTGCGACAGGCACTGCGGCTACTGCAACCCCTGCGACAGGCACTGCGGCTACTGCAGCCCCTGCGACAGGCACTGCGGCTACTGCAACCCCTGCGACAGGCACTGCGGCTACTGCAACCCCTCTGACGGACACTGCGGTTATTGCAACCCCTGCGACAGACACTGCGGCTACTGCAACCCCTGTGACAGACACTGCGGCTACTGCAACCCCTGTGACAGGCACTGCGGCTACTGCAACCCCTGCGACAGGCACTGTGGCTACTGTAACCCCTCTGACGGACACTCGGCTATTGCAACCCCTGCGACAGGCACTGTGGCTACTGCAGCCCCTGCGACAGGCACTGCGGCTACTGCAACCCCTGCAACAGACACTGTGGCTACTGCAGCCCCTGCAACAGGCACTGCGTCTACTGCAGCCCCTGCGGCAGACACTGTGGATACTGCAGCCCCTGCGACATGCACTGCGGCTACTGCAACCCCTGCGACAGGCACTGCCGCTACTGCAACCCCTCTGATGGACACTGCAGCTACTGCAACCCCTGCGTGGGACACTGTGGCTCCTGCAACCCCTGCGACAGGCACTGCCGCTACTGAACCCCTGCAGGAGCCACTGCACCTACTGCAACCCATGCAACAGACACTGCGGCTACTGCAATCCCTGCGACAGGCACTGCGTCTACTGCAGCCCCTGCGACAGACACTGCGGCTACTGCAGCCCCTGTGACAGGCAGTGCGGCTACTGCAGCCCCTGCGACAGACACTGCGGCTACTTCATCCCCTCTGATGGCCACTGTGGCCACTGTAAACCCTGCAACAGGCACTGTGGCTACTGTAACCCCTCTGACGGACACTCGGCTATTGCAACCCCTGCGACAGGCACTGTGGCTACTGCAGCCCCTGCGACAGGCACTGCGGCTACTGCAACCCCTGCAACAGACACTGTGGCTACTGCAGCCCCTGCAACAGGCACTGCGTCTACTGCAGCCCCTGCGGCAGACACTGTGGATACTGCAGCCCCTGCAACAGGCACTGCGGCTACTGCAGCCCCTGCGACGGGCAGTGTGGCTACTGCAACCCCTGCGACAGACACTGCTGCTACTGCAACCCCTGCGACAGACGCTGCGGCTGCGGCAACCCCTGTGACAGGCAGTGCGGCTACTGCAGCCCCTGCGACAGACACTGCGGCTACTGCATCCACTCTGATGGCCACTGTGGCCACTGCAAACCCTGCAACAGGCACTGTGGCTACTGCAACCCCTGCAACAGGCACTGCGGCTACTGCAGCCCCTGCGACGGGCAGTGTGGCTACTGCAACCCCTGCGACAGGCACTGCGTCTACTGCAGCCCCTGCGACAGGCACTGCGGCTACTGCAGCCCCTGTGACAGGCAGTGCGGCTACTGCAGCCCCTGCGACAGACACTGCGGCTACTGCATCCACTCTGATGGCCACTGTGGCCACTGCAAACCCTGCAACAGGCACTGCGGCTACTGCAACCCCTGCAACAGGCACTGCGGCTACTGCAACCCCTGCGACAGGCACTGCGGCTACTGCAGCCCCTGTGACAGGCACTGCGGCTACTGCAGCCCATGCGACGGGCACTGCGACTACTGCAACCCCTGTGACAGACACTGCGGCTACTGCAGCCCCTGCGACAGACACTGCGGCTACTGCATCCACTCTGATGGCCACTGTGGCCACTGCAAACCCTGCAACAGGCACTGCGGCTACTGCAGCCCCTGCAACAGACACTGTGGCTACTGCAACCCCTGTGACAGACACTGCGGCTACTGCAGCCCCTGCGACAGACACTGCGGCTACTGCATCCACTCTGATGGCCACTGCAAACCCTGCAACAGGCACTGTGCCTACTGTAACCCCTGCAATAGGCGCTGCGGCTACTGCAACCCCTGCGAGGGACACTGTGGCTACTGCAACCCCTGCGAGGGACACTGTGCCTACTGCAGCCCCTGTGACAGACACTGCAGCTACTTCATCCCCTCTGATGGCCACTGTGGCCACTGTAAACCCTGCAACAGGCACTGTGGCTACTGTAACCCCTCTGACGGACACTCGGCTATTGCAACCCCTGCAACAGGCACTGTGGCTACTGCATCCCCTGTGACAGGCACTGCGGCTACTGCAACCCCTGCAACAGACACTGTGGCTACTGCAGCCCCTGCAACAGGCACTGCGTCTACTGCAACCCCTGTGACAGGCTCTGCGGCTACTGCAGCCCCTGCGGCAGACACTGTGGATACTGCAGCCACTGCGACAGGCTCTGCGTCTACTGCAACCCCTGTGACAGGCTCTGCGGCTACTGCAGCCCCTGCGGCAGACACTGTGGATACTGCAGCCCCTGCGACAGGCTCTGCGGCTACTGCAGCCCCTGCAACAGGCACTGCGGCTACTGCAGCCCCTGCGACGGGCACTGTGGCTACTGCAACCCCTGCGACAGGCACTGCCACTACTGCAACCCCTGCGACAGACACTGCGGCTGCGGCAACATCTGCGACAGACACTGCGGCTACTGCAACCCCTGCAACAGGCACTGCGGCTACTGCAACCCCTGCGACAGGCGCTGCGGCTACTGCAGCCCCTGCGACAGGCACTGTGGCTACTGCAGGCCCTGCGATGGGCACTGCGGCTACTGCAACGCCTGCGACAGGCCCTGTGGCTACTGCCACCCCTGTGACAGACACTGCGGCTACTGCAGCCCCTGCGACAGGCACTGCGGCTACTGCAGCCCCTGCGACAGGCACTGCGGCTACTGCATCCACTCTGATGGCCACTGCAAACCCTGCAACAGGCACTGTGCCTACTGCAACCCCTGCAATAGGCGCCTCGGCTACTGCAACCCCTGCGAGGGACACTGTGGCTACTGCAACCCCTGCGAGGGACACTGTGCCTACTGCAGCCCCTGTGACAGACACTGCAGCTACTTCATCCCCTCTGATGGCCACTGTGGCCACTGTAAACCCTGCAACAGGCACTGTGGCTACTGTAACCCCTCTGACGGACACTCGGCTATTGCAACCCCTGCGACAGGCACTGTGGCTACTGCAAACCCTGCGACAGACACTGCGGCTACTGCAACCCCTGCAACAAACACTGCGACTACTGCAACCCCTGCGACAGGCACTGCGGCTACTGCAACCCCTGTGACAGACACTGCGGCTACTGCAACCCCTGCGACAGGCACTGCGGCTACTGCAACACCTGCGAGAGACACTGCCGCTACTGCAGCCCCTGCGACAGACACTGCGGCTACTGCAACCCCTGTGACAGGCACTGGGGCTATTACAACCGCTGCGGCACACACTGCGGGTTCTGCAACACCTGCGACAGGCACTGTGGGTACTGCAATCCCTCTGATGGACACTGCGACTACTGCAACCCCTGCGACAGACACTCCTGCTACGGCAACACCTGCGACAGGCACTGCGGCTGCTGCAACCCCTGCGACACCCACTGCGGCTACTGCAACCCCTGCGACAGGCACTGCGGCTACTGCAACCCCTGTGACAGGCACTGCCGCTACTGAAACCCCTGCAATGCGCACTGCGGCTAATGCGGCCCCTGCGAGGGACACTGCGGTAATGCAACCCCTGCGATAACCACTGTGGCTGCTGCAACCCCTGTGACAGACACTACGGCTGCTGCGGCCCCTGTGACAGACACTGTGGCTACTGCAACCCCTGCGACAGGCTCTGCGGCTACTGCAGCCCCTGCGACAGGCACTGCGGCTACTGCAACCCCTGCGACAGGCACTGCGGCTACTGCAGCCCCTGCGACAGGCACTGCGGCTACTGCAGCCCCTGCGACAGGCACTGCGGCTACTGCAGCCCCTGCGACAGACACTGCGGCTACTGCAGCCCCTGCGACAGGCACTGCGGCTACTGCAACCCCTGCGACAGACACTGCGGCTACTGCAGCCCCTGCGACAGGCACTGCGGCTACTGCAGCCCCTGCGACAGACACTGCGGCTACTGCAACCCCTGCTACGGGCACTGCGGCTACTGCAACCCCTGCGACAGGCACTGCGGCTACTGCAACCCCTGCGACAGGCACTGCGGCTACTGCAACCCCTGCGACAGGCACTGCGGCTACTGCAACCCCTGCGACAGGCACTGCGGCTACTGCAGCCCCTGCGACAGACACTGCGGCTACTGCAACCCCTGCGACAGGCACTGCGGCTACTGCAGCCCCTGCGACAGACACTGCGGCTACTGCACCCTGCAGCACTGCCTCCTGCAGCACTGCGACAGGCACTGTGGCTACTGAACCCCTGCGAATAGGCTCTGCGGCTACTGCAACCCCTGTACGAGGGACACTGTGGCTACTGTAACCCCTGCTGACGGACACTGCGGCTACTTGCAACCCCTGCTGGACAGGACACTGCCGCTACTGCAATCCCCTGCGACAGGCACTGCGGCTACTGCAACCCCTGCGACAGGCACTGCCGGCTACTGCAGCCCCTGCAACAGGCACTGCGTCTACTGCAACCCCTGTGACAGGCTCTGCCGGCTACTGCAGCCCCTGCAGGCAGACACTGCGCTACTGCAACCCTGCGACAGGCACTGCGGCTACTGCAAACCCTGCGAGCAGACACTGCCGGCTACTGCAGCCCCTGCGACAGGCACTGCGGCTACTGCAACCCCTGCGACAGGCACTGTGGCTACTGCAGCCCCTGTAACAGGCACTACGGCTACTGCACCCCTGCGACAGACACTGCGGCTACTGCAGCCCATGCGACGGGCACTGCGGCTACTGCAACCCCTGTGACAGGCACTGCGGCTACTGCAACCCCTGTGACAGGCACTGCGGCTACTGCAGCCCCTGCGACAGGCACTGCGGCTACTGCAGCCCATGCGACGGGCACTGCATCTACTGCAGCCCCTGCAACAGACACTGTGGCTACTGCAACCCCTGTGACAGACACTGCGACTACTGCAGCCCCTGTGACAGGCACTGCGGCTACTGCAGCCCCTGCGACAGACACTGCGGCTACTGCATCCACTCTGATGGCCACTGCAAACCCTGCAACAGGCACTGTGCCTACTGCAACCCCTGCAATAGGCGCTGCGGCTACTGCAACCCCTGCGAGGGACACTGTGGCTACTGCAACCCCTGCGAGGGACACTGTGCCTACTGCAGCCCCTGTGACAGACACTGCAGCTACTTCATCCCCTCTGATGGCCACTGTGGCCACTGTAAACCCTGCAACAGGCAGTGTGGCTACTGTAACCCCTCTGACGGACACTCGGCTATTGCAACCCCTGCGACAGGCACTGTGGCTACTGCAGCCCCTGCGACAGGCACTGCGGCTACTGCAACCCCTGCAACAGACACTGTGGCTACTGCAGCCCCTGCAACAGGCACTGCGTCTACTGCAGCCCCTGCGGCAGGACACTGTGGATACTGCAGCCCCTGCAACAGGCACTGCGGCTACTGCAGCCCCTGCGACGGGCAGTGTGGCTACTGCAACCCCTGCGACAGACACTGCTGCTACTGCAACCCCTGCGACAGACACTGCGGCTGCGGCAACCCCTGTGACAGGCAGTGCGGCTACTGCAGCCCCTGCGACAGACACTGCGGCTACTGCATCCACTCTGATGGCCACTGTGGCCACTGCAAACCCTGCAAACAGGCACTGTGGGCTACTGCAAACCCCTGCAACAGGCACTGCGGCTACTGCAGCCCCTGCGACGGGCAGTGTGGCTACTGCAACCCCTGCGACAGGCACTGCGTCTACTGCAGCCCCTGCGACAGACACTGCGGCTACTGCAGCCCCTGTGACAGGCAGTGCGGCTACTGCAGCCCCTGCGACAGAACACTGCGGCTACTGCATCCACTCTGATGGCCACTGTGGCCACTGCAAACCCTGCAACAGGCACTGTGGCTACTGCAACCCCTGCAACAGGCACTGCGGCTACTGCAACCCCTGCGACAGGCACTGCGGCTACTGCAGCCCCTGCGACAGGCACTGTGGCTACTGCAGCCCCTGTGACAGGCTCTGCGGCTACTGCAGCCCCTGCAACAGACACTGTGGCTGCTCCAACCCCTGTAACAGACACTGCGGCTACTGCAGCCCCTGCGACGGGTACTGCGGCTACTGCATCCACTCTGATGGCCACTGCAAACCCTGCAACAGGCACTGTGCCTACTGTAACCCCTGCAATAGGCGCTGCGGCTACTGCAACCCCTGCGAGGGACACTGTGGCTACTGCAGCCCCTGTGACAGGCAGTGCGGCTACTGCAACCCCTGCGACAGGCACTGCCACTACTGCAACCCCTGCGACAGACACTGCGGCTGCGGCAACATCTGCGACAGACACTGCGGCTACTGCAACCCCTGCGACAGGCACTGCGGCTACTGCAACCCCTGCGACAGGCGCTGCGGCTACTGCAGCCCCTGCGACAGGCACTGCGGCTACTGCAGCCCCTGCGATGGGCACTGCGGCTACTGCAACCCCTGCGACAGGCCCTGTGGCTACTGCCACCCCTGTGACAGACACTGCGGCTACTGCAGCCCCTGTGACAGGCACTGCGGCTACTGCAGCCCCTGCGACAGGCACTGCGGCTACTGCATCCACTCTGATGGCCACTGCAAACCCTGCAACAGGCACTGTGCCTACTGCAACCCCTGCAATAGGCGCCTCGGCTACTGCAACCCCTGCGAGGGACACTGTGGCTACTGCAACCCCTGCGAGGGACACTGTGCCTACTGCAGCCCCTGTGACAGACACTGCAGCTACTTCATCCCCTCTGATGGCCACTGTGGCCAGTGTAAACCCTGCGACAGGCACTGTGGTTACTGTAACCCCTCTGACGGACACTCGGCTACTGCAACCCCTGCGACAGGCACTGCGGCTACTGCAACCCCTGTGACAGGCACTGCGGCTACTGCAACCCCTGCAACAGACACTGCGACTACTGCAACCCCTGCGACAGGCACTGCGGCTACTGCAACCCCTGTGACAGGCACTGTGGCTACTGCAACCCCTGCGACAGGCACTGCGGCTACTGCAACCCCTGCGACAGGCACTGCGGCTACTGCAACCCCTGCGAGAGACACTGCCGCTACTGCAGCCCCTGCGACAGGCACTGCGGCTACTGCAGCCCCTGCGACAGACACTGCGGCTACTGCAGCCCCTGCGACAGGCACTGTGGCTACTGCAGCCCCTGCGACAGGCTCTGCGGCTACTGCAGCCCCTGCAACAGGCACTGCGGCTACTGCAGCCCCTGCAACAGACACTGTGGCTACTGCAACCCCTGTGACAGACACTGCGGCTACTGCAACCCCTGCGACAGACACTGCGGCTACTGCATCCACTCTGATGGCCACTGCAAACCCTGCAACAGGCACTGTGCCTACTGCCACCCCTGCAATAGGCGCTGCGGCTACTGCAACCCCTGCGAGGGACACTGTGGCTACTGCAACCCCTGCGAGGGACACTGTGCCTACTGCAGCCCCTGTGACAGACACTGCAGCTACTTCATCCCCTCTGATGGCCACTGTGGCCACTGTAAACCCTGCAACAGGCACTGTGGCTACTGTAACCCCTCTGACGGACACTCGGCTATTGCAACCCCTGCAACAGGCACTGCCACTACTGCATCCCCTGCGACAGGCACTGCGGCTACTGCAACCCCTGCAACAGACACTGCGGCTACTGCAGCCCCTGCAACAGGCACTGCGTCTACTGCAGCCCCTGCGGCAGACACTGTGGATACTGCAGCCCCTGCGACAGGCTCTGCGGCTGCTGCAGCCCCTGCAACAGGCACTGCGGCTACTGCAGCCCCTGCGACGGGCAGTGTGGCTACTGCAACCCCTGCGACAGACACTGCTGCTACTGCAACCCCTGCGACAGACGCTGCGGCTGCGGCAACCCCTGTGACAGGCAGTGCGGCTACTGCAGCCCCTGCGACAGACACTGCGGCTACTGCATCCACTCTGATGGCCACTGTGGCCACTGCAAACCCTGCAACAGGCACTGTGGCTACTGCAACCCCTGCGACAGGCACTGCGTCTACTGCAGCCCCTGCGACAGACACTGCGGCTACTGCAGCCCCTGTGACAGGCACTGCGGCTACTGCAGCCCCTGCGACAGACACTGCGGCTACTGCATCCACTCTGATGGCCACTGCAAACCCTGCAACAGGCACTGTGACTACTGCAACCCCTGCAATAGGCGCTGCGGCTACTGCAACCCCTGCGAGGGACACTGTGGCTACTGCAACCCCTGCGAGGGACACTGTGCCTACTGCAGCCCCTGTGACAGACACTGCAGCTACTTCATCCCCTCTGATGGCCACTGTGGCCACTGTAAACCCTGCAACAGGCACTGTGGCTACTGTAACCCCTCTGACGGACACTCGGCTATTGCAACCCCTGCAACAGGCACTGTGGCTACTGCAACCCCTGCAACAGACCCTGTGGCTACTGCAGCCCCTGCGACATGCACTGCGTCTACTGCAACCCCTGTGACAGGCTCTGCGGCTACTGCAGCCCCTGCGGCAGACACTGTGGATACTGCAGCCCCTGCGACAGGCTCTGCGTCTACTGCAACCCCTGTGACAGGCTCTGCGGCTACTGCAGCCCCTGCGGCAGACACTGTGGATACTGCAGCCCCTGCGACAGGCTCTGCGGCTACTGCAGCCCCTGCAACAGGCACTGCGGCTACTGCAGCCCCTGCGACGGGCACTGTGGCTACTGCAACCCCTGCGACAGACGCTGCGGCAACATCTGCGACAGACACTGCGGCTACTGCAACCCCTGCAACAGGCACTGCGTCTACTGCAACCCCTGTGACAGGCTCTGCGGCTACTGCAGCCCCTGCGGCAGACACTGTGGATACTGCAGCCACTGCGACAGGCTCTGCGTCTACTGCAACCCCTGTGACAGGCTCTGCGGCTACTGCAGCCCCTGCGGCAGACACTGTGGATACTGCAGCCCCTGCGACAGGCTCTGCGGCTACTGCAGCCCCTGCAACAGGCACTGCGGCTACTGCAGCCCCTGCGACGGGCACTGTGACTACTGCAACCCCTGCGACAGACGCTGCGGCTGCGGCAACATCTGCGACAGACACTGCGGCTACTGCAACCCCTGTGACAGGCACTGCGGCTACTGCAACCCCTGCGACAGGCGCTGCGGCTACTGCAGCCCCTGCAACAGGCACTGTGGCTACTGCAGCCCCTGCGATGGGCACTGCGGCTACTGCAACGCCTGCGACAGGCCCTGTGGCTACTGCCACCCCTGTGACAGACACTGCGGCTACTGCATCCACTCTGATGGCCACTGCAAACCCTGCAACAGGCACTGTGCCTACTGCAACCCCTGCAATAGGCGCTGCGGCTACTGCAACCCCTGCGAGGGACACTGTGGCTACTGCAACCCCTGCGAGGGACACTGTGCCTACTGCAGCCCCTGTGACAGACACTGCAGCTACTTCATCCCCTCTGATGGCCACTGTGGCCACTGTAAACCCTGCAACAGGCACTGTGGCTACTGTAACCCCTCTGACGGACACTCGGCTATTGCAACCCCTGCAACAGGCACTGTGGCTACTGCAACCCCTGCAACAGACCCTGTGGCTACTGCAGCCCCTGCGACATGCACTGCATCTACTGCAACCCCTGTGACAGGCTCTGCGGCTACTGCAGCCCCTGCGGCAGACACTGTGGATACTGCAGCCACTGTGACAGGCTCTGCGTCTACTGCAACCCCTGTGACAGGCTCTGCGGCTACTGCAGCCCCTGCGGCAGACACTGTGGATACTGCAGCCCCTGCGACAGGCTCTGCGGCTACTGCAGCCCCTGCGACGGGCACTGTGGCTACTGCAGCCCCTGCGACGGGCACTGTGGCTACTGCAACCCCTGCGACAGACGCTGCGGCAACATCTGCGACAGACACTGCGGCTACTGCAACCCCTGCAACAGGCACTGCGGCTACTGCAACCCCTGTGACAGGCTCTGCGGCTACTGCAGCCCCTGCGGCAGACACTGTGGATACTGCAGCCCCTGCGACAGGCACTGCGTCTACTGCAACCCCTGTGACAGGCTCTGCGGCTACTGCAGCCCCTGCGGCAGACACTGTGGCTACTGCAGCCCCTGCGACAGGCTCTGCGGCTACTGCAGCCCCTGCAACAGGCACTGCGGCTACTGCAACCCCTGCGACAGGCACTGCGGCTACTGCAACCCCTGCGACAGGCGCTGCGGCTGCGGCAACATCTGCGACAGACACTGCGGCTACTGCAACCCCTGCAACAGGCACTGCGGCTACTGCAACCCCTGCGACAGGCGCTGCGGCTACTGCAGCCCCTGCAACAGGCACTGTGGCTACTGCAGCCCCTGCGATGGGCACTGCGGCTACTGCAACGCCTGCGACAGGCCCTGTGGCTACTGCCACCCCTGTGACAGACACTGCGGCTACTGCAGCCCCTGTGACAGGCACTGCGGCTACTGCAGCCCCTGCGACAGGCACTGCGGCTACTGCATCCACTCTGATGGCCACTGCAAACCCTGCAACAGGCACTGTGCCTACTGCAACCCCTGCGACAGGCGCTGCGGCTACTGCAACCCCTGCGAGGGACACTGTGGCTACTGCAACCCCTGCGAGGGACACTGTGCCTACTGCAGCCCCTGTGACAGACACTGCAGCTACTTCATCCCCTCTGATGGCCACTGTGGCCACTGTAAACCCTGCAACAGGCACTGTGGCTACTGTAACCCCTCTGACGGACACTCGGCTATTGCAACCCCTGCGACAGGCACTGTGGCTACTGCAGCCCCTGCGACAGGCACTGCGGCTACTGCAACCCCTGCAACAGACACTGTGGCTACTGCAGCCCCTGCAACAGGCACTGCGTCTACTGCAGCCCCTGCGGCAGACACTGTGGATACTGCAGCCCCTGCAACAGGCACTGCGGCTACTGCAGCCCCTGCGACGGGCAGTGTGGCTACTGCAACCCCTGCGACAGACACTGCTGCTACTGCAACCCCTGCGACAGACACTGCGGCTGCGGCAACCCCTGTGACAGGCAGTGCGGCTACTGCAGCCCCTGCGACAGACACTGCGGCTACTGCATCCACTCTGATGGCCACTGTGGCCACTGCAAACCCTGCAACAGGCACTGTGGCTACTGCAACCCCTGCAACAGGCACTGCGGCTACTGCAGCCCCTGCGACGGGCAGTGTGGCTACTGCAACCCCTGCGACAGGCACTGCGTCTACTGCAGCCCCTGCGACAGACACTGCGGCTACTGCAGCCCCTGTGACAGGCACTGCGGCTACTGCAGCCCCTGCGACAGACACTGCGGCTACTGCATCCACTCTGATGGCCACTGTGGCCACTGCAAACCCTGCAACAGGCACTGTGGCTACTGCAACCCCTGCAACAGGCACTGCGGCTACTGCAACCCCTGCGACAGGCACTGCGGCTACTGCAGCCCCTGCGACAGGCACTGCGGCTACTGCAGCCCATGCGACGGGCACTGCGGCTACTGCAGCCCCTGCAACAGACACTGTGGCTACTGCAACCCCTGTGACAGACACTGCGGCTACTGCAGCCCCTGCGACAGACACTGCGGCTACTGCATCCACTCTGATGGCCACTGCAAACCCTGCAACAGGCACTGTGCCTACTGTAACCCCTGCAATAGGCGCTGCGGCTACTGCAACCCCTGCGAGGGACACTGTGGCTACTGCAGCCCCTGTGACAGGCAGTGCGGCTACTGCAACCCCTGCGACAGGCACTGCCACTACTGCAACCCCTGCGACAGACACTGCGGCTGCGGCAACATCTGCGACAGACACTGCGGCTACTGCAACCCCTGCAACAGGCACTGCGGCTACTGCAACCCCTGCGACAGGCGCTGCGGCTACTGCAGCCCCTGCGACAGGCACTGTGGCTACTGCAGCCCCTGCGATGGGCACTGCGGCTACTGCAACCCCTGCGACAGGCCCTGTGGCTACTGCCACCCCTGTGACAGACACTGCGGCTACTGCAGCCCCTGTGACAGGCACTGCGGCTACTGCAGCCCCTGCGACAGGCACTGCGGCTACTGCATCCACTCTGATGGCCACTGCAAACCCTGCAACAGGCACTGTGCCTACTGCAACCCCTGCAATAGGCGCCTCGGCTACTGCAACCCCTGCGAGGGACACTGTGGCTACTGCAACCCCTGCGAGGGACACTGTGCCTACTGCAGCCCCTGTGACAGACACTGCAGCTACTTCATCCCCTCTGATGGCCACTGTGGCCACTGTAAACCCTGCAACAGGCACTGTGGCTACTGTAACCCCTCTGACGGACACTCGGCTACTGCAACCCCTGCGACAGGCACTGTGGCTACTGCAAACCCTGCGACAGACACTGCGGCTACTGCAACCCCTGCAAGAAACACTGCGACTACTGCAACCCCTGCGACAGGCACTGCGGCTACTGCAACCCCTGTGACAGGCACTGTGGCTACTGCAACCCCTGCGACAGGCACTGCGGCTACTGCAGCCCCTGCGACAGGCACTGCGGCTACTGCAACCCCTGCGAGAGACACTGCCGCTACTGCAGCCCCTGTGACAGGCACTGCGGCTACTGCAGCCCCTGCGACAGACACTGCGGCTACTGCAGCCCCTGCGGCAGACAGTGTGGCTACTGCAGCCCCTGCGACAGGCTCTGCGGCTGCTGCAGCCCCTGCAACAGGCACTGCGGCTACTGCAGCCCCTGCAACAGACACTGTGGCTACTGCAACCCCTGTGACAGACACTGCGGCTACTGCAACCCCTGCGACAGACACTGCGGCTACTGCATCCACTCTGATGGCCACTGCAAACCCTGCAACAGGCACTGTGCCTACTGCAACCCCTGCAATAGGCGCCTCGGCTACTGCAACCCCTGCGAGGGACACTGTGGCTACTGCAACCCCTGCGAGGGACACTGTGCCTACTGCAGCCCCTGTGACAGACACTGCAGCTACTTCATCCCCTCTGATGGCCACTGTGGCCACTGTAAACCCTGCAACAGGCACTGTGGCTACTGTAACCCCTCTGACGGACACTCGGCTACTGCAACCCCTGCGACAGGCACTGTGGCTACTGCAAACCCTGCGACAGACACTGCGGCTACTGCAACCCCTGCAAGAAACACTGCGACTACTGCAACCCCTGCGACAGGCACTGCGGCTACTGCAACCCCTGTGACAGGCACTGTGGCTACTGCAACCCCTGCGACAGGCACTGCGGCTACTGCAGCCCCTGCGACAGGCACTGCGGCTACTGCAACCCCTGCGAGAGACACTGCCGCTACTGCAGCCCCTGTGACAGGCACTGCGGCTACTGCAGCCCCTGCGACAGACACTGCGGCTACTGCAGCCCCTGCGGCAGACAGTGTGGCTACTGCAGCCCCTGCGACAGGCTCTGCGGCTGCTGCAGCCCCTGCAACAGGCACTGCGGCTACTGCAGCCCCTGCAACAGACACTGTGGCTACTGCAACCCCTGTGACAGACACTGCGGCTACTGCAACCCCTGCGACAGACACTGCGGCTACTGCATCCACTCTGATGGCCACTGCAAACCCTGCAACAGGCACTGTGCCTACTGCCACCCCTGCAATAGGCGCTGCGGCTACTGCAACCCCTGCGAGGGACACTGTGGCTACTGCAACCCCTGCGAGGGACACTGTGCCTACTGCAGCCCCTGTGACAGACACTGCAGCTACTTCATCCCCTCTGATGGCCACTGTGGCCACTGTAAACCCTGCAACAGGCACTGTGGCTACTGTAACCCCTCTGACGGACACTCGGCTATTGCAACCCCTGCGACAGGCACTGTGGCTACTGCAGCCCCTGCGACAGGCACTGCGGCTACTGCAACCCCTGCAACAGACACTGTGGCTACTGCAGCCCCTGCAACAGGCACTGCGTCTACTGCAGCCCCTGCGGCAGACACTGTGGATACTGCAGCCCCTGCGACAGGCTCTGCGGCTGCTGCAGCCCCTGCAACAGGCACTGCGGCTACTGCAGCCCCTGCGACGGGCAGTGTGGCTACTGCAACCCCTGCGACAGACACTGCTGCTACTGCAACCCCTGCGACAGACGCTGCGGCTGCGGCAACCCCTGTGACAGGCAGTGCGGCTACTGCAGCCCCTGCGACAGACACTGCGGCTACTGCATCCACTCTGATGGCCACTGTGGCCACTGCAAACCCTGCAACAGGCACTGTGGCTACTGCAACCCCTGCGACAGGCACTGCGTCTACTGCAGCCCCTGCGACAGACACTGCGGCTACTGCAGCCCCTGTGACAGGCAGTGCGGCTACTGCAGCCCCTGCGACAGACACTGCGGCTACTGCATCCACTCTGATGGCCACTGCAAACCCTGCAACAGGCACTGTGCCTACTGCAACCCCTGCAATAGGCGCTGCGGCTACTGCAACCCCTGCGAGGGACACTGTGGCTACTGCAACCCCTGCGAGGGACACTGTGCCTACTGCAGCCCCTGTGACAGACACTGCAGCTACTTCATCCCCTCTGATGGCCACTGTGGCCACTGTAAACCCTGCAACAGGCACTGTGGCTACTGTAACCCCTCTGACGGACACTCGGCTATTGCAACCCCTGCAACAGGCACTGTGGCTACTGCAACCCCTGCAACAGACCCTGTGGCTACTGCAGCCCCTGCGACAGGCACTGCGTCTACTGCAACCCCTGTGACAGGCTCTGCGGCTACTGCAGCCCCTGCGGCAGACACTGTGGATACTGCAGCCCCTGCGACAGGCTCTGCGTCTACTGCAACCCCTGTGACAGGCTCTGCGGCTACTGCAGCCCCTGCGGCAGACACTGTGGATACTGCAGCCCCTGCGACAGGCTCTGCGGCTACTGCAGCCCCTGCAACAGGCACTGCGGCTACTGCAGCCCCTGCGACGGGCACTGTGGCTACTGCAACCCCTGCGACAGACGCTGCGGCAACATCTGCGACAGACACTGCGGCTACTGCAACCCCTGCAACAGGCACTGCGTCTACTGCAACCCCTGTGACAGGCTCTGCGGCTACTGCAGCCCCTGCGGCAGACACTGTGGATACTGCAGCCACTGCGACAGGCTCTGCGTCTACTGCAACCCCTGTGACAGGCTCTGCGGCTACTGCAGCCCCTGCGGCAGACACTGTGGATACTGCAGCCCCTGCGACAGGCTCTGCGGCTACTGCAGCCCCTGCAACAGGCACTGCGGCTACTGCAGCCCCTGCGACGGGCACTGTGACTACTGCAACCCCTGCGACAGACGCTGCGGCTGCGGCAACATCTGCGACAGACACTGCGGCTACTGCAACCCCTGTGACAGGCACTGCGGCTACTGCAACCCCTGCGACAGGCGCTGCGGCTACTGCAGCCCCTGCAACAGGCACTGTGGCTACTGCAGCCCCTGCGATGGGCACTGCGGCTACTGCAACGCCTGCGACAGGCCCTGTGGCTACTGCCACCCCTGTGACAGACACTGCGGCTACTGCAGCCCCTGCGAGGGACACTGTGGCTACTGCAACCCCTGCGAGGGACACTGTGCCTACTGCAGCCCCTGTGACAGACACTGCAGCTACTTCATCCCCTCTGATGGCCACTGTGGCCACTGTAAACCCTGCAACAGGCACTGTGGCTACTGTAACCCCTCTGACGGACACTCGGCTATTGCAACCCCTGCAACAGGCACTGTGGCTACTGCAACCCCTGCAACAGACCCTGTGGCTACTGCAGCCCCTGCGACATGCACTGCATCTACTGCAACCCCTGTGACAGGCTCTGCGGCTACTGCAGCCCCTGCGGCAGACACTGTGGATACTGCAGCCACTGTGACAGGCTCTGCGTCTACTGCAACCCCTGTGACAGGCTCTGCGGCTACTGCAGCCCCTGCGGCAGACACTGTGGATACTGCAGCCCCTGCGACAGGCTCTGCGGCTACTGCAGCCCCTGCGACGGGCACTGTGGCTACTGCAGCCCCTGCGACGGGCACTGCGGCTACTGCAACCCCTGCGACAGACGCTGCGGCAACATCTGCGACAGACACTGCGGCTACTGCAACCCCTGCAACAGGCACTGCGGCTACTGCAACCCCTGTGACAGGCTCTGCGGCTACTGCAGCCCCTGCGGCAGACACTGTGGATACTGCAGCCACTGCGACAGGCTCTGCGTCTACTGCAACCCCTGTGACAGGCTCTGCGGCTACTGCAGCCCCTGCGGCAGACACTGTGGATACTGCAGCCCCTGCGACAGGCTCTGCGGCTACTGCAGCCCCTGCGACAGGCACTGCGGCTACTGCAGCCCCTGCGACGGGCACTGCGGCTACTGCAACCCCTGCGACAGACGCTGCGGCTGCGGCAACATCTGCGACAGACACTGCGGCTACTGCAACCCCTGCGACAGGCACTGCGGCTACTGCAACCCCTGCGACAGGCGCTGCGGCTACTGCAGCCCCTGCAACAGGCACTGTGGCTACTGCAGCCCCTGCGATGGGCACTGCGGCTACTGCAACGCCTGCGACAGGCCCTGTGGCTACTGCCACCCCTGTGACAGACACTGCGGCTACTGCAGCCCCTGTGACAGGCACTGCGGCTACTGCAGCCCCTGCGACAGGCACTGCGGCTACTGCATCCACTCTGATGGCCACTGCAAACCCTGCAACAGGCACTGTGCCTACTGCAACCCCTGCAATAGGCGCTGCGGCTACTGCAACCCCTGCGAGGGACACTGTGGCTACTGCAACCCCTGCGAGGGACACTGTGCCTACTGCAGCCCCTGTGACAGACACTGCAGCTACTTCATCCCCTCTGATGGCCACTGTGGCCACTGTAAACCCTGCAACAGGCAGTGTGGCTACTGTAACCCCTCTGACGGACACTCGGCTATTGCAACCCCTGCGACAGGCACTGTGGCTACTGCAGCCCCTGCGACAGGCACTGCGGCTACTGCAACCCCTGCAACAGACACTGTGGCTACTGCAGCCCCTGCAACAGGCACTGCGTCTACTGCAGCCCCTGCGGCAGACACTGTGGATACTGCAGCCCCTGCAACAGGCACTGCGGCTACTGCAGCCCCTGCGACGGGCAGTGTGGCTACTGCAACCCCTGCGACAGACACTGCTGCTACTGCAACCCCTGCGACAGACACTGCGGCTGCGGCAACCCCTGTGACAGGCAGTGCGGCTACTGCAGCCCCTGCGACAGACACTGCGGCTACTGCATCCACTCTGATGGCCACTGTGGCCACTGCAAACCCTGCAACAGGCACTGTGGCTACTGCAACCCCTGCAACAGGCACTGCGGCTACTGCAGCCCCTGCGACGGGCAGTGTGGCTACTGCAACCCCTGCGACAGGCACTGCGTCTACTGCAGCCCCTGCGACAGACACTGCGGCTACTGCAGCCCCTGTGACAGGCAGTGCGGCTACTGCAGCCCCTGCGACAGACACTGCGGCTACTGCATCCACTCTGATGGCCACTGTGGCCACTGCAAACCCTGCAACAGGCACTGTGGCTACTGCAACCCCTGCAACAGGCACTGCGGCTACTGCAACCCCTGCGACAGGCACTGCGGCTACTGCAGCCCCTGTGACAGGCACTGCGGCTACTGCAGCCCATGCGACGGGCACTGCGGCTACTGCAGCCCCTGCAACAGACACTGTGGCTACTCCAACCCCTGTGACAGACACTGCGGCTACTGCAGCCCCTGCGACAGACACTGCGGCTACTGCATCCACTCTGATGGCCACTGCAAACCCTGCAACAGGCACTGTGCCTACTGCAACCCCTGCAATAGGCGCTGCGGCTACTGCAACCCCTGCGAGGGACACTGTGGCTACTGCAGCCCCTGTGACAGGCAGTGCGGCTACTGCAACCCCTGCGACAGGCACTGCCACTACTGCAACCCCTGCGACAGACACTGCGGCTGCGGCAACATCTGCGACAGACACTGCGGCTACTGCAACCCCTGCAACAGGCACTGCGGCTACTGCAACCCCTGCGACAGGCGCTGCGGCTACTGCAGCCCCTGCGACAGGCACTGTGGCTACTGCAGCCCCTGCGATGGGCACTGCGGCTACTGCAACGCCTGCGACAGGCCCTGTGGCTACTGCCACCCCTGTGACAGACACTGCGGCTACTGCAGCCCCTGTGACAGGCACTGCGGCTACTGCAGCCCCTGCGACAGGCACTGCGGCTACTGCAGCCCCTGCGACAGGCACTGCGGCTACTGCATCCACTCTGATGGCCACTGCAAACCCTGCAACAGGCACTGTGCCTACTGCAACCCCTGCAATAGGCGCCTCGGCTACTGCAACCCCTGCGAGGGACACTGTGGCTACTGCAACCCCTGCGAGGGACACTGTGCCTACTGCAGCCCCTGTGACAGACACTGCAGCTACTTCATCCCCTCTGATGGCCACTGTGGCCACTGTAAACCCTGCAACAGGCACTGTGGCTACTGTAACCCCTCTGACGGACACTCGGCTACTGCAACCCCTGCGACAGGCACTGTGGCTACTGCAAACCCTGCGACAGACACTGCGGCTACTGCAACCCCTGCAAGAAACACTGCGACTACTGCAACCCCTGCGACAGGCACTGCGGCTACTGCAACCCCTGTGACAGGCACTGTGGCTACTGCAACCCCTGCGACAGGCACTGCGGCTACTGCAGCCCCTGCGACAGGCACTGCGGCTACTGCAACCCCTGCGAGAGACACTGCCGCTACTGCAGCCCCTGTGACAGGCAGTGCGGCTACTGCAGCCCCTGCGACAGACACTGCGGCTACTGCATCCACTCTGATGGCCACTGTGGCCACTGCAAACCCTGCAACAGGCACTGTGGCTACTGCAACCCCTGCGACAGGCACTGCGTCTACTGCAGCCCCTGCGACAGACACTGCGGCTACTGCAGCCCCTGTGACAGGCAGTGCGGCTACTGCAGCCCCTGCGACAGACACTGCGGCTACTGCATCCACTCTGATGGCCACTGCAAACCCTGCAACAGGCACTGTGCCTACTGCAACCCCTGCAATAGGCGCTGCGGCTACTGCAACCCCTGCGAGGGACACTGTGGCTACTGCAACCCCTGCGAGGGACACTGTGCCTACTGCAGCCCCTGTGACAGACACTGCAGCTACTTCATCCCCTCTGATGGCCACTGTGGCCACTGTAAACCCTGCAACAGGCACTGTGGCTACTGTAACCCCTCTGACGGACACTCGGCTATTGCAACCCCTGCAACAGGCACTGTGGCTACTGCAACCCCTGCAACAGACCCTGTGGCTACTGCAGCCCCTGCGACATGCACTGCGTCTACTGCAACCCCTGTGACAGGCTCTGCGGCTACTGCAGCCCCTGCGGCAGACACTGTGGATACTGCAGCCCCTGCGACAGGCTCTGCGTCTACTGCAACCCCTGTGACAGGCTCTGCGGCTACTGCAGCCCCTGCGGCAGACACTGTGGATACTGCAGCCCCTGCGACAGGCTCTGCGGCTGCTGCAGCCCCTGCAACAGGCACTGCGGCTACTGCAGCCCCTGCGACGGGCACTGTGGCTACTGCAACCCCTGCGACAGACGCTGCGGCAACATCTGCGACAGACACTGCGGCTACTGCAACCCCTGCAACAGGCACTGCGTCTACTGCAACCCCTGCGACAGGCGCTGCGGCTACTGCAGCCCCTGCGGCAGACACTGCGGCTACTGCAGCCCCTGCGACAGGCTCTGCGGCTACTGCAACCCCTGTGACAGGCTCTGCGGCTACTGCAGCCCCTGCGGCAGACACTGTGGATACTGCAGCCCCTGCGACAGGCTCTGCGGCTACTGCAGCCCCTGCAACAGGCACTGCGGCTACTGCAACCCCTGCGACAGGCACTGCGGCTACTGCAACCCCTGCGACAGACGCTGCGGCTGCGGCAACATCTGCGACAGACACTGCGGCTACTGCAACCCCTGCGACAGGCACTGCGGCTACTGCAACCCCTGCGACAGGCGCTGCGGCTACTGCAGCCCCTGCAACAGGCACTGTGGCTACTGCAGCCCCTGCGATGGGCACTGCGGCTACTGCAACGCCTGCGACAGGCCCTGTGGCTACTGCCACCCCTGTGACAGACACTGCGGCTACTGCAGCCCCTGCGACGGGCACTGTGACTACTGCAACCCCTGCGACAGACGCTGCGGCTGCGGCAACATCTGCGACAGACACTGCGGCTACTGCAACCCCTGCAACAGGCACTGCGGCTACTGCAACCCCTGCGACAGGCGCTGCGGCTACTGCAGCCCCTGCAACAGGCACTGTGGCTACTGCAGCCCCTGCGATGGGCACTGCGGCTACTGCAACGCCTGCGACAGGCCCTGTGGCTACTGCCACCCCTGTGACAGACACTGCGGCTACTGCAGCCCCTGTGACAGGCACTGCGGCTACTGCAGCCCCTGCGACAGGCACTGCGGCTACTGCATCCACTCTGATGGCCACTGCAAACCCTGCAACAGGCACTGTGCCTACTGCAACCCCTGCAATAGGCGCTGCGGCTACTGCAACCCCTGCGAGGGACACTGTGGCTACTGCAACCCCTGCGAGGGACACTGTGCCTACTGCAGCCCCTGTGACAGACACTGCAGCTACTTCATCCCCTCTGATGGCCACTGTGGCCACTGTAAACCCTGCAACAGGCACTGTGGCTACTGTAACCCCTCTGACGGACACTCGGCTACTGCAACCCCTGCGACAGGCACTGTGGCTACTGCAGCCCCTGCGATGGGCACTGCGGCTACTGCAACCCCTGCAACAGACACTGCGACTACTGCAACCCCTGCGACAGGCACTGCGGCTACTGCAACCCCTGTGACAGGCACTGCGGCTACTGCAGCCCCTGCGACAGGCACTGTGGCTACTGCAACCCCTGCGACAGGCACTGCGGCTACTGCAACCCCGGCGAGAGACACTGCCGCTACTGCAGCCCCTGTGACAGGCACTGCGGCTACTGCAGCCCCTGCGACAGACACTGCGGCTACTGCAGCCCCTGCGGCAGACAGTGTGGCTACTGCAGCCCCTGCGACAGACACTGCGGCTGCTGCAGCCCCTGCAACAGGCACTGCGGCTACTGCAGCCCCTGCGACGGGCACTGTGGCTACTGCAACCCCTGCGGCAGGCACTGCGGCTACTGCAACCCCTGCGACAGATGCTGCGGCTGCGGCAACATCTGCGACAGACACTGCGGCTACTGCAACCCCTGCAACAGGCACTGTGGCTACTGCAGCCCCTGCGACAGGCACTGCGGCTACTGCAACCCCTGCGACAGGCACTGTGGCTACTGCAACCCCTGCGACAGGCACTGCGTCTACTGCAACCCCTGTGACAGGCTCTGCGGCTACTGCAGCCCCTGCGGCAGACACTGCGGCTACTGCAACCCCTGCGACAGGCACTGCGGCTACTGCAGCCCCTGCGAGAGACACTGCCACTACTGCAGCCCCTGCGACGGGCACTGCGGCTACTGCAGCCCCTGTGACAGGCACTGCGGCTACTGCAGCCCCTGCGACAGACACTGCGGCTACTGCAACCCCTGCGGCAGACACTGTGGCTACTGCAGCCCCTGCGAGAGGCTCTGCGGCTGCTGCAGCCCCTGCAACAGGCACTGCGTCTACTGCAGCCCCTGCGACGGGCACTGTGGCTACTGCAACCCCTGCGGCAGGCACTGCGGCTACTGAAACCCCTGCGACAGACGCTGCAGCTGCGGCAACATCTGCGACAGACACTGTGGCTACTGCAACCCCTGCAACAGGCACTGCGGCTACTGCAACCCCTGCGACAGGCACTGCGGCTACTGCAGCCCCTGCGACAGGCACTGCGGCTACTGCAGCCCCTGCGAGGGACACTGCGACTACTTCAACCCCTGCGACAGACACTGCGGCTACTGCAGCCCCTGTGACAGGCACTGTGGCTACTGCAACCCCTGGAACAGGCACTCCGACTACTGTAACCCCTGCGACAGACACTGCGGCTACTGCAACCCCTGTAGCAGCCACTGCCATGAACCAGGGAACCAACCCGTGCCAGTATCCGTTGCCCCCATACAGACTAAGAAGTACACAAAGAAATCAGTTCGCTTTGTAAGAGATGACGATGAACCAGGGCCATCACAAGGACAGGAGGAAGAGGCAGAACCAGAGATAATCACCCGATCCCTATCCCTGAGTGAGCTGCGGAATATGCGAAAAGATTTCAATCAACTTTCAGGTGAGCACATTGTCACGTGGCTGCTCCGGTGCTGGGATAACAGGGCCAG
>CANTUZ010000027.1:5156455-5186542 GCA_947846985.1 Fratercula arctica
TTTGTGGCAGCTGTTTCCGGACATATGGTCATTTATGTGGCCGTCCCTGGGGCGAGTGAGACAGGGTTGTTTTGAGGCTGAAGGTAGCCAGGAAAGCCCGGAGCCCCAAGGTCTGTGCGGCGATGGAAGCGGTTTCTAGAGAGCTTTCAAACAAGCCACAGCTTTCCCTTGTGGCTCCTTGGGCACGTGTCTCAGCTGGCTTCCCTCGTGCTAACCGTCTCCAGACATAGGGTGATTTTTGTGGCCGTCCCTGGGGCGAGTGAGAGAGGGTTGTTTTGAGGCTGAAGGCGCCCAGAACATTTCCATGTGTCCGGGGATTTTAGGGCTGGAATTGGCAAAACAAAGCTGGGGCGGGTGTCACTGGGCTGCAAATAACGGTTGAAAGTGGGAACTTTCCTGTGTCGTCGTCGGTTGCCGCTTGCGGGTTTTGGCCGGGCTCGGAATTGCGGCCCCTTCTCTCGCGGGAGCAGAGTTTTTCCCAGCGGTCACTTGGGTTATTTTTTCAAATCTGCACAAATTTTACGGGGTTAATTCTGCTTCTTTTTTGCCGTCCTTCCGGAAGAGAGCTGGAAACTGGGGGTTTCCAGAAGGGGGATGAGTGGTTCAGTGTCCCTGGAGGACCATGGAGACGGATTCCGGAGGAGAAAAAGGGAGGTTTTGGGGTCCTGGAGGACTGAACTGCCATAGAGACAAGGCTTTGGAGGCCAGAGGGGGCTCCTTCAGGGTCCTGGAGGACTAAAGTGCCATAGAGATGGATTCCGGAGGACAGAGGGGACACTTCCGGTGTCGCGGAGGACTAAAGCACCATAGAGATGCGCTTCGGAGGACAGAGGGGGCACTTCCGGTTTCCTGTTCCCGTCGCCCTGTGCCCCGGTGTTGGGGGGGGGGGGGGGGACTGGACCCCCCTCCCCCCCCCCGGGACCCCCCCATAAACCCCCCCCTCCCCCCCCCGATGACATCATCGCCACGACATCAACAGGAGCCTCGATTTCGCGGGAGGTTTATTAAAGGGGGGGGGAGGGGGAGGGGGGGTGGGGGAGGGGCGCGGGGGGGGGTTTTGGCAAAATCCGGGGTCACCCCCCCCCTCCCCCCCCCCTCCCCCCCCCCAAATAAATACCTGGCGGCGCCCCAGGGCCGGGGGCTGCCCCACGGCGGTGACTCCCCGGCCCCACGGAGCCCTGCCCCCCCCCCCCCCTGCTTTTGGAGCCGTGGGGCAGAGCCCTGGGACCCCCAAGTTGGGGGGGGGGTGTGGAGGGGGGGGTGAGTCTGTGGGGCGCCCCCTAAGGGGGGGTCTGGGGGGGTCAGTCCATGGGGCGCCCCCTAAGTGGGGGTCTGGGATGGGGGTCGGTCACTGGGACCCCTAAGTGGGGGGGGTCTGAAGGGGGTCGGTCCATGGGGTGCCCCCCAAGTGGGGGGCAGGAGTGGGTCAGTCACTGGGACCCCCCAACTGGGGGGGGCTGAAGAAGCTCAGTCCGTAGGGTGCCCCCTAAGTGGGGGGCTGGAGGGGTCAATCCATGGGGGGTCCCGCTGTGGGTCAGTCTCTGTTGCCGTGGGTCCCGCCGTGGGTCCCGCCATGGGTCAGTCTCTGTGTTGCCGTGGGTCCCGCCGTGGGTCCTGCCATGGGTCAGTCTCTGTGTTGCCGTGGGTCCCGCTGTGGGTCGCTCTGCACATTGCTGTGGGTCCCGCCGTGGGTCCCGCTGTGGGTCAGTCTCTGTTGCCGTGGGTCCCGCTATGGGTCCCGCCGTGGGTCAGTCTCTGTGTTGCCGTGGGTCCCGCTGTGGGTCGCTCCGCACATTGCTGTGGGTCCTGCCATGGGTCCTGCTATGGGTCCCGCCGTGGGTCAGTCTCTGTGTTGCCGTGGGTCCCGCTGTGGGTCGCTCCGCACATTGCTGTGGGTCCTGCCATGGGTCCTGCTATGGGTCCCGCCGTGGGTCAGTCTCTGTGTTGCTGTGGGTCCCGCCGTGGGTCAGTCTCTGTTGCCGTGGGTCCCGCCATGGGTCCCGCTATGGGTCCCGCTGTGGGTCAGTCTCTGTTGCCGTGGGTCCCGCCGTGGGTCCCGCCATGGGTCAGTCTCTGTTGCCGTGGGTCCCGCCATGGGTCCCGCCGTGGGTCGTGCCCCGCGCCCCACTTGGGGGTCAATCCATGCCCCGGCCCCTGCCGTGGGTCGCCCCACGCTCTTCCTCTCCCCTCCGCCGTGGGGGGGTGCGGGGGGGGGGGGGGGGGGGGGGGGGCGCGTCTCTCTCTCTCTCTGCGCCCCCTTACTTATGGGGCAGCCCCACGGCGCGGCCTCCTCCGCCTGCCTCAGCCCCCAACTCGGTGTGGGGGGGGGGGTCAGTCCCGCTGCCCCCGCCCCACTTCTGCCGCCGTGGGGCAGGGGGGTGGGGGGGGGGAGAGACACACGACGACGACCCGCAGCCCCACGGCGCCGGGCGGTTGGGGGTCACTGTGGGGCGGGGGCGGGCGCCGTGGGGCAGAGCTCGGCCGAAAGGGCCTCGAAGGCCTCCAACATGGCGGCGCGGACGCGGTCGGTGAGCGCCGGGACGTCGGCGGGGCCCAGCCCCCGCGTGGGGAGGGGGGGCAGCACCTGGATGACGCACCGCCCTGGGGGGCAGCCGTGGGGCAGCCGTGGGGCAGCCGTGGGGCAGGGGTGGGCGGGGGTGGGGGGGGGGTGAAGGAGTTGGGGGGCTGCCCCACGGCTGCTCCATAAGCCGCGTGTGGGCACCGGGGAGGGGGGGGGAGGTTCTCGGCCTGCCCCATGGATCCCCCCCAGCCCCACAGATCCCCCCCAGCCCCACAACTGCCCCCCAGCCCCACACATATCCCCCCAGCCCCACATTTCCCCCCCCAGCCCCACACATTTCTGACCCCAGCCCCACATATATCCCCCCCAGCCCCACACGTGCCCCCCAGCCCCACATCTGCCCCCCCCCAACACCCCCATAGTACCTCCAGACCCCCACGTACCTCCCAGCCCCACACTTATCCCCCCAGACCCACATATTTCCCCCCCCAGACCCTTTCCCTCCCAGCCCCACACATTTCCCCCCCCAGCCCCACACATTTCCCCCCAGCCCCACACATTTCCCCCCCCAGCCCCACATCTGCCCCCCCAGCCCCACACATTTCCCCCCAGCCCCACACATGCCCCCCCAGCCCCACACATTTCCCCCCCCAGCCCCACATGTGCCCCCCCAGCCCCACATGCCCCCCTCAGCCCCACACATTTCCCCCCCCAGACCCACATCTGCCCCCCCCAGCCCCACACATTTCCCCCCAGCCCCACACATCCCGCCAGCCCCACACATTTCTGCCCCCAGACCCACACATTTCCCCCCCCCCAACTCCCCCTCCATGGACCTCCCCCCCCCGACTCCCCACGTGCCCCACACGTCCCCCCCAGCCCCCCAAGTGCCCCCCCCCCCCCCCGGCCCCCCAAGTGCCCCCCAAGTGCTCTCACCGGCCGTGAACCTCCGCTCCCTCTTGCTGTAGAAGTGCTGGTAGGAGGAAATGACGATGGGGACGACGGGCACCTGTGGGGCAGGGCGTGGGGTGAGGGGGGATGCCAGCCCCACGGCCAGCCCCACGGCTGCCCCACGGCCGCCCCATACCTGGGCCTGGACGGCGAGGTGAAACGCCCCCCGCTTGAAGGGCAACATGGAGCCGCTGTGGTTGCGCGTCCCCTCGGGGAAGACCCACACCCGGACCTAGAGAAAGGGAAGATGTGGGGCAGCTATGGGGCAGCTATGGGGCTGGCCCCACGGCGAGGCCGGGGCTGCCCCACATCGCTATGGGGCTGCTGCAAGAGAGATGCGCGGATGGACCCACCTCCTCCCACCGCCCCATAGATTCCCCCCACCCCCAGACCTATATGAAGGGAAGATGTGGGGCAGCTATGGGGCAGTTATGGGGCTGGCCCCACAGCGAGGCCGGGGCTGCCCCACGTTGCTATGGGGCTGCTGCAAGAGAGATGCGCGGATGGACCCACCTCCTCCCACTGCCCCATAGATTCCCCCCAGTCCCACCCCCAGACCTATAGGAAGGGAAGATGTGGGGCAGCTATGGGGCTGGCCCCACGGCGAGGCCGGGGCTGCCCCACATCGCTATGGGGCTCCTGCGAGCGAGATGCGCGGATGGACCCACATCCTCCCGCCGCCCCATAGATTCCCCCCACCCCCAGACCTATAGGACGGCAAGATGTGGGGCAGCTATGGGGCAGCTATGGGGCTGGCCCCACGGCGGCCCCACTCACGTCCTGGCTGAGCATGGTGTGGGCGGCCTCGGCCATGACGCTGATGGCGTCGCGGGGGCGCTTGCGGTCGATGAAGATGATGCCCCCCAACCAGCAGGCCAGCCCCACGGCGCCCATGTACAGCAGCTCCCGCTTGGCGATGGGCACGCAGCGGTCGGGCAGCACCTCCATCATGCCTGGGGGGGGGGGGCGGGCGGGGGTTAGCCGTGGGGCAGGGCTATGGGGCAGGGCTATGGGGCGGCGCTATGGGGCGGGGGCATCCAGGAGGCCGAGGCAGCTCTGGGGGTCGCTGATATTGAACTCGGGGCACAGGGGATGTGGGGCGGGTGGCTGTAGGGCAGTTGTGGGGTGTCTATGGGGCAGGGCTATGGGGCAGCGCTATGGGGCAGAGCTATGGGGCAGCCGTGGGGCAGCGCACCCAGGAGGCCGAGGGAGCTCTGGGGGTCACTGATATTGAGGTCGGGGCACAGGGGATGTGGGGCGGGGTGGCCGTGGGGCAGTTGTGGGGTGGCTATGGGGTGTCTATGGGGCAGCTGTGAGGCAGCTATGGGGCAGCTATGGGGCAGCACTATGGGGCGGGGGCATCCAGGAGGTCGAGGGAGCTCTGGGGGTCGCTGATATTGAGCTCAGGGCACAGGGGATGTGGGGCGGGGCGGCCGTGGGGCAGTTGTGGGGTGGCTATGGGGCAGCGCTATGGGGCAGCGCTATGGGGCGGCGCTATGGGGCAGCGCACCCAGGAGGTCGAGGGAGCTCTGGGGGTCGCTGACATTGAGGTCGGGGCACAGGGGATGTGGAACGGGGTGGCCGTGGGGCAGCTGTGGGGTGTCTATGGGGCAGCCGTGGGCAGCCGTGGGGCAGCCGTGGGGCAGCGTACCGAGCAGGTCGAGGGAGCTCTGGTGGTTGCTGACGACGACGTAGGGCTGCTGGGGGGGGAAGTGCTGGGCCCCCCGCACCGCCATGCGGATGCCGTAGAGATGCTTCACGTGCTGCAGCAGCCCCCGGATGATCCTGGGGGGGCGGGGGGGGGTCAGGCCCCACGGCTGCCCCACACCTGGCCCCACACATCGCCCCACGGCCCCATACGTTACCCCACGGCCCCACACCTGGCCCCACATTTCACCCCACAGCCCCACGTGTCGCCCCACTGCCCCACACATTGCCCCACACATTGCCCCACACGTCACCTCACGGCCCCACATATCGTCCCACACCTTGCCCCATATCTCACCCCACACCTCACCCCACATCTCACCCCACACATCGCCCCATGGCCCCATACGTTACCCCACGGCCCCACACCTGGCCCCACATGTCGCCCCACTGCCCCATATGTTGCCCCAGTGCCCCACACGTTACCCCACACGTCACCTCACGGCCCCATATGTCACCCCACAGCTCGCCCCACACCTCGCCCACATATCGCCCCACACCTTGCCCCACATCTCGCCCCACACATCACCCCACGGCCCCATATGTCACCCCACGTGTCACCCCACTGCCCCATATGTCGCCCCAGTGCCCCACACCTTGCCCCACATGTCACCTCACGGCCCCATATGTTGCCCCACACCTCGCCCCACATCTTACCCCACATCTTGCCCCACATCTTGCCCCACATTTCACCCCACAGCCCCATATGTTGCCCCACACCTCGCCCCACATATTGCCTCACACCTTGCCCCACATATCGCCCCACACATTGCCCCACGGCCCCATATGTCGCCCCACAGCCCCACACGCTGACCCATGTCACCCCCCAGCCCCACACGTCCCCCCGCCACCCCACATGTGTGTCCCCCCCGCCCCAGCCCCACACGTCGCCCTCCCCCGGCCCCACATCGCCCCACACTCCCCCTCCCGGCAGCCCCAGAGACGAAGGAGACGAGCCGCGACCGTCCCCCCCGTGTCCCCCCCGTGTCCCCACGTCCCCGTGTCCCCCCGCCATGTCCCCGTGTCCCCCTGCTGTGTCCCCCCCATCCCCGTGTCCCCCCACCGTGTCCCCACGTCCCCCCGCCACGTCCCCATGTCCCCACATCCCTGCGTCCCCCCCCGTCCCCCCACTGTGTCCCCACGTCCCCCCCCGTCCCCGCGTCCCCCCGCTGTGTCCCCACATCCCCATGTCCCCCCGCCATGTCCCTGCGTCCCCCTGTGTCCCCCCCCGTCCCCATGTCCCCCCCAGTGTGTCCCCCCCGTGTCCCCCCCGTATCCCCATGTCCCCCTACTGTGTTCCCCCACCCCGTCCCCGTGTCCCCCCCCGTCCCCCCCATGTCCCCCCGCCATGTCCCCGTGTCCCCCTGCTGTGTCCCCATGTCCCTGTGCCCCCATGTCCCCCCCGTCCCCGTGTCCCCCCAGCGTGTCCCCCCCGTGTCCCTGTGTCCCCACATCCCCATGTCCCCCCCGTGTCCCCCTACTGTGTCCCCCCCCGTGTCCCTCCCCGTGTCCTCCCTGTGTCCCCCTCCATGTCCCCCCCCATCCCCATGTCCCCCCAGCGTGTCCCCCCCGTGTCCCCCCTGTGTCCCCACATCCCCACGTCCCCCTGTCCCCATGTCCCCCTCCTGTGTCCCCCCCCGTGTCCCCCCCGTGTCCCCGTGTCCCCCCCAGCGTGTCCCCCCCGTGTCCCCCTACTGTGTCCCCCCCCCGTGTCCCCCCCCGTGTCCCCCCCGTGTCCCCCCCATGTCCCCCTGCCGTGTCCCCATGTCCCCACATCCCCATGTCCCCCTGTCCCCATGTCCCCCTACTGTGTCCCCCCCGTGTCCCCCCCAGCGTGTCCCCCCCCGTGTCCCCCCCCGTGTCCCCATGTCCCCCCCCGTGTCCCCCTACTGTGTCCCCCCCCGTGTCCCCCCTGTGTCCCCCCGCGTCCCCCCCATGTCCCCCTGCCGTGTCCCCATGTCCCCACATCCCCATGTCCCCCTGTCCCCATGTCCCCCTACTGTGTCCCCCCCCGTGTCCCTCCCCGTGTCCTCCCTGTGTCCCCACATCCCCACGTCCCCCTGTCCCCATGTCCCCCTCCTGTGTCCCCCCCCGTGTCCCCCCCGTGTCCCCATGTCCCCCCCCGTGTCCCCCCCAGCGTGTCCCCCCCCGTGTCCCCGTGTCCCCCCCATGTCCCCCTGCCGTGTCCCCATGTCCCCACATCCCCACATCCCCACGTCCCCCTGTCCCCATGTCCCCCTACTGTGTCCCCCCTCGTGTCCCCCCCGTGTCCCCCCCTGTGTCCCCGTGTCCCCCCCCGTGTCCCTCCCCATATCCTCCCCGTGTCCCCCTCCATGTCCCCCCCCGTCCCCATGTCCTCCCAGCGTGTCCCCCCCCGTGTCCCCCCCGTGTCCCCCCCCGTCCCCCCGCGCCCCCACTTCATGTTGTCGACGTGGCGGCCGCGCAGGGCGCAGAGGGGGATGGCGAGGAGGGCGAGGAGCAGGATCCAGCCGTGGAACAGCCCCATCTTGCAGAAGAAGCGCAGGGAGCGGCTCCGCTCCAGCACCAGCGGCAGCAGCAGCAGCGCCAGCGCCAGCGCCCCCGTCCCCACCGTCACCTCCATGGCGCCTGCGGGGACACGGCCCCCCCGGCACGGTCACACCCCCCCCGGCACCCACGGACCCCCCCATGGCACCCACAGCCCCCCCCCAGCACCCACGGACCCCCCCCATGGCACCCCTAGAACCCACAGACCCCCCCCATGGCACCCACAGCCCCCCCCCAGCACCCACGGACCCCCCCCATGGCACCCACGGCCCCCCCCATGGCACCCATAGAACCCACAGACCTCCCCATGGCACCCACGGACCCCCCCATGGCACCCCTAGAACCCACAGACCCCCCTCATGGCACCCACAGACCCCCCCCAGCACCCACAGACCCCCCTCATGGCACCCATAGAACCCACAGACCCCTCCATAGCACCCACAGACCCCCCCCAGCACCCACGGACCCCCCCATGGCACCCACAGACCCCCCCCGGCACCCACAGCCCCCCCCCGGCACCCACGGACCCCCCCATGGCACCCACAGCCCCCCCCCCAGCACCCACGGACCCCCCCATGGCACCCCTAGAACCCACAGACCCCCCCATGGCACCCATAGAACCCACAGCCCCCCCCGGCACAGTCACACCCGCCCCAGCACCCACGGACCCCCCCCCATGGCACCCATAGAACCCACAGACCCCCCTCATGGCACCCACAGACCCCCCCATGGCACCCACAGACCCCCCCATGGCACCCATAGAACCCACAGACCCCCCACAGCCACAGCCAGACCCCCCTCATGGCACCCATAGACCCCACAGACCCCCCCATGGCACCCACAGACCCCCCCCAGCACCCACAGACCCCCCCCGGCACAGTCACACCCCCCCGGCACCCATAGACCCCCCCCCATGGCACCCATAGAACCCGTCCCCACTGTCACCTCCATGGCGCCTGCGGGGACACAGCCCCCCCCAGCACGGTCACCCCCCCCGGCACCCACAGACCCCCCCCGGCACAGTCACACCCCCCGGCACCCACAGACCCCCCCATGGCACCCATAGAACCCACAGACCCCCCACAGCCACAGCCAGACCCCCCCATGGCACCCATAGAACCCCACAGACCCCCCCCAGCACCCACAGACACCCCCCGGCCCAGTCACACCCCCCCGGCACCCCCAGACCCCCTCCTTGCACCCACAGACCCCCCCATGGCACCCATAGAACCCATAGACCCCCCCCATGGCACCCATAGAACCCACAGACCCCCCCCCCCCGCACGGTCACACACACCCCCCGGCACCCACAGACCCCCCCATGGCACCCACAGACCCCCCCCAGCACCCACAGACCCCCCCCGGCACAGTCACACCCCCCAGCACCCAGAGACCCCACAGACCCCCCCAACAGATACACCCAGACCCCCCCATGGCACCCACAGAATTCACAGACCCCCCCATGGCACCCACTGACCCCACAGACACCCCCCCGGCACCCACGGACCCCCCCATGGCACCCACAGCACCCCCAGACACCCCCCCCCAGCACCCCCAGACCCTGCTGGGACCCCCAGAGCCCCCCCAGGACCCACCAATGCCCCCGGAACCCTCCAGAACCCCCCCAGGACCCCCCAGAGCCCCCCCCCGAGACCCCCCAGGACCCCCCAAACCTCCCACCCCCGGGAGCCCCAAGAGCCCCCCCCCCGGGACCCTCCAGAACCCCCCCAGGACCCCCCAAACCCCCCCCCGGGACCCCCAAGACCCCCCCCCCACCCCCCAGGACCCCCCCAGAGCCTCCCCCCCCCCGAGACCCCCAAGACCCCCCAGGACCCCCCAAACCCCCCCCCCCCCGGGACCCCCCCAGACCCCCCAACCCCCCCCCGAGACCCTTGAGACCCCCCAAATCTCCCCCCCCCGGGCCCCCCAAGACCCCCCCCCCAGGACCCCCCAGAGCCCCCCCCCGGGATCCTCCAGAACCCCCCCCAGGACCCCCCAAACGCCCCCCCCCCCCGGGACCCCCAGAGCCCCCCCCCGCCCCCCAGGACCCCCCAAACCTCCCCCCCCGAGACCCCCAAGACACCCCCCCCCCCCCCCCCCAGGACCCCCCAGAGCCCCCCCCCCGAGACCCCCCAGGACCCCCCAAACCTCCCCCCCCCGGGACCCCCCCAGAGCCCCCAACCCCCCCCCGGGGACCCCCAAGACCCCCCAGGACACCCCCCCCCCCCCCCCCCCCGGGGCCCCCTAAATCTCCCCCCCCCGGACCCCCAAGACCCCCCAAACGTCCCCCCCCCGAGACCCTCAAGACCCCCCAGGACCCCCCAAACCCCCCCCCCGGGACCCCCCAAGACCCCCCAAATCTCACCCCCCCGGGACCCCCAAGACCCCCCCCCCCCAGGACCCCCCAGAGCCCCCCCCGGGACCCTCCAGAACCCCCCCAGGACCCCCCAAACCCCCCCCCCCGGGACCCCCCCAGAGCCCCCAACCCCCCCCCGGGGACCCCCAAGACCCCCCCCCCCCGAGACCCCCCAAATCTCCCCCCCCCGGGACCCCCCCAGAGCCCCCAACCCCCCCCCCGGGGACCCCCCAGACCCCCTCAAACCCACCCCGCAGCCCCCCCAAACGCCCTCCCCCCCTTTAAGCCCCCAGAGCCCCCAAATCCCGCCTTTTTCACCCCAAAACCATCCCCCCCCCACACACAAAAAAAAAAAAACCCCGGGGCGGGGCCCTCCCACACAGGCCCAGGGTGGGGCCGGGCGGGGCCGTTCCCCATCCCCGGGACCCCCCCCCAAAATGGGGACCCCCCCCCCCGGACCCCCTCCCAGACCCGGTTTAACCCCCCCCCCCCCCCCCGCCCCCTCCTCCGGTACCGGGCGGGGCCGGGCGGGGCGGCGGCTGCGGCGGCGGCGCGGGGCCCTTCCCCGGCGGTAGCGGAAGTGACGCCAGTGACGGGCGTCGCTCGCGGCCAATCGGTTCCCCCCCTCCCCTCCCTCCTTCCCCGCCCCCTTTGACCGGTTGCCACGGCAACGGCGCAAAGGGGCGGGACGGCGCGGCGTCGCCACGGCGACGGCGCCACCATCTTGCCCCGCCCCTCCCTTCCTCCCCCCGCCCCCCCCCGGGGCGCTGACTGGGGAAGGGCCAATCAGGGCACGGCCTCCCCGGCGGCACCAATAGGAAGCGGCGTTTGGGGAGAGGCGGGGACAAGGCGTTTGATGGCTCACCGCGCCAGCCAATCGCGAGAGGGGGGCGGGGAGGGGGAAGTGCTGAGTGGCGGGCGGGGCGGCCAATGAGGAAGGGGCGGCGGGGGCGGAGCGGCGGAAGATGGCGGCGGGCGGGGGGCGATGGGACGGCGGCCCCGAGGGCCCAAACGGCGGCGGCGCCTTCGCCTGTAACCTCTGCCTGGAGCCGGCCCGGGGGGCGGTGATCGGCCGCTGCGGGCACCTCTGCTGGTGAGGGGGGGGCCATGGCGGGGCTGGGGGGGGTCTAGGGGGTGGGGGGGGGGGTCTGTGGGGGGGTCTATTTGGGCTGCAGGGGGGCTATGGGGGGGCCTATGGGGCTGTAGGGGGTCTGTGGGGGGGTCTGTTGGGGCTGCAGGGGGGCTATGGGGGGGTCTATTGGGGCTATAGGGGGGCTATAGGGGCTGTAGGGGGGCTATAGGGGGGCCTATGGGGCTGTAGGGGGGCTATGGGGGGGCAATGGGGGGTATAGGGGGGCTATGGGGGGGTCTATTGGGGCTATAGGGGGGCTATAGGGGCTGTAGGGGCTGTAGGGGGTCTATAAGGGGGTCTATGGGGGGGCTGTAGGGGGTCTATGGGGGGGCAATGGGGGGGTATAGGGGGGCTATGGGGGGTATAGGAGAACTATAGGGGAGCTATAGGGGGCATGGGGGGGCTATACGGGGGCCTATGGGGGCTATAGAGTGTCTATGGGGGGGTCTCTTGGGGCTGTAGGGGGGGTGTGGGGCGTCTATTGGGACTGTAGGGAGTCTATAGGGGGTGTGGGAGGGGCTACAGGGGGGCTGTGGGGGCTGTAGGGGGTCTATGGGGGGCTGTGGGGGCTGTAGGGGGGCTATGGGAGGGTCTATGGGGGGGCTATTGGGGCTGTAGGGGGGCTATAGGGGGTGTGGGGGGTATAGGGGGGCTATAGAGGGGCTATGGGGCTGTTTGGCGTCTATGGGGGGGCTATGGGGGCTATAGGGGGACTATAGAGGGGCTGCATGGGGTCTAGCGGGGGGCTATAGGGGGGCTATAGCGGGTATGGGAGGGGCTATAGGGCGGTATGGGGGGCTATAGGTGGGCTATGGGGGCTGTATGGGGTCTATGGGGGGGCTATAAGAGGCTATAGGGGCTATGGGGGGTCTATGGGGGCTGCGGGGGGGCTATAGGCGGGGTATGGGGGGGCTAGGGGCTGTATGGGGTCTATGGGGGCTATAGGGGGACTATAGGGGGTATGGGGGGGGCTATACGGGGTATGGGGGGCTATAGCAGAACTATGGGCATCTGCTGATGCTATAGGGGGTGGGGGGGGTCTATGGGGTGCGCTATGGGGAGCTATAGGGGCACTGTGAGCTCTATGGGGGGCTGTAGAACGAGCTATAGGGCAGATATAGGGACTACGGGGGGGCTGGGGGGGTCAGTGGAGGGGGGGTGGGGGTCTATGGGGGCTGTAGGGGGGCTACAGGGGGTCTACGGGGGGCCTATAGGGGCTATGGGGGGCTCTGTGGGGCAGCCCCATAGGCTGACTCCGTGTCCCATGTCCCCCCCCGCCCCCCACCTCGCAGCTGGCCCTGCCTGCACCAGGTGAGTGACCCCCGGCCGTGGGGCAGGGCCTGTCCCCAGCCCTGGATGTGGGGCTGGGGGGGGTGTCCCTGGCCGTGGGGCAGCGCTTGTGGGTCCGGCTCCTCCCCTCCCCCTCGCCCCCCCCCCCCCCCGAGTCTGTTTCGGGGCCCAAAATGAGACATAAATGGGGTGGGGGGGGGGCCCCCCAAACATTTGCCCCCCCCCCCAGCCAAGCTGCGTTCTTAATTTTCTCAGTTTTTAATTGATTTGGGTAAAAAAAAAAGCCCCCCCAGGAACGAGGGCGCTGCCCCTTTAAGGGGAAAGAGGGGGTGGGGCTTCCCCCCCGGGGGAGGGGGGGTAAGTGCTTGAGAGGGGGCGTGGCCTCGTTAAAGGGGTGTGGCCTCGTTAAAGGGGCGGGGCTTGGGGAAGGCACCACCACCCCCGCGAGTGGCCAAGGGGGCAGGGCTTGGGGGGGAGTGGGCGGGGCTTTTCGTCATCGGGGGCGTGGTTTGCGGCTGGGGGGGGCGGGGCTTGATCCTGGGGGCGGGGCTTGGTCCAGGGCCCCAATGCGGGGCTTTACCCACCCCCGGGGGGGGGCGTGGCCTATCACCAAAGGGGCGTGGCTTGCCGTCGATGGGCGGGGCCTGATGCCGAGGGGGCGTGGTCTGTGCGATATGGGGGGGCTGGCGCGGAGGGGGCGTGGCCTGGGGGGTGAGAGGGCGTGGTCTGGCGCCAAGAGGCGGGGCTTGTCGATGAGGGGGGGCGTGGTCTGGTGCCGAGGGGGGCGTGGCCTGGTGCGGGGGGGCATGGCCTGGCTCATAAGGGGCGTGGCCTGGCGCCAAATAGGCATGGGGCTGATGGGGGGGCGTGGCCTGTGGATGGGGGGGCGTGGCCTGGCACAAAGCAGGGCGGGGGGGGCCGCTCTTACACCGAGGGGGCGTGGCCTGGCGCCGAAGGGGGCGGGGCTACCTGCCCCCTCTCCCCCCACCCAGGGAGAGCCCGCGGGGGGGGCGGCGGGGGGGGGGGGGAGCCCCGGGTGCGGTTGGCGGCGGCGGTGGGGGGTGGGGGGGGGGGGGGGGGGGGGGCGGGGGGGGGGGCGCGGCGGCGGCGCACGTGGATGACGCGGGTGTCCATCACCTCACAGTCCACCTGCATCATGGCCTCCAGGCCCCCCCCGCCCCCCGCAGGCTCTCTGGGGGGGGGGAAACACATACATACGACATGGGGGTCAGACGGGGGGGGGCACCCCCTGGTACAATGGGGACCCCCCCAGGGAAGATGGGACCCCCCTCCAGGGTGACTATAAGCCCCCCCCCCTCATTTGACCCCCCAGGGATAAGGTTTGACCCCCCAGGGACAAGGGGACCCCCCCCCGAGGTGACTATGACCCCCCCCCCCCCCTTACTGGGGAAACACCCCCCCCCAGGACATGGGGACCCCCCCCCCAAGGGACCATGGGACCCCCCCAGGTGACTATGAGCCCCCCCCCCAGGACATGGGGACCCGCCCCCCCAGGACATGGGACCCCCCCCCAGGTGACTTGAGCCCCCCCCCCCAGTAATGGGACACCCTCCCCCCCCCCCCCAGGACATGGGGACCCCCCCCCAGGACCATGGGACCCCTCAGGTGACTATGAGCCCCCCCCAGGACATGGGGATCCCCCCCCAAGGACCATGGGACCCCTCAGGTGACTATGAGCCCCCCCCCCCCCCCCCAGTAATGGGACCCCCCCCCTGGGACACGGGGGACACCCCCCCCCCAAGGACCATGGGACCCCCCCCAGGGACAAGGAGACCCCCCCCCCCAGAGCAACGGGACCCCCCTCCCGGGATGTGGGGGGGGGGGTGTGAGGGGGGGTGTCTTGTTGTCGTCGTCCCCCCCCCCGAAAATGGGGGGTGGGGGTTGGGGGGTGTCCCCCCCCCTCACCGTTGAGGGCGGCCGCCGGCATCACCAGCGACATCTTGGGCCTCGACGTCTTGTTGTGGCTGATGGCCGGCAGCAGGAGGTGGTCCTGGGGGGGGGGACGACACATAAATGGGGCTGGGACCCCCAAGTGTGGGGCTGGGGGGGGGGATATGGGGGGGTTGGGAGCCCCATGTGTGGGGCTGGGGGGGGGATATGGGGGGCTGGGAGCCACAAATGTGGGGCTGGGGGGGATATGTGGGGCTGGGACCCCCATGTGTGGGGCTGGGGGGGGATATGTGGGGCTGGGACCCCCATGTGTGGGGCTGGGGGGGGATGTGGGGGGCCAGGACCCACAGGTGTGGGGCTGGGGGGGGGGGATATGGGGGGCTGGAACCCCCATGTGTTGAGCTGGGGGGGGGATATGGGGGTTTGGGGAGGGGATATGTGGGGCTGGGACCCCCATGTGTGGGGCTGGGGGGAATATGGGGGGCCAGGACCCACAAGTATGGGGCTGGGGGGGGGATATATGGCGCTGAGACCCCCACGTGTGGGGCTGGGGGGGGGATATGGGGGGCTGAGACCCCCACGTGTGGGGCGGGGGGGGGACGTGAGGGGCCGGGGGGGGATATGTGGGGCTGGGACCCCCACGTGTGGGGCGGGGGGGGATGTGTGGGGCTGGGACTCCCACGTGTGGGGCTGGGGAGGGATGTGTGGGGCCAGGACCCATGGGTGTGGGGCCGGGGGGGGACGCGTGGGGCCGGGGGGGGGCATATGTGGGGCCGGGACCCCCATGTGTGGGGCTGGGGGGGGGTGTGTGGGGCCAGGACCCACGGGTGTGGGGCCGGGGGGGGACGTGTGAGGCCGGGGGGGGATGTGTGGGGCCGGGACCCCCACGTGTGGGGCGGGGGGGGGACATGTGGGGCCGGGGGGGGGGTGTGTGGGGCCGGGACCCCCACGTGTGGGGCGGGGGGGGCCGCGTGGGGCCGTACCCGGCGGAAGGAGACGACGTAGAAGGTGTCGTCACGGCGGTCGATGGCGGCCAGAAAATGGGGCTCGGGGCGTTCGGGGCGATAGAGCTGGAGCTGCCCCGGGGGGGGCCTGGGGGGGGGTAAATACATGGGGGGGGAGAATAAATGGGGAGAGAAATAGGGGGGGAAATAAAGGGGGGGAAATAAAGGGGGGGAAATAAAGGGGGGGGAAATATGGGGGGGATAAATGGGGGGGGGAATAAAGGGGGGGGAAATATGGGGGGGAATAAATGGGGGGGAATAAATGGGGGGGAAAAGGGGGGGGGAATAAATGGGGGCAAATAAATGGGGGGGGAATAAAGGGGGGGGAAATGGGGGGGGAATAAATGGGGGGGGAAATAAAGGGGGGGTAAATATGGGGGGGAGAAAGAAATGGGGGGGAGAAATGGGGGGGGGGAATAAACGGGGGCAAATAAATGGGGGGGGAATAAAGGGGGGAGAAATGGGGGGGGAAATAAATGGGGGGGGAATAAACGGGGGGAAATAAAGGGGGGGTAAATGGGGGGGGGAATAAATGGGGGGGGGAAAGGGGGGTAAATAAATGGGGGGGGAAATAAAGGGGGGGTAAATATGGGGGGGAATAAATGGAGGGGAAATAAACGGGGGGGGGGAATAAAGGGGGGGGGGATAAAAGAGGGGGAAGGGGGGGAGAAATGGGGGGAATAAACGGGGGGGGAATAAATGGGGGGGGGAAATAAATGGGGGGGGAAAAGGGGGGGAATAAATGGGGGGGGAATAAAGGGGGGGGAATAAATGGGGGGGGAATAAGGGGGGGGGAAATAAATGGGGGGCAAATGGGGGAAAATAAAGGGGGGGGAATAAACGGGGGGGGGAAGGGGGGGAAATAGAGGGGGGGTAAATATGGGGGGGGAATAAATGGGGGGGAGAAATGGGGGGGGAATAAATGGGGACAAATAAACGGGGGGGGAATAAATGGGGGGGAAATAAAGGGGGGGGTAAAGAAGTGGGAGGGGGGAGAATGGGGGGATTTTGGGGGGGGGGGCCTGGGGGGGTTGGGGGGGGTGAAGGGGGGGGGGGGGGTCAGGGGGAGTTTTAAGGGGTCTGGGGGGGGGTGTTTGGGGGAGGGTTGGGTGGGGGGGGGTTGGGGGGGGGTTGGGGGGGTTTTCGGGGGGGGGGGTCTCGCACCTCTCAGTCCAGGGGGGGGGGGGGGCGGGGACGAGGCGGGGGGGGGAGGAGGAGGACGGCGCCTTCTGGGGGGGCGAAGCCTGAAACTGCCCCCGGGGGGGGGGGGGGGGGGGGTCAGGGACAAACACCCCCCACCCCCCCCCCGAGCCCCTCCCCCAGCCCCAACGACCCCCCCAAAAATTCCCCGATTCTCCCCCCCCCGGGGGGGGGTCTGGGGGGGGGGTCAGGGGCTCCACAGGGTCCTTTTTGGGGGTTTTTGGGGGGGGGATTTCCGGGGGGGTGTTTGGGGGGGGTCAAGGGGGGGGGTCGGGGGGGGGTGGGGTCAGGGGTCACGGGGTCCCATTGGGTGGGGGTTTTTTTGGGGGGGGGGGGGGTGTCACCTGGTTGTGGGGGGGTCGCGGGGGGGGTCCCCGGTTTCCGCCGGTCGATCTGATGGCGCCGGACCCAGCCACTGAGTTCATCCGCCAGCCTGGGGGGGGGCGGGGGGGGGTCAGTGGGGGGGGGGTGGGGGGGGGGGGGGGCATAGAAGACACACACACCCCCCCCCCAGTCCCCTCCCTCACCCTCCTCTTCCCCCCCCCACTTTGTGCCCCCCCCTTTATGCCCCCCCTTGTGCCCCCCTCTTGGTGGCCCCCCCCTTTGTGCCCCCCCCTCCTCCTTCCCTCCCCCCCCCGGTGCCCCCCCCAATCCCTCCCTCACCCTCCCCCCCCCCCTTTGTGCCCCCCTCCTTTGTGCCCCCCCCCTTACCTCCCCCCCTTTGTGCCCCCCCTTTGTGCCCCCCCCTTCCCTCCCCCCCCCCTTTGTGCCCCCCCCATCCATCACCCTCCTCTTTCCTCCCCCCCCCCCCACCCTTTGTGCCCCCCCCTTGGTGCCCCCCCCTCCTCCTTCCCTCCCCCCCCCGGTGCCCCCCCCAATCCTTCCCTCACCCTCCCCCCCCTTTGTGCCCCCCTTTGTGCCCCCCCCTTTGTGCCCCCCCCCTTGGTGCCCCCCTCTTTTCCCTTCCCCACTTTGGTGCCCCCCCCCTTGGTGCCCCCCTCTTTTCCTTCCCCCCTTGTTGTGCCCCCCCCCCTTGGTGCCCCCCCCCTCCTCCTTCCCTCCCCCCCCCCGGTGCCCCCCCCAATCCTTCCCTCACCCTCCCCCCCCCTTTGTGCCCCCCCCTTTTCCTCCCCCCACCTTTGTGCCCCCCCAATCCCTCCCTTACCCTCCCCCCCCCTTTGTGGCCCCCCCCCCCTTGGTGCCCCCCCCTTGGTGCCCCCCCTTTGTGCCCCCCCCTCCTCCCTCCCCCCCCCCCCCGGTGCCCCCCCAGTCCTTCCCTCACCCTCCCCCCCCCTTTGTGCCCCCCCTTTTTGTGCCCCCCCCTTTGTGGCCCCCACCCGTTGTGCCCCCCCCCTTGGTGCCCCCCCTCTTTCCCTTCCCCCCTTTGTGCCCCCCCCCCCCTTGGTGCCCCCCCCTCCTCCTTCCCTCCCCCCCCCCGGTGCCCCCCACAATCCTTCCCTCACCCTCCCCCCCCTTTGTGCCCCCCCCTTTTCCTCCCCCCACCTTTGTGCCCCCCCCTTGGTGCCCCCCCCCTTTGTGCCCCCCCCTTTGTGCCCCCCCTCCTCCCCTCCCCCGCCCAATCCATCACCCTCCTCTTTCCCTCCCCCCCCCCCCCCCCCCTTGGTGCCCCCCCCTTGGTGCCCCCCCCTCGGTGCCCCCCCCTCGGTGCCCCCCCCACCGCAGGGACTCGGTGCGGTTGAAGCGGCGACAGTCGGAGGCGCGGAAGAGCCCGTCCAGCTCCCGCAGCGTCATGGCGGCCACCGAGGCGTTCCTGGGGGGGGCACGGGGGGGGGGGGTCAAATTGGGGGGGGGGGGGGTCAAAGGGGGGGGGGGTCAGGGACTCACAGAGGCCATTTGGTTGGGGGTTTTTTTGGGGGGGGGGCACTGAAAACCCCCGGGTTTGGGGAGGGGGGGGGGTCCCGGGGGGTTTGGGGGGGGGGGACAAGGGGGTCGGGGGGGGTCAGGGGTCCCTTTGGGGGGGGGGGATTGAAACCCCCCGGGTCTGGGGAGGGGGGGGGCCCGGGGGGGGACACAAGGGGGTCTGGGGGTGGTCGGGGGGAGGGTCAGGGGTCCCTTTGGGGGGGGGCATTGAAACCCCCGGGTTTGGGGAGGGGGGGGGCCCGGGGGGGGGACACAAAGGGGGTCTGGGGGGGGTCGGGGGTCCCTTTTTGGGGTGGGGGGGCATTGAAACCCCCAGGTTTGGGGAGGGGGGGGCCCGGGGGGGGGGACACAAGGGGGTCTGGGGGGGGTGTCTGGGGGGGGGGTCGGGGGTCCCCTGTTTGGGGGGGGGGGCATTGAAACCCCCAGGTTTGGGGATGGGGGGGGCCCGGGGGGGGGACCACAAGGGGTCTGGGGGGGGTCCTGGGGGGGGGTTTCGGGTGTCCCTTTTTGGGGGGGTGGGGGCATTTTGGAAACCCCCAGGTTTTGGGGGGGGGGGGGGGGGGCCCCCCCCCTGGGGGTGGGGACACAAGGGGGTCTGGGGGGGTCGGGGGGGGGTCAGGGGTCCGTTTTGGGGGGGGGGGTCCCCGGGGGGGGGGGGGGTGTTCTCGCACGTACCTGAAGTGGCTCCTTCCGGGGGGGCCGAGGGTCCCTGCTGCTGCGCCCCGGGGGGGGTCCCCACGTGCGGGGCAGGGGGGGGGCGGGCGGGGATGTCCCCCCGCCCGCCGCCCCCCCCCCCCCAAACCCCCCCCCCACCTCCTCCTCCTCCTCCCCCCCCCTCGGCCACCCCCAGGAGGTGCCGGCGGCCCCGCGGGGGGGGCTGGGTGGGGGGGGGCTGCGAAAGGCTGGGGGGGGGGGGGGGGGAGATCATTATGAAGTATTGGGGGAGGGGGGGGGGGGGGGCAATTTTTGGGTGTGGTCGTCCCCCCCCCCCCCCCGACACCCACCTGCGGGGGCCCAGGTTGAAGGCCAGGAGGAGGAAGGAGGGCGGCGAGACAGGCCAGAGTGCGGGGGCCCGGCCGCGGCTCCGGGCTCTGGGGGGGGGGACACGGGGGGGGGGGACACACACGGGGGGGGGACACGGAGGGGGGGGGGGGACACAGGAAGGGGGGGGGACACAGGAAGGGGGGGGGGGGGAGTCAAGGATGGGCGGGGGGGAGTCAGGTCGCTGGGACATTGCTCCCCCCCCCCCCCCAACTCCCAAACCCCAATAATGGGCTGGGCCGACCCGACCCCCCCCCCCCCCCCCCCCCGCCAAAGCCCTCTGCAATGGTACATTCCCCCCCCAGTGCCTCCCAGTCCCCCCCAGTCCCATCCCAGTCCCCTCCCAGTGCCTCCCAGTCCCCTCCCAGTGCCTCCCAGTGCCCCCCAGTCCCCCTCCCAGTGCCTCCCAGTCCCTCCCAGCCCCCCCCAGCCCCTCCTATTCCCCCCCTCCATGGCCCCAGGACCCCCCCAATCCCCTCCAGTCCCTCCCAGTCCCTCCTGTCCCCTCCCAGTCCCTCCCAGTCTCTCCCAATCCCCTCCCAATCCCCTCCCAGTCCCTCCCAGTACCCCCCAGTACCCTCCCAGTCCCCTCCCAGCCCCTCCCAGTCCCCCCCAGTCCCCCCTAGTCCCCTCCCAGTCCCCTCCCAATCCCCCCCAATCCCCTCCCCAGTCCCCCCCAGTCCCTCCCAATCCCCTCCCAGTCCCCCCCAGCCCCTCCTATTCCCCCCTCCATAGCCCCAAGACCCCCCCCAATCCCCTCCCCAGTCTCTCCCAGTCCTCCCAGTCCCCCCCAGTCCCTCCCAATCTCCTCCCAGTCCCCCCCCAGTGCCTCCCAGTCCCCCCCAGCCCCTCCTATTCCCCCCTCCATAGCCCCAAGACCCCCCCAATCCCCTCCCCAGTCCCCTCCCAGCCCCTCCCAGCCCCTCCCAGTCCCTCCCAGTCCCCCCCAGTCCCCTCCCCAGTCCCTCCCAGTCTCTCCCAGTCCCTCCCAATCCCCCCCAGTCCCTCCCAATCCAATCCCAATCCCCTCCTGCTCCTCCTATTCCCCCCTCCATAGCCCCAAGACCCCCCCCAATCCCCTCCCCAGTCCCTCCCAATCCAATCCCAATCCCCTCCCAGTCCCTCCCAATCCCCTCCCCAGTCTCTCCCAGTCCCTCCCAGTGCCCCCCAGTGCCCCCAGGGGCTGACCGGCGGCAGGAGGCCGTGGAGGCGGCGCCGCAGCAGCGCGTTCTCCCGCCGCAGCCGGTCGTTGTCGGCCAGGGCCCGGCGCAGCCGCTCCTCCAGCCCCTGCACGTACTCCCTGCGCCGGCGCCGCGAGCGACACGCGGCCTCGCGGTTCTTGATCAGCCGCTGCTGGCGCTTCAGCGCCCGGGGCTGGGACGGACACGGACACGGACACACGGACACGGACACACGGACACACACGGGGACACACGGACACACACGGACACACACGGACACACACGGACACACACACAGACACGAACACACGGACACACGGACACGAACACACGGACACGGACACGGACACACGGACACGGACACACGGACACACGGACACGGACACACGGACACGGACACACGGACACACGGACACACGGACACAGACACACACGGACACACGGACACGGACACACGGACACACGGACACACGGACACAGACACACGGACACAGACACACGGACACACGGACACGGACACACACGGACACGGACACACACGGACACGGACACACGGACACACGGACACACGGACACACGGACACACGGACACACACAGACACGCACACACACACGGACACGGACACACACGGACACACGGACACAGACACACACACATGGATATGGACACACAGACACACACACACACGGACATGGGCACACGGACATGGGCACGGACACACGGCCATGGACACACGGACACACGGACACACGGACAAACGGACAAACGGACAAACGGACACGGACACACGGACACATGGACACAGACACACGGACACATACGGACACAGACACACGGACACACACGGACATGGACACATGGACACGGACACACGGACACACCAACACACGGACACGGACACACACGGACACACACACAGACACACACACATGGATACGGACACACGGACACACACACACACGGACATGGGCACACGGACATGGGCACGGACACACGGCCATGGACACACAGACACAGACACACGGACACGGGCACAGACACACAGACACGGACACACGGACACGGACACACGGACACATAGACAAGGACACACGGACACACGGGCACGGGCACAGACACATGGACACGGACACACACGGACACACGGACACACACGGACACACACGGACACACACACAGACACGAACACATGGACACACGGACACAAGGACACACGGACACATGGACACACCAACACACGGACACACCGACACACAGACACATGGACACACACAGACACACACACACACGGACACGGACACACGGACACACACACAGACACGGACACACACACAGACACACACACGGACACGGGCACGGACACACGGCCATGGACACACAGACACAGACACACGGACACACGGACACGGACACATGGACACGGACACACGGACACGGACACACGGACACGGACACATAGACAAGGACACACGGACACACGGGCACGGACACGGGCACGGGCACAGACACATGGACACGGACACACGGGCACAGACACGAGCACATGGACACAGACACACACAGACGCACACACATACGGACACACGGACACGGACACACACACAGACATGCACACGGACACATGGACACATGGACACGGACGCACAGACACGGACACACGGACATGGATGCAGACATGGGCATGGGCACACGGACACGGACACACGGACACATGGACACGGGCATGGACACATGGACACGGACACAGACACAGGCACGGACACACGGACACACAGACACAGACACACAGACACAGGCACGGACACGGGCACAGACACATGGACATGGACACACGGACACGGACACACGGACACACGGACACACGGAAACCTGTCAGCTGGAGGGAGCAGGGGACGGGGGGGGCAGGGGATGGGGGGGGGAGAGGGGGGATGGGGGGACACCCCTGGGGGGGACCCTGAGGGGGGCCACCCAGGGGGATGGGGGGGGGCACCCAATGGGGGGGGCACCCTGTCGGGGGGGGGGGGAACCCAAGGGGATGGGGGGGCACCCAACGTGGGGGGGGAATGGGGATGGGGGGCACCCAATGGGGGGGGCACCCTGTGGGGTGGGGCACCCAGGGGGATGGGGGGCACTCTGGGGGGGGGGAAACCTGGGGGGGGGGGCACCCAGGGGGATGGGGGGGGGGCACCCAAGGGGGGGGGAACCTGGGGGGGGGGGCACCCTGTGGGGGTGGGGACACCCAAGGGGGATGGGGGGCACCCAACGTGGGGGGGGAATGTGGGAGTGGGGGGCACCCAAGGGGATGGGGGGCACCCAACGTGGGGGGGGAATGGGGATGGGGGGCACCCAAGGGGAGGGGGGGCACCCTGGGGGGGGGGGGCACCCAGGGGGATGGGGGGGGCACCCAATGGGGGGGGGGGGGGGGGAACCTGGGGGGGGGGGGGGCACCCAGGGGGGGGAACTGGGGGGGGCAAGGGCCCAGTGGGGGGGGGGAACCTGGGAGGGGGGCACCCAGGGGGATGGGGGGGGGCACCCTGTCGGGGGGGGGGCACCCAAGGGGATGGGGGGCACCCAACGTGGGGGGGAGAGAAATGGGGATGGGGGGCACCCAAGGGGCAGGGGGGCACCCTGTGGGGGGGGCACCCAAGGGGATGGGGGGGGGGCACCCAATGGGGGGGAACCTGGGGGGGGGGTACCAAATGGGGGGGGGAATGGGAATGGGGGGGGCACCCAATGTGGGGGGGACCCTGGGGGGGGGCACCCAAGGGGATGGGGGGGGCACCCACTGGGGGGGGGGAACCTGGGGGGGGGCACCCAAGGGGGATCACGAGGAGTTGGGGTCACACACGGGGGGGGGGCAAGGGGTCACAGGAGGGGTCAGGGGTCACACGGGGGGGGAGGACAGGGGTCACGGGGGGGGGCGGAACAGGGGGGACATTGGAGGGGGGGATGGGGGTGACACGGGGGGGGGTCAGGGGCCACATGGAGGGGGGGGGGGGGGAAACCGGGGCCGGGGGGGGGGGCCACAGGGGCCACACTGGGCTACTCACATCCACCTCCTGGGGGCCGGCGGCGGGGGGGGCGGTGGGCGGGACAATGGTCTTGGCTTCGGCTTTGGGGGGGGCCCGGGGGGAGGGTGGGACGGGTGGCGGGGGGGCGGCGGTGGGGGGGGGACGGCGGGGGGGGGCAGGCACAGGACCCCCGGCAGCAGCAGCTCGGCCGGCGACAGCAGCACAGCGGGGGCCGGCACTGCACAGACCCCCCCCCCCCCCCAAAAATTCAATCTGGGCCCCCCCCCCATCGCCCCCCCCCCCTCCCCCCCCCAAAAACCCTGCTTTTCCTTCCCCCAGCCCCCCCCCATATCCCCTCCAAGCCCCCCCCCCACCCATAGCCCCAGGCCCCCCCAGTCCCCCCCCATTGCCCCCCAGTCTCCCCCCAGCCCCCCCCCGTGCTACCCCCCCCCATAACTTCTCCAAGCCCCCCCTCTATAGCCCCAGGGCCCCCCCCAGTGCCCCCCCCATTGCCCCCCAGCCCCCCCCAGCCCCCCCAACATCCCCCCCCCAATGGCCCCAGGCCCCCCCCAGTCCCCCCCCCAGCCCCCCCATGCTACGCCCCCCCCCCAATGGCCCCAGGCCCCCCAGCCCCTCCAAACCCCCCACCATGGCACCCCCCCCCCCATATTCCCATTTCCCCCCCCCCAGGGCTCCCCCCCCCCAAGTCCTACCCGTGATGGCCCCGGGCAGGGGGGGGGGCGGCTCCAGGCAGCGGCTGCAGCAGGATGGTTTGGGGGGGGCTGGGGGCAACCCCCCCCCCCGCCCCCCCCGGGCCAACAGCGCCCCCCCCGGGGGGTTTGGGTTGGATGGGGGGGGTCCGGCGGCTGGGGGCGGGGGGGGGCCCCTCTGCCTTCATGGCCCGCGGCGCCTTCCCTGCTGGGGATGGAAAAGTGGTGATGGGGGGGGGGGTGGGGGGGGGGTCAGGAAAATGGCCCCCCCCCCCCCCCTTCATCCTTGCCCCCCCCCCATCCCCATACCGGCGTCGGGGGGGGCGCAAGGCAGCGGTGGGGGGGGCTCCGTCTTCACCCCCGGCTCGGGGGGGCTGGGGGCCTGCGGGGAGAGAGATGAGGAAGGGGGGGGGGCAGGCGGGGGGGGGGGGGGAAAGGGGTCCTTGGGGGGGGAAAGGGGGGGGAAAAGGGGGAGAAAGGGGGGGAAAAAAGGGGGAAAAGGGGGGAAAAGGGGGGGGAAAAGGGGGGGGAAAGGGGGGGGGGAAAAGGGGGGGGAAGGGGGGGAGGGGGGAGAGGGGGGGGGGGGGGGGGGGGAGGGAGGGGGGGGAGGGGGAGGGGAGGGGGGGGGGGAGGGGGGGGGGGGGGGGGGGGGGGGGGGGGGGGGGGGGGGGGGGGGGGGGGGGGAGGGGGAGGGGGGGGGGGGGGAGGGGGGGGGGGGGGGGGGGGGGGGAGGGGGGAGGGGGGGGGGGGGGGGGGGATGGAGGAGAGAGGGGGGGAGGGAGGGGAGAGGGGGGGAAGGGGGGAAAGGGGGGGGAAGGGGACAGGGAGGAAAGGGGGAAAGGGAGGGGTGGAAGAAAGAATGGGAGGAAGGGAGGAAGGGAGGAAGGATGGAAAGGGGGAGGATTAAGGGGGGAATAAGGGAGGGAGAGAAGGGGGGAAGAAAGGGGAAGGGCAGCAAAGGGGGAGAAAGGGGGAAAAGGGGGAAAAGGGGGAAAAGGGGGGGAAAAAGGGAAAGGGAGAAGGGGGAGGGACGGAGGGGAAGGGGGGAGGGGGGGGGAGGGGTGGGGGGTGGAAGGGAAAAAGAGCGGGGGGGGAGGGGGAGAGGGGGGGAAGAAGGGGCTGTGGGGAGGGAATGGGAGGCTCCGGGGGGGGGGGGAAGGGGGAAAGGGGGGGGAAGGGGGAAAAAAGGGGGCTCCGGGGGCAGGAAAAGGGGGGAAAAAAGGGGCTCTGAGGTGGGGGAGGGGAAGGGGGAAAAAGGGGGGGGCTTGCTTTTGGTGGTGGGGGGGGGCAGAAGGGGGCGGGTTGGGGGGGGGTCTCTGGGTGGGGGTGGGGGTGCGTAACCCAGGGCGGGGGCTCGGAGGCGGAGGAGAGGCCGGAGGAGTCGGAGCAGTGGGGAGAGGAGGTGCGGTGGAGTATCCCGGCTCCGACTTCACCTGCGGTCTTTGAGGAGGGGGGGGGTGGGAAGGAGGGGGGGAGGGGGGGGGGGTAGGCAGCTGGGGGGGGGGGCCATGCGCCCACACAACACCCGATCTGTCCCCCCCCCCACCCCACCCCCCCCCCCCCCCCCCCGCGCACCCTGTGTTACACCCCCTCCCAAGAAAGCCCCCCAACAAAAATCTTTTTCCCCACCAGCCTCCAGCCACCCCCCCCTCGTCATTCTCAGCCCCACGTAGGCGCAGCTTCGGATCCCCCCCCGTATTATCCCCCCCCCCACCACATAGGCCCCACATAATCCCCCCCCCAGCCCACCAACAACCCCCCCCCTCGCCCCCCATATCCCCCCTTCCATCCCCCCATAATTCCCCCCCTCTCTCATTCCCCCCATATTCCCCCTCCCCCTTCCCAGTCCCCCCATTATGTCGCTCCCCACATTCACCCCTCCATCTTCATCCCCTTCATCCTCCTCATATCCCCTCACCCCTGTCCTCCCGACCCATATTTCCCCCTCTCCATCCCCCCCCATTAATCCCCGTCCTCCTCCCGCCCCAATTCCCCAGCCCTCCTTAGTACCCCCCCATAATCCCCCCTCCCAGCTTCCCTCCATCTCCCTCCCTCCAGCCCGCCATATCCCCCCCCCCCCCCCATGAAGCCCCCACCACTCACCGGGGAAGAGGCTGGGGGGCTCCTGGTCCCCCCGGGGTGGTCGGGTTTTTGTTTTGTGTGTTGCCGGCGCCCTCCAGTCCCCCTACGAGAAGGGCAACAGTCGAAACTGGGTGGAGGTGCAAGGGAAGGATTGGGGTCCTAACCGCCCCCCCCCCTTACCCCACCCTAACAAAACCCCCTCTAGAGTGGGCGGGGCTTGGCGACCTCCGCACCCCACCGGAAGGGGCGGGGCTTACCATGGGGTCAGGATCCAGGGAGGGGAAGAGGTGGGCGGGCTCCAGCCTGTCATCAAGGCAACCGTAGAGACCTGCATCTGGGGGGGGGGGGAGGAGTTACGGCAAAAAAGCCCCGCCCACAAGCGCCTTAGCCCCGCCCCCAAAGGGGGGAAAACACCCCTACAACAGAGGGAACCCGCCCGGCCCCAGCCCGCCCCCTTCAAGACGGGGCCCCGCCCCTTCCCACAGGTTTTGGCTTACGCTAAGCCCACTCGACCATCAGCCCCCCCCCGTCGCCAAGCCACGCCCCTCTCACGAAGCCATCCCGCTAAGCCACGCCCCCGCTTAGCCACGCCCCTCGCTAAACCACGCCCCCCGCGAAGCCACGCCCCCAAACACACACCCCTCCGCGCGCAAAGCCACGCCCCTCACCAAGGCTACAAAAGCAACCTCTCCTTGCTGAAGGCCACTAAGATGAGCCCCCACCGGCCGTAAGCCCACGCCCCAGCACCCCCCCGCTGCAAAGCCCCCCTCCAACCGAAGCCACCGCCTCCCACATGAAGCTACTCCGCTATGCTAAGCCAACCGCCCCCTCCGCCAGTGATGACCAACGCCCTATCACCAGGCCACTCCCCTTGTGTTAGCCAGGGCACCCCCGAACGCCATCGCCCTCAGGAAGCCATCGCCCCCTCTTCAGGAAAGCCACGCCCCCCCGAAACCCACTCTCTAAGCTACTCCCCGTGCGAAGCCACGCCCCCATGAAGCCACGCCCGCGAAAAAAAAACCGTGAAGCCACGCCCCCCCACCCCCGCCCCACATCCCTCCGCCATGAAGGCCCCGCCCTTCCCGGCCGCACGCGGAACCGCCCCCCCCCCCCCCCCCCCGCCATTTAGGCCAACAAGACCCACCCCGAGGCCCGGCCCGGCCCGGCCCCTCCCCGTCCCCCCTCCATCGGCCCGGCCCCGGGCCCTACCCCAATCCTCGGCCCCCAGCAGGTTGTCGGCCCGGAACCGCCCCGCGTCGCTCAGCACCAGCTAGCCCGGCCCCAGCGCCGGCCATCTTCCCCCCTCCCCCCCGCCCCTTCCGCCCCCGCCCCTCTACGCCCCGGCGCGCCCGCCAATCAGCGACGACGCCGAACGCAGCCGCCGGCCAATGGGAGCGCGGCTCGGCGCGTTACGCACTTCCGCTTTCCTCCTCCTCCACCACCCCCCCCCCCCCCCCCCCCACCAACACACAGAAGCGGCGGCGCTTAAAGGGCCCGCGCACGCCCGGCCGGGCCCGGACGCCTGGGGCCCTTCGCTGCCCGCGACGGCTGAGACCCCCGCAGTGACGCCTGGGATCCCCGCCCCCAACCCAAGAGGCCTGGGACCCCCCCCCCCGAACGCCTGGGACCCCCCGGAGGCCTGAGACACTCGCCCCCCACAATCCCGGTAGGCCCCGATCCGCCCCTGGGGGGAGGGGGGGGGGGGGGGGAAGGGAGGGTTTCCATGGCAACCCCGCGTAGCCCTAGTTGGGGGCGTGGCCGGATGTGACGTAAGGAGGCGGGGCGTGATGGCGTCTTGGGTCTCCTCCTGGGGGGGGTGTCCCCTTTGCTCAGGCCCCGCCCCCTTCTCTCCTATAGGCCACCCTCGGAGGAAGGCGATTGGCCGAGGAGAGGATGGACGCAGGAGGTTCAGCCAATGGGGCGGCGGTGCCAGAAGGGGCAGCCAATCACCAGCGAGCAGAAGCCGGAGGTTCAGCCAATGGGGAGGGAGGGAGCACGGCACCGGCCAATGAGGAGCTGAGGGGAGCTTGCCCCCTGGGGGAGGCGGCCAATGGGGACGCGGCGCTGAGGGGATCGGCCAATGAGGGAAGGGGGGGGCCGGGCTCGGCCAATGAGGAGCTGGGCGGGCGGCAAGCAGGTGGGGAGGCAGCCAATGAGGAGAGAGGATACTGGCGGGGCTCAGCCAATGGCGACGCTGGGAACAAAGAACCCACCAATGACAGTGCCGGGATCGGGATCCCGGTGGCACTGGCCAAATGAGGACTGCAGCCTACTCATTCCCCCAACCCAACTGAGGACGCAGCTCCGCAAGCCCTGACCAATAAGGGTGCAGCCCCACGTGTCCCAGCCAATGAGGACGCGGCGCCTGAAGCCCCAGCCAAATCGAAGGAACTAGCAGCCCTCACAAGCCACCAGCCACAATGAGAGGGCTGGCTGGACGCCACCATCCCTCTGTGTCCCTCACAGGAGATACCATCCAATCGGGCGTAGGCTCCAGTGCCGGGGCGGAAAGCCACTCACAAATGAGCACAAAAGCATCTCCCCCGGATTCATCCAATGGGGCGTCTCCACGTGGGGCGGAGCCATCCAATGGGGACACAGCCCCCCCCGGCGCCATCCAATGGGGCGTCTCCGAGTGGTGCCAAGCCCTCCAATGAGGACCCAGCATCCCCGGCGCCGTCCAATGGGGCGTCTCCATGCCGGGCGGAGCCCTCCAATGAGCACTCAACCCCCCCGGCGCCGTCCAATGGGGCGTCTCCTGGCCGAGGCGCGAGCCTCCTAATGAAAGCCACACGCAACCCCCCCGTCGCCGTCCAATGAGGGACATTGCGTCTCCTGCCGGGCGGAGCTCCTGCCTGATGAGGACAGCATATAAAATTAGATACGCCCCCCACATGAGCCACACACAGATGGGTAACTGTGGGACTGGTGCGAGCGAGGAGGCGATGTAGCGATCGAGGTGCCAGGTGGGGGAGGGGCAGGAGGGGGGGGAGGGGTGGGGGGAGGAGGATGATGACGAACGATGACACGACATGACGAATGAGTGTAGGTTGGGGAGGGGAGAGAGAGGGGGGAGTGAAGGGGGGGGGGCTGGTGGACTGAGCCCCGACTCCTCCTTCTCCAAGCGGAGGGAATCCCTGGTGTAGAAGGGGATGGGGTTTTGGGCCGCCTCGGGTACAGACCCGTTTTCCGTATGCCGGGTGCGGGTTTTGTGGTCCCACCCTCACCTCCTGGGCGTGTGCCGGGGTAGCTGGGCCGGGCGGGTGTGGCACCGGACCTACGGGTGGGGGTAAGGGTGGCGGTGGAGTTTGGCAGCGGCCTTAGACCCTGCCTTGGACAACCATGTGGGAGGGGGTTACGGGCGGGCTGCGGCGGGGCGGGGTACGTAAGGGCGGGTGCTATCGGGTGGTTTGTGAGCTTTCATCGGCCCCGCCCTTTCCCGGGGAAAGCCGGGTAGGGGGGGAGGAGAAATGGGCGGGGGTGCGGGCGTGGCAGGCGGGTAGGAGAAGTAGTCGGCGGGAGGGGCACGGGACGAGGGGCGGAAGACAGGGACTAGCTCAAGCTTTAAGCTTGGAAGTGCGG
>CANTUZ010000027.1:5194242-5216555 GCA_947846985.1 Fratercula arctica
GGGGGAACGGGGGGGGTGAGGGACCCCAACACACCCCGAGTCACCCACAGCCCCCCATGTCCCCCCGTGTCCCCCCATGTCCCCATGTCCCCATGTCCCCATGTCCCCCATGTCCCCCATGTCCCCCATGTCCCCATGTCCCCATGTCCCCCCATGTCCCCCCGTGTCCCCCATGTCCCCATGTCCCCCCATGTCCCCCCATGTCCCTCCATGTCCCCATGTCCCCATGTCCCCCATGTCCCCCATGTCCCCCATGTCCCCATGTCCCCCCATGTCCCCCGTGTCCCCCCATGTCCCCATGTCCCCCCATGTCCCTCCATGTCCCCATGTCCCCATGTCCCCATGTCCCCCATGTCCCCCATGTCCCCATGTCCCCCCGTGTCCCCATGTCCCCCATGTCCCCCATGTCCCCCATGTCCCCATGTCCCCCCATGTCCCCCATGTCCCCCATGTCCCCCATGTCCCCCATGTCCCCATGTCCCCCCCCATGTCCCCCATGTCCCCCATGTCCCCCCATGTCCCCATGTCCCCCCATGTCCCCATGTCCCCCATGTCCCCCCATGTCCCCCGTGTCCCCCCATGTCCCCATGTCCCCCATGTCCCCCCATGTCCCCCATGTCCCCCCATGTCCCCCATGTCCCCCATGTCCCCCCATGTCCCCATGTCCCCATGTCCCCCCATGTCCCCCATGTCCCCCCATGTCCCCCCATGTCCCCCCATGTCCCCCATGTCCCCCCATGTCCCCCCATGTCCCCCCATGTCCCCCCAGTGTCCCCCCATGTCCCCCCATGTCCCCCCATGTCCCCCATGTCCCCCATGTCCCCCCATGTCCCCCATGTCCCCCCATGTCCCCCCGTGTCCCCCCATGTCCCCCATGTCCCCCCATGTCCCCCATGTCCCCCATGTCCCCCATGTCCCCCATGTCCCCCCGTGTCCCCCATGTCCCCCCATGTCCCCCATGTCCCCCATGTCCCCATGTCCCCCCATGTCCCCATGTCCCCCATGTCCCCCCATGTCCCCCATGTCCCCCCATGTCCCCATGTCCCCCATGTCCCCATGTCCCCCATGTCCCCCCATGTCCCCATGTCCCCCATGTCCCCCCATGTCCCCATGTCCCCCATTGTCCCCATGTCCCCCCATGTCCCCATGTCCCCCCAATGTCCCCCCATGTCCCCCATGTCCCCCATGTCCCCCCATGTCCCCCATGTCCCCCGTGTCCCCCCATGTCCCCATGTCCCCCCATGTCCCCCCATGTCCCCCATGTCCCCATGTCCCCCCATGTCCCCCATGTCCCCCATGTCCCCCATGTCCCCCCATGTCCCCCCATGTCCCCCTGTGTCCCCGTGTCCCCCACGTGTCCCCATGTCCCCATGTCCCCCATCTCCCCCCCCCACCCCCCCTGTCCCCACCTGCAGCTCCTTCTCCAGCGACTGCAGGCCGGGTCCCAGTGTCACCCGTGTCCCCCCGGGTGGCCCCCGGCCCCCCCCCGGCCAGGACAGCCCCAGGCTGAGGCCGGTCCCCGCCGCCTCCCCCCACTGCAGCCACATCTGGGCCAGCGCCTCCAGGGCCACCAGCGTGTCCTGGGGGGGGGGACCCGGCGTCAGGGAGGGGGCACCCCGGGGGGGCCCAGGGGACCCCCACCAGGGACCCAGCCATGTGGGTGCCCCCCCAGCCCCCCCCCCCTCCCCGGGACCCAGCCATGTGGGTGCCCCCCCAGCCCCCCCCCCCCCCAGGGACCCAGCCATGTGGGTGCCCCTCCCCAGGGACCCAGCCATGTGGGTGCCCCCCCCAGCCCCCCCCTCCCCAGGGACCCAGCCATGTGGGTGCCCCCCCAGACCCCCCCCCCAGGGACCCAGCCATGTGGGTGCCCCCCCAGACCCCCCCCCCCAGGGACCCAGCCATGTGGGTGCCCCCCAGCCCCCCTCTCCCCAGGGACCCAGCCATGTGGGTGCCCCCCCCGGCCCCCCCCCCCACCAGGGACCCAGCCATGTGGGTGCCCCCCCACAGCCCCCCCCCCCCCTCCCCAGGGACCCAGCCATGTGGGTGCCCCCCCAGCCCCCCCCTCCCCAGGGACCCAGCCATGTGGGTGCCCCCCCAGCCCCCCCCCCCCCCCAGGGACCCAGCCATGTGGGTGCCCCCCCCAGCCCCCCCCCCCCGCCCTCCCCAGGGACCCAGCCATGTGGGTGCCCCCCCAGCCCCCCCTCCCCAGGGACCCAGCCATGTGGGTGCCCCCCCAGCCCCCCCGCCAGGGACCCAGCCATGTGGGTGCCCCCCCCCCCCAAGGAACCCCATCCCCAGAGGACCCAGGCGTCCAGAGGACCCCCCCCCTCAAGCCCCCCCCACCCAGGACACCCAGACATTTGGGTGCTGGGTGCCCCCCCCAAAGACCCCCCCATCCCCAGGGACCCAGCCATGTGGGTGCCCCCCCCCGGCCCCCCCCCGCCCTCCCCAGGGACCCAGCCATGTGGGTGCCCCCCCAGCCCCCCCCCCCCAGGGACCCAGCCATGTGGGTGCCCCCCCCCCTCCCCAGGGACCCAGCCATGTGGGTGCCCCCCCCTCCCCCCCCTCCCCAGGGACCCAGCCATGTGGGTGCCCCCCCCGCCCCCCCCTCCCCAGGGACCCAGCCATGTGGGTGCCCCCCCAGCCCCCCCACCAGGGACCCAGCCATGTGGGTGCCCCCCCCCCCCAAGGAACCCCATCCCCAGAGGACCCAGGTGTCCAGAGGGACCCCCCCCCTCAAGCCCCCCCCACCCAGGACACCCAGACATTTGGGTGCTGGGTGCCCCCCCCAAAGACCCCCCCCATCCCCAGGGACCCAGCCATGTGGGTGCCCCCCCCCGGCCCCCCCCACCTGTGTGGAGCGGAACCCGCCGCCGTAGTTGGCCTGTTCCCGCAGCCAGCGGGCGGCGCGGGCGGCGCCGGGGCCCTGGCGGTGCTGCAGCAGGGCCAGCAGCCCGTAGGCCGTGGCCTCCACCGTGGCCGCCGGGCCACCAGCCGGCCAGAACTGCGCCCGGCCACCTGCGGGGACACCCCCACCGTCCCCACCCCCCCCGCCGTCCTGGGTCAGGGCACCCGGGGACACCCAGAGACAGCCAACGCCCCGGGGACCCCCGCCTCTGGGTGACGCCCGTGACCCCAAGTGACCCCAGAGGGACCCCGGTGTCTGGGTGACCCCAAGTGACCCCCGGCCTTTGGGTGGCCCCAGGTGACCTCGGGTGACCCCAGAGGGACCCCGGTGTCTGAGTGACCCCCGGCCTTTGGGTGACCCCAGGTGACCCCAAGTGACCCCAGAGGGACCCAGATGTACAAGTGACCCCAAGTGACCCCCAGCCTTTGGGTGACCCCGGGTGACCCCAGAGGGACCCCAGTGTCTGGGTGACCCCAGGTGACCCTGGAGGAAGCCAGACATATGGGTGACCTCAGGTGACCCCAAGTGACCTCAGAGGGACCCAGATGTACAGGTGACCCCAGGTGACCCCAGAGGGACCCAGACATATGGGTGACCCCAGGTGACCTCAGGTGACCCCAGAGGGACCCCGGTGTCTGGGTGACCCCCAGCCTTTGGGTGACCCCAGAGGGACCCCGGTGTCTGGGTGACCCCAGATGACCCCAGAGGGACCCAGGCATCCAGGTGACCCCAGGTGGCCCCAGGTGACCCCAGAGGGACCCAGACATAAGGGTGACCCCAGATGACCCCGGGGGACCCCAGGTGACCCCGGGTGACCCCAGGTGTCCCCGCTCACCCTGGGCGGGCCGGGCCCGGCTGCGCAGACGCTCCAGGGCGGGGGAGGGGCCGGGGGGGCCGGTGTCCCCCAGCGCCAGCGCGTAGGCGGTGATGGCCGTCCCGAATGTCCCCAACGTCTCCACGCGGCCGCGCAGGAAGGTGGCGGCTCGAGACAGAGCCTGGTCCTGTGGCAGAGGGAGAGGGGACATGGGGGACACATGGGGACATGGGGGGACATGGGGGACATGGGGGGACATGGGGACACGAGGGGACATGGGGACATGGGGGGACATGGGGGACATGGGGGACATGGGGACACGAGGGGACATGGGGACATGGGGGGACATGGGGGACATTGGGGGACATGGGGACACGAGGGGACATGGGGACATGGGGGACATGGGGGACATGGGGGGACATGGGGACATGGGGGACATGGGGACACGAGGGGACATGGGGACATGGGGGACATGGGGGACATGGGGGACATGGGGGGACATGGGGACATGGGGGACATGGGGGACATGGGGACATGGGGACATGGGGACATGGGGGACATGGGGGACACATGGGGACATGGGGGGACATGGGACATGGGGACATGGGGGACACATGGGGACATGGGGGGACATGGGGACATGGGGGACATGGGGGACACATGGGGACATGGGGGGGACATGGGGGACATGGGGGGACATGGGGGGACATGGGGACATGGGGACATGGGGGGACATGGGGACATGGGGACATGGGGACATGGGGGGACATGGGGATATGGGGGGGACATGGGGGGACATGGGGGGACATGGGGACATGGGGGGACATGGGGACATGGGGGGACATGGGGGACATGGGGGGACATGGGGGACACATGGGGACATGGGGGGACATGGGGGACATGGGGGACATGGGGGACATGGGGACATGGGGGGACATGGGGACATGGGGACATGGGGACATGGGGGGACATGGGGATATGGGGGGACATGGGGGGACATGGGGGGACATGGGGGACATGGGGGACATGGGGGACATGGGGGGACATGGGGGACATGGGGGACATGGGGGACACATGGGGGACATGGGGGGACATGGGGGACATGGGGGGACATGGGGGGACATGGGGGGACATGGGGACATGCCAGGGGTGTGGGGACAGAGGACAGTGCCCAGAGGTGGGAAATGGGGACACGGGGACAGGAGTGGGGGTGTGAGGACCCGTGGGGGGACAAGGGACACTGAGGACACGGGGAGGGGACAGGAGACACGGGGAGGGGACACGGGGACGCACCAGGTGGGGGTGGTCGGGGCTGTCCGGCGGCAGGAGGACACGTGCCCCCTGCAGGGCCACCACCACAAAGGCCGTCAGGGACACGGTGGCCTCGGGACCCGGGTCTGCCACACTGCCCTGGGGACACGGAGGGGGGGACACGGCGAGTGACACGCGGGGGGGACACAGAGTCTCGGGGGGGCTGGAGAGGGGACACCGCATGGGGACGCAGCGTGGGGAGGTGGCACGGGGACATTGCGTGGGGCCACACCGTGGGAAAACGTCACAAGGCCGTCGCATGGGGACGTTGCACGAGGGGGGGGCCCGGGGAGGTGACACGGGGAGGTGACACGGGGAGGTGGCACAGGGAGGTGGCACAGGGAGGTGACACGGGGAGGTGACACGGGGCCATTTGACGGGGACATTGCACAGGGATGTGGCATGGGGACACTGCATGGGGACATTGCTTGGGGACACAGGACGGGGAGAGGACACGGGCAGGTGACTCGAGGAGGTGGCCTGGGAAGGTGACACAAGGAGGTGACCCGAGGACATGACCCGGGGACGTGACACTGGAGGTGGCCCTGAGGTTAGCATGAAGGTGGCCATGGCGGTGGCCCTGGAAGTGACCATGGAGGTGACCCTGGAGGTGGCCATGGAGGTGGCTCTGGAGGTGACCACCCTAGAGGTGACCATGGAGATGGCCATGAAGGTGGCCCTGGAGGTGGCTCTGGAGATGACACTAGAGGTGGCCATGAAGGTGGCCCTAGAGGTGACCCTAGAGGTGGCCCTGGAAGTGACCATGGAGGTGGCCCTGGAGGTGGCCCTAGAGGTGACCATGGAGGTGGCCCTGGAGGTGGCCACGGAGGTGACCATGGAGGTGACCATGGAGGTGGCCCTGAGGTTAGCATGAAGGTGGCCCTGGAGGTGGCCATGAAGGTGGCCCTAGAGGTGACCATGGAGGTGGCCCTGGAGGTAGCTCTGGAGGTGGCCCTGGAGGTGGCCCCAGAGGTGACAATGAAGGTGGCCCTGGAGGTGGCCCTGGAGGTGGCCCCAGAGGTCACAATGAAGGTGGCCCTGGAGGTGGCCCTGGAGGTGGCCCCAGAGGTCACAATGAAGGTGGCCCTGGAGGTGGCCCTGGAGGTGGCCCCAGAGGTCACAATGAAGGTGGCCCTGGAGGTGGCCCTGGAGGTGGCCCCAGAGGTGACAATGAAGGTGGCCCTGGAGGTGGCCCTGGAGGTGGCCCCAGAGGTGACAATGAAGGTGGCCCTGGAGGTGGCCCTGGAGGTGGCCCGTCCCCGTGTCCCCACCTGCATCTCCCGGTGCAGGACGGGCTCGCTCTCGCGGAAGGCGCCGTCGGGCCGTTGCTGTCCCAGCAGCCACCGCAGGGACGTCCCAGGGCCACCCTCGGCCAGCGGCAGGTAGGGCCGGGCCAGGGCCAGCACCCGCAGCACCAGCGCCGTCAGCCTGCGGGGACTGTCCCCTGCCACCGCGCCCAGCGATGTCCCCACCTCCCGCCACGGCCCCCCACGGCCCCATGTCCCATGTGCCCCCCTGTACCCCATGTCCCCCCATGTCCCCATGTCCCCCATGTCCCCCATGTCCCCCCATGTCCCCCATGTCCCCATGTCCCCCCATGTCCCCATGTCCCCATGTCCCCCCATGTCCCCCATGTCCCCCCCATGTCCCCATGTCCCCATGTCCCCCCATGTCCCCCCATGTCCCCATGTCCCCATGTCCCCATGTCCCCCCATGTCCCCCCCCATGTCCCCATGTCCCCCATGTCCCCATGTCCCCATGTCCCCATGTCCCCCCATGTCCCCCCCATGTCCCCATGTCCCCCATGTCCCCATGTCCCCCCATGTCCCCATGTCCCCCATGTCCCCATGTCCCCTCATGTCCCCATGTCCCCATGTCCCCCATGTCTCCATGTCCCCCACGTCCCCCACATCCCCCCACGTCCCCCATGTCCCCCCATGTCCCCCCATGTCCTCCCATGTCCCCCCATGTCCCCCATGTCCCCATGTCCCCATGTCCCCCCATGTCCCCCCCATGTCCCCCCATGTCCCCATGTCTCCATGTCCCCCACGTCCCCCACATCCCCCCACGTCCCCCCACGTCCCCCCACGTCCCCCATGTCCTCCCATGTCCCCCCATGTCCCCCATGTCCCCGTGTTCCCCATGTCCCCACGCCCCCCCCCGTGTCCCCCGTGTCCCCAGGCCCCCCCGTGTCCCTGTCCCCACCAGGTGCTGCCCCCCCGGTGCTGCCAGGCGCTGTAGGAGCCGTCGCTCTTGCGGAAGTTCTGCACCCGCTCGAAGCCTGGGGACACGGGGACAGTGGGGCCAGCGCGGGGGGGTGACCCTGCCCCACACCCCCTCCCCACAGCCCCCCATAACCCCCCGCCCCACGGCCCCCCACTGCACCCCACTGCACCCCATTGCACCCCCCAGTCCCCCCACATCCCCTAGCCCCCCCTTGTGCCCCATAGCGCCCCCCCACACCCCACTGCACCCCACAGCCCCACACACCCCACACCCCCCATAGCCCCCCCACACCCCACTGCACCCCACAGCCCCACACACCCCATAGACCCCCACTGCACCCCACAGCCCCCCCATTGCACCCCACAGCCCCACACACCCCACAGCCCCCCAGACCTCATAACCCCCCCATAGCCCCCCATTGCACCCCACAGCCCCCCTCATTGCACCCCCCAGCCCCCCCACCCCATAGTCCCCATTGCACCCCATAGCCCCCCCCACACCTCCCAGCCCCCCCAGACCCTACTGCCCCCCCATAGCCCCCCATTGCACCCCATAGCCCCCCATTGCACCCTCCAGCCCCCCCACTGCACCCCACAGCCCCACACACCCCACAGCCCCCCCAGACCCTACTGCCCCCCATAGCCCCCCCACACCCCACTGCACCCCCCAGCCCCCCCACACCCCATAGCCCCCCATTGCACCCCATTGTGCCCCATAGTCCCCCCACACCCCATAGCCCCCCCCTTGCGCCCCCCAGCCCCCCCATTGCACCCCATAGTCCCCCACTGCACCCCACAGCCCCCCATAGCCCCCATTGCACCCCACAGCCCCACACACCCCACAGCCCCCCCAGACCCCACTGCCCCCCCATAGCCCCCACTGCACCCCCAGCCCCCCCAGACCCCATAGCCCCCCACTGCACCCCACAGCCCCCCACACACACCCCACAGCCCCCCAACACCCCACAGTCCCCCTTCTGCACCCCACAGCCCCCCCATAACCCATAGCCCCCATTGCACCCTCCAGCCCCCCATAACCCCCACACACCCCACAGCCCCCCCAGACCTCATAACCCCCCCATTGCACCCCATAGCCCCCCCCTTCCCTACTGCCCCCCCATAGCCCCCCATTGCACCCCCCACCCCATAGTCCCCATTGCACCCCATAGCCCCCCCATTGCACCCCACAGCCCCCTCATAGCCCCCTGTAGCCCCCATTGCACCCCATAGCCCCCCCACACCCCATAGCCCCCCATTGCACCCCACAGCCCCCCCACACCCCATAGCCCCCCATTGCACCCTCCAGCCCCCCACCCCACAGCCCCCCCACTGCACCCCATAGACCCCCCAGACCCTACTGCCCCCCCATAGCCCCCCACTGCACCCCCCAGCCCCCCTACACCCCATAGCCCCCATTGCACCCTCCAGCCCCCCCACCCCATAGTCCCCCCCCTGCACCCCACAGCCTCCCCTTGTGCCCCACAGCCCCCCATTGCACCCCACACGCCCCACAGCCCCCCCAGACCCTACTGCCCCCCATAACCCCCACTGCACCCCCCAGCCCCCCATAGCCCCTCATAACCCCCACTGCACCCCCCAGCCCCCCCAGACCTCATAACCCCCCCATTGCACCCCATAGCCCCCCTTCCCTACTGCCCCCCCATAGCCCCCCATTGCACCCCACAGCCCCCCCCATTGCACCCCCAGCCCCCCATAGCCCCCACTGCACCCCCCCAGCCCCCCACACCCCATAGCCCCCCCACACACCCCACAGCCCCCCCAGATCCTACTGTCCCCCCATAACCCCCACTGCACCCCCCCAGCCCCCCCAGACCTCATAACCCCCCCATTGCACCCCATAGCCCCCCTTCCCTACTGCCCCCCCATAGCCCCCCATTGCACCCCACAGCCCCCCCCATTGCACCCCCAGCCCCCCATAGCCCCCACTGCACCCCCCAGCCCCCCACACCCCATAGCCCCCCCACACACCCCACAGCCCCCCCAGATCCTACTGTCCCCCCATAACCCCCACTGCACCCCCCAGCCCCCCCCAGACCTCATAACCCCCCCATTGCACCCCATAGCCCCCCCTTCCCTACTGCCCCCCCATAGACCCCCATTGCACCCCACAGTCCCCCCCATTGCACCCCCAGCCCCCCATAGCCCCCATAGCCCCCACTGCACCCCCCAGCCCCCCCACACCCCATAGCCCCCCCACACACCCCACAGCCCCCCCAGACCCTACTGCCCCCCCATAGCCCCCCATTGCACCCCCAGCCCCCCCGTAGCCCCCATAGCCCCCATTGCACCCCCCAGCCCCCCACACCCCACAGCCCCCCCAGACCCTACTGTCCCCCCATAACCCCCACTGCACCCCCCAGCCCCCCCAGACCTCATAACCCCCCCATTGCACCCCATAGCCCCCCCTTCCCTACTGCCCCCCATAGCCCCCCATTGCACCCCCAGCCCCCCGTAGCCCCCATAGCCCCCATTGCACCCCCCAGCCCCCCCACACCCCACAGCCCCCCCAGACCCTACTGTCCCCCCATAACCCCCACTGCACCCCCCAGCCCCCCCAGACCTCATAACCCCCCATTGCACCCCCAGCCCCCCATAGCCCCCATAGCCCCCACTGCACCCCCCAGCCCCCCCACACCCCACAGCCCCCCCAGACCCCATAGTCCCCCCACACCCTGTAGCCCCCCCCATTGCGCCCCCCAGCCCCCCGTAGCCCCCATAGCCCCCATTGCACCCCCCAGCCCCCCCACACCCCATAGCCCCCCCACACACCCCACAGCCCCCCCAGACCCCATAGTCCCCCCACACCCCGTAGCCCCCCCATTGCGCCCCCCAGCCCCCGTAGCCCCCCCCGCCCCCCCGTACCCCTCTGGAGGCTGCGCAGGCCGCGGGGGCGGCTGTCGGGGGGCAGAGCCCCCCACCCCCCGCTGTGGTCCAGGTAGCGCATGGCGGCGGCGCGGGGGCCCAGCGCCATCAGCGCCTGCTCCCCGCACCCCCCCGGCGCCCGCAGCAGCGCCCCCCCCTGCCCCAGCGCCCCCCGCAGCGCCCAGCCCCCCACGCGGCCTGCGGGGACACGGCGGGGGGACAGGCGGGGACACGCATGGGGACACGCATGGGGACACGCATGGGGACATGGGGACACACGTGGGGACACACGGGGACACACGTGGGGACATACATGGGGGGACACGTGGGGACACACATGGGGACACGCATGGGGACACACATGGGGACATGGGGACACGCATGGGGACACGTGGGGGACACGTGGGGACACACATGGGGACATGGGGACACACATGGGGACACGTGGGGGACACACATGGGGACACGTGGGGACATACATGGGGGGAAATGTGGGGACACACATGGGGACACATGGGGACACGTGGGGACACACATGGGGACATGGGGACACACATCATGGGGACATGGGGACACACATGGGGACACGTGGGGACACACATGGGGACACATGGGAACACGTGGGGACATGGGGACACACATGGGGACACGTGGGGACACATGGGGACACACATGGGGACACACATGGGGACATGTGGGGACATACATGGGGGAAATGTGGGGACACACATGGGGACACACATGGGGACATGGGGACACACATCATGGGGACATGGGGACACACATGGGGACACGTGGGGACACACATGAGGACAGGGGGACAGGTGTGGGGACACGTGGAGAATGGGGACAGGTGTGGGGACATGGGGACACACATGGGACACATGGGGGACACGTGGGGACACACGTGGGGACACACATGGGGACACACATGGGGATACACATCATGGGGACATAGGGACACACATGGGGACACATGGGAACACGTGGGGACATGGGGACACACATGGGGACACGTGGGGACATGGGGACACACATGGGGACACGTGGGGGACACATGGGGACACACATGGGGACACATGGGGACACGTGGGGACATACATGGGGGAAATGTGGGGACACACATGGGGACACGTGGGGACACACATGGGGACACACATCATGGGGACACACATGGGGACACGTGGGGGACACATGGGGACACACATGGGGACACGTGGGGACACACATGGGGACACACATCATGGGGACATGGGGACACACATGGGGACACGTGGGGACACACGGGGACACGCATGGGGACATGCATGGGGACACACATGGGGACACACATGGGGACACGCATGGGGACATGGGGACACACATCATGGGGACATGGGGACACACATGGGGACACGCATGGGGACACGTGGGGGACACGTGGGGGACACGTGGGGACACACATGGGGACATGGGGACAGGCATGGGGACACATGGGGACATAGGGGGACACACACGGGTGGGGGGACAGATGGGGACACGTGGGGACACACATGAGGACATGTGGGGGACACGTGGGGACACATGGGGACACACACACAGGCGTGGGGACACACGTGGGGACATGGGGACATGCGTGGGAACACGAGGGGACACACATGGGGACACGTGGGGGACACGTGGGGACACACACAGGTGTGGGGACAGGCGTGGGGACACATGGGGACACAGGTGGGGACATGGGGACACATGGGGACACATGGGGACATGTGGGGGACACACGGGGACACACATGGAGACAGGTGTGGGGACACACACAGGTGTGGGGACAGGCGTGGGGACACATGGGGACACAGGTGGGGACATGGGGACACATGGGGACACATGAGGACATGTGGGGACACACATGGGGACACACATGGGGACAGGGACAGAGACACCGTCAGTGCTGGACACCAAATGTCCCCATGTCCCCCCCCCCCGTCCCCTCTTGTCCCCACCGTGTCCCCAACACTCCTCCCCGTGTCCCCATGTCCCGCCACCTCCCTCCCCGTGTCCCCGTCCCCCTGTCCCCCCACGTCCCCACCCCCCTGTCCCCATGTCCCCCATATCCCCCCACGTCCCCACCCCCCTGTCCCCATGTCCCCCCATGTCCCCATGTCCCCCCATGTCCCCCGTCCCCATGTCCCCCATGTCCCCCCATGTCCTCCCATGTCCCCATGTCCCCCATGTCCCCCCATGTCCCCCCATGTCCCCCGTGTCCCCCCATGCCCCCAGTGTCCCCCCATGTCCCCATGTCCCCCATGTCCCCCCATGTCCCCCCATGTCCCCCCATGTCCCCATGTCCCCCCGTGTCCCCCCGTGTCCCCCCATGTCCCCCCATGTCCCCCCCGTGTCCCCCCGTGTCCCCCCATGTCCCCATGTCCCCCCATGTCCCCATGTCCCCCCTGTCCCCGTCCCCGTGTCCCACCCACCGGTGACGCGGATGCTGACACTGAACTCTCCGTCGGGGACGATTCCGTCCGGGATGTCCCCAGGGATGCGCAGGGTGTGACCCCCCTCTCCTGTGGGGCGGGGCCTCCGTGGGGCCGGGCGGGGGGGCCCCTGTCCCCGTGTCCCCCATGTCCCCCCATGTCCCCGTGTCCCCTCTGTGCCCGTGTCCCCCATGTCCCCCCCGTCCCCGTGTCCCCTCTGCCCCCCATGTCCCCCCCGTCCCCCATGTCCCCATGTCCCCGTGTCCCCCCATGTCCCCCCTGTCCCCCATGTCCCCTGTGTCCCCTCTGCCCCCCATGTCCCCTGTCCCCCATGTCCCCCCCTGTCCCCGTGTCCCCATGTCCCCCATGTCCCCCCCTGTCCCCGTGTCCCCCATGTCCCCCCCGTCCCCATGTCCCCTCTGTCCCCATGTCCCCCTCTGTCCCCCGTGTCCCCCCGTCCCCCATGTCCCCCCATGTCCCCGTGTCCCCTCTGTGCCCGTGTCCCCCATGTCCCCCCCGTCCCCATGTCCCCTGTGTCCCCTCTGCCCGCCATGTCCCCTGTCCCCCATGTCCCCCCTGCCCCTTGTGTCCCCTCCTGCCCCCGTGTCCCCTCTGTCCCCCGTGTCCCCCCGTCCCCCATGTCCCCCATGTCCCCGTGTCCCCCCCACCGTCGGTGTCCAGGACGTGGCTGGTCTCCTCCAGGTGCAGCTCCCCGTCGGGCTGGGGGGACGGGGACGGGGGAGGGGACCCGGGGGTCAGGGGACCCGGGGGTGGGGGAGGGGACGCGGGGCTTTGGGAGCACCCAGGGGTGGGGGAGGGGACACGGGGGTTTGGGGGGACCGAGGGGTGGGGGAGGGGACCCAGGGTGGGGGAGGGGACACAGGGGTCTGGGGGGGCACCCAAGGGTGGGGGAGGGGACACGGGGTGGGGGAGGGGACCCAGGGGTTTGGGGGGACCCAGGGTAGGGGAGGGGACACAGAGGTGGGGGAGGGGAAACGGGGTGGGGGAGGGGACACGGGGGTCTGGGGGGACCCAGGGGTTCAAGGGGACACCCAGGGGTGGGGGAGGGGACCCGGGGGGTGGGGGAGGGGACACAGGTGTCTGGGGGCACCCAAGGGTGGGGGAGGGGACCCAAGGGTGGGGGAGGGGACCCAGGGGTCGGGTGGGGGGCACCCAGGGGTGGAGGAGGGGACACGGGGTGGGGGAGGGGACCCGGGGGTCAGGGGGAGGGGACACGGGGTGGGGGAGGGGATGCGGGGGTCAGGGGGAGGGGACACGGAGTGGGGGAGGGGATGCGGGGGTCAGGGGGCACCCAGGGGTGGGGGAGGGGACACGGGGTGAGGGAGGGGACACAGGTGTCTGGGGGCACCCAAGGGTGGGGGAGGGGACCCAAGGGTGAGGGAGGGGACCCAGGGGTGGGGGAAGGGACATGGGGGTCTGGGGGGGACCTGGGTGTCCAGGGGGGTGGGGGGCACCCAAGGGTGGGGGAGGGGACCCAGGGGTGGGGGAGGGAACTCAGGGGTCTGGGGGGGGCACCCAGGGGTGGGGGAGGGGACACTGGGTGGGGGAGGGGACGCGGGGGTCAGGGGGCAGCCAGGGGTGGGGGAGGGGACCCGGGGGGGTGGGGGAGGGGACACAGGTGTCTGGGGGCACCCAAGGGTGGGGGAGGGGACCGGGGGGTCTGGGGGGGGACACCCAGGGGTGGGGGAGGGGACACGGGGTGGGAGAGGGGACCCGGGGGTCTGGGGGGCACCCAGGGGTGCAAGGGGCACCCAGGCGCCGGGGGGGGGGTCTCACCTGGACGTGCAGGACGTGGGTGAGGCTGTCGCCCAGCCCCCAGGGCCCGCGGGCCGTGAGGGTGACGGGGACGTCGCCGGGGCGCAGGGCCACCAGGGTGAGGGGCAGGGCCACCGCCCCCCCGGGGGGCACCCACAGGCGCCGGGGGGCCCCGTCCAGCCCCGCGCAGACCCCCTCGGCCACCGCCAGCGTCACCGTCACCTGGGGGGCCGTGGGGCAGGGGGGATCTATGGGGCACGGGGGGCTACGGGGCGGGGGGGATCCACGGGGCACAGGGGGCTATGGGGCAGGGGGGCTATGGGCAGGAGGTGCTTATGGGGCACAGGGAGCTATGGGGCAGGGGGGATCTATGGGGCAGGGGGGCTATGGGGCACAGGGGGCTATGGGGCATGGGGGATCTATGGGGCAGGAGGTGGTTATGGGGCACAGGGGGCTATGGGGCAGGAGGGCTATGGGGGAGGAGGTGCTCATGGGGCACGGGGGGCTATGGGGCAGGGGGCTATGGGGCAGGGGGGCTATGGGGCACGGGGGATCTATGGGGCACGGGGGGCTATGGGGCAGGAGGTGGTTATGGGGCAGGGGGGCCTATGGGGTAGGGGATGGCTATGGGGCACAGGAGGTGGCTATGGGGCACAGGAGGGGGCTATGGGGCTGGAGGTGGTTATGGGGCACAGGCTGTGGCTGTGGGGCAGGGGTTTACTATGGGGCAGGGGGTGGCTATGGGGCACAGGGGGTAGCTATGCATCAGGGGGTGGCTATGGGGCAGGGCAGAGCTATGGGGCACGGGGAGGGTCTATGGGGCAGGCAGCATCTGTGGGGCATATAGAGGAATCTGTGGGGCACAGAACTGTCTATGGGGCAGGGGGGCATGTGTGGGGCGGGGGGTATCTCTGGGGCTGGGGACTCACGTTGACGCCGTGGGGCAGCCGGCTGTGGATGCGGGGCAGGAGCTGCAGCTGCTCGTGGGGGCGGACGCTGGGGGGCAGCTGCAGCCCCACATAGAGCTCCTGGGACACCGTCACCCGCTGGGGCACCGCCAGGCACAGCCCTGCCAGCGCCGTGTCACCGGGGGGGGACAGGGGGACACGGGGACATGGGGGGACACGGGGACATGGGGGACATGGGGGGACATGGGGGACACGGGGGGGACATGGGGGACATAGGGGGACATGGGGACATGGGGGACATGGGGACATGGGGGGACAAGGGGGGACATGGGGACATGGGGGGACATGGGGATATGGGGGGGACATGGGGGACATGGGGACATGGGGGACATGGGACATGGGGGACATGGGGGGACATGGGGATATGGGGGGGGACATGGGGACATGGGGACATGGGGACATGGGGGCACATGAGGAGACACGGGGGGACATGGGGACCCCATGGGGACACCGCACCCATCATGGGTGACACGGGGTGGTGGCATCACCTTGGGGGTCAGTGGTGCCTGGGGACAGCGCAGGGGACGGGGGACGTGGGGGGGCTGCGGCACCGTGGGATGGGGGGGGGGAGGGGGGGACATGGGGACACCGTGGGGAGGTGACAGCGTGGGGACACTGAGGTGACACTCACCGTGGCCGGGGATGACGGCGATGGCCTGAATCTCCCAGGTGGTGATGGAGTCAGGGAGGAGCACTGTGACCCTGGGGACATGGGGACACGGGGGGGGATGTGGGGGGACATGGGGGACATGGGGGGACATGGGGACATGGGGGACATGGGGACATGGGGGACATGGGGGGACATAGGGGGACACGGGGACATGGGGGGGATGTGGGGGACATGGGGGACATGGGGACATGGGGACATGGGGGGACATGGGGACATGGGGGACATGGGGGGACATGGGGGACATGGGGACATGGGGACATGGGGGACATGGGGACAAGGGGACATGGGGGGACATGGGGGGACATGGGGGGACATGGGGGACATGGGGACATGGGGGGACATGGGGACATGGGGACATGGGGGGACATGGGGGACATGGGGGACATGGGGACATGGGGGGACATGGGGACATGGGGACATGGGGACATGGGGGGACATGGGGGACATGGGGGACATGGGGGGACATGGGGGACATGGGGGACATGGGGACATGGGGGGACATGGGGGACATGGGGGACATGGGGACATGGGGGGACATGGGGACATGGGGACATGGGGGGACATGGGGGACATGGGGGACATGGGGACATGGGGGGGACATGGGGACATGGGGACATGGGGACATGGGGGGACATGGGGGACATGGGGACATGGGGGACATGGGGACATGGGGGGACATGGGGGGACATGGGGGGACATGGGGACATAGGGACATGGGGACATGGGGACATAGGGACATGGGGGACATGGGGGGACATGGGGGACATGGGGGACATGGGGGACATGGGGGGACATGGGGACATGGGGACATGGGGGGACATGGGGGACATGGGGGACATGGGGGACATGGGGACATGGGGGACATGGGGACATGGGGGGACATGGGGGGACATGGGGGGACATGGGGACATAGGGACATGGGGGACATGGGGGGACATGGGGGACATGGGGGACATGGGGGACATGGGGGGACATGGGGGACATGGGGGACATGGGGGGACATGGGGACATAGGGACATGGGGACATGGGGGGACATGGGGACATGGGGGGACATGGGGGGACATGGGGGGACATGGGGGACATGGGGACATGGGGGGACATGGGGGGACATGGGGGGACATGGGGGACATGGGGGGACATGGGGGACATGGGGACATGGGGGGACATGGGGGGACATGGGGGGACATGGGGGACACATGGGGGACATGGGGGGACATGGGGGGACATGGGGGACATGGGGGGACATGGGGGGACATGGGGGGACATGGGGGACATGGGGGGACATGGGGACATGGGGGGACATGGGGGGGACATGGGGGACATGGGGGACATGGGGGGGACATGGGGGACATGGGGGACATGGGGGGGACATGGGGGGACATGGGGGGACATGGGGGACATGGGCATGGGGGGACATGGGGGGTCTATGGGGGACATGGGGGGACATGGGGGGACATGGGGACATGGGGGGACATGGGGGACATGGGGGACATGGGGGACATGGGGGGGACATGGGGGGACATGGGGGACATGGGGGGGACATGGGGGACATGGGGGACATGGGGACATGGGGGGGACATGGGGACATGGGGACATGGGGGGACATGGGGGGACATGGGGGCCATGGGGACATGGGGGGACATGGGGGACATGGGGGACATGGGGGGACATGGGGGACATGGGGACATGGGGACATGGGGACATGGGGGGACATGGGGGGGACATGGGGGACATGGGGACATGGGGACTGGGGGACATGGGGGGACATGGGGGACATGGGGGACATGGGGGGACATGGGGACATGGGGACATGGGGACATGGGGGGGACATGGGGGGACATGGGGGACAATGGGGGGACATGGGGGGACAATGGGGGGACAATGGGGACAATGGGGACAATGGGGGGGACATGGGGGGGACATGGGGGACAATGGGGGACATGGGGGGACATGGGGACGTGGGGGGACATGGGGGGGACATGGGGGGACATGGGGGACATGGGGGACATGGGGGGGACATGGGGACGTGGGGGGGACATGGGGGGGACATGGGGGGGACATGGGGGACATGAGGGACATGGGGGGACATGGGGACGTGGGGGGACATGGGGGGACATGGGGACATGGGGGGACATGGGGGACATGGGGACACGGGGACAATGGGGACATGGGGGACATGGGGGACATGGGGGACATGGGGGGACATGGGGGGACATGGGGGGACATGGGGACATGGGGGGAAATGGGGGGACATGGGGGACATGGGGGACATGGGGGGACATGGGGGACGTGGGGGGACATGGGGGGACATGGGGGGACAAGGGGGGACATGGGGGACATGGGGGGGACATGGGGACGTGGGGGGACATGGGGGGACATGGGGACATGGGGGGACATGGGGGACACGGGGGACACGGGGACATGGGGACACGGGGGGGGTGTCACCTGTGGGTGCGGTTGGTGCCGAGGCTGCGCCACAACCAGCTCTCGGGGAAGAAGCTGCGGGTGGGGCCCGGCCCCTCCCCCCAGGGCTCCTCCCACTCCTCCGGCAGCAGCACTGCAGCGGGGGCAGGGGCAGGGGTCACAGGGGTCACGGGGTCACAGGGGTCACAGGGGTCACGGGGTCACAGGGGTCATGGGGTCACAGGGGTCATGGGGTCACGGGGTCATGGGGTCAGGGGTCACACAGGTCACAGGGGTCACAGGGGTCAGAGAGGTCACAGGGGTCACACGGGGTCCCTGGGTCACACACATCACTCAGGGTCACCCCCCCAGGGACCTCCCCTCTGTGGCCCCCACCCATGTTCCCCCCCATCCCCCCCCGTGACCCCCCCAGTGACCCCCCCGTGTGACCCCCCATGTCCCCCATGTCCCCCCATGTCCCCCCATTTTCCCAGCTCCCCCCATGTCCCCCCACGGTCCCCCATGTCCCCATGTCCCCATTGTCCCCCCATGTCCCCCCCAGGTTCCCCCCATTTTTGGGGGGTCCACATGTCCCCCCATGTCCCCATGTCCCCATGTCCCCCCATGTCCCCCATGTCCCCCATGTCCCATGTCCCACCATGTCCAATTGTCCCCCATGTCCCCCCATGCCCATGTCCCCCCATAGTCCCCCATGTCCCCCCACGGTCCCCATGTCCCCCATGTCACCACTGTCCCCATGTCCCCCATGTCCACCCAGGTTGTCCCCCCATGTTCCCCCATGCCCCCATGGCCCCCCATGTCCCCATGTCCCATGTCCCCATGTACCCCCATTCCAGGCCCAATGTCCCCATGTCCCCCATGTCCCCCCATGTCCCCATGCTTCGCCTATGTCCCCCATGTCCCCCATGTCCCCCCATGTCCCCAGTCCCCCCCATGTCCCCAGTGTCCCCCATGTCCCCATGTCCCCCCCCATGTCCCCATGTCCCCATGTCCCCCCTGTCCCCTCCATGTCCCCATGTCCCCATGTCCCCCCCCTCCCTCCATGTCCCCATGTCCCCATGTCCCCCCTCTCCCTCCATGTCCCCATGTCCCATGTCCCCGTGTCCCCGTGCCCCCTCACCTCGTGCCACCCCCGTGCCCCCCCCGCGCCGAGCCCTCGCCCGCCGGCAGCAGCGCAGAAAGGCCTCGCGACACCCCCCGGCCTCGGGGACCCTCCGGCCGCGCTGGGGACACGTCACCGCAGCGGCAGCGCCCGCGCCCCGTCCCGGCAGCAGCGCCCCGTCACCGCGTCACCCCCTGCGCGCGGGGACACGTCACGGGGGGGGGACATGGGGACAGGGGTGACACTATGGGGACACGTGGGTGACACTATGGGGACGTGGGTGGCACCATGGGGACGTGGGTGACACCATGGGACACGGGTGATGCTATGGGGCCAAGGGTGGTGCCATGGGGACACGTGGGTGACACTATGGGGACACGTGGGGACACGTGGGTGACACTATGGGGACACATGGGGACATGGGTCACACTATGGGGACACGTGGGTGACACTATGGACGTGGGTGGCACCATGGGGACGTGGGTGACACCATGGGACACGGGTGATGCTATGGGGACAAGGGTGGTGCCATGGGGACACGTGGGTGACACTATGGGGACACGTGGGTGACACTACGGGGACACATGGGGACATGGGTCACACTATGGGGACATGGGTCACACTATGGGGACACATGGGTGGCACTATGGGACAAGGGTGGCATCATGGGGACACATGGGTGACACTATGGGGATGTGGGTGACACTATGGGGACGTGGGTGGCACCATGGGACATGGGTGGCACTGTGGGGACATGTGGGTGACACTACGGGGACACATGGGGACATGGGTGACACTATGGGGACACATGGGTGGCACTATGGGGACACGTGGGGACATGGGTGACACTATGGGGACACATGGGTGACACTATGGGGACACGTGGGGACACGTGGGTGACACTATGGGGACACGTGGGTGACACTATGGGGACATGGGTGACACTATGGGACAAGGGTGACACCATGGGACATGTGGGTGACACTATGGGGACACGTGGGTGACACTATGGGGACGTGGGTGACACTATGGGACAAGGGTGACACCATGGGACATGTGGGTGACACTATGGGGACACGTGGGTGACACTATGGGACAAGGGTGGCACTGTGGGGACAGGTGGGTGGCATTATGGGGGCACATGGGGACACAGGGGACACTATAGGGACATGAGTGACACCATGGGGACACGGGTGACACTGTGGGGACACATGGGTGACACTAGGGGACACGGGTGTCACCACGGGGATGGCAGGGGGACACGGGGAGGGGGACAAGGACACCGACCGCAGAAGGGAGGGGGCGAGGGGTGGGAGTGGGGGGACAGGGTGACATGGGGACACGGTGACACACACGGTGACAGGGTGACATGGGGACGGGGACACAGGGACACAGTGACACACACGGTGACATGGTGACACAGTGACACGCATGGTGACAGGGTGACACAGTGGCAGGGTGACACGGAGACACAGTGACAGGGTGACATGGGGACATGGTGACACAGTGATAGGGTGACACACACAGCGACACGGTGACAGGGGGACAGGGGAACACACCCGGTGACACAGGGACACAGTGACAGGGGACACGGTGACATGGGGACAGGGTAACAGGGTGACAGGGTGACACAGTGACAGGATGATAAGGTGGCAGGGTGACAGGGGACACGGTGACAGGGTGACACACAGGGTGACAGGGGGACAGGGGACAGGGTGACACACAGTGACAGGGGACACGGTGACAGGGAACACGGTGACACACAGTGACAGGGGACACGGTGACACACAGTGACAGGGTGACACAGTGACAGGGACACGGTGACACACAGGGTGACAGGGGACACGGTGACAGGGGACACACAGTGACAGGGTGACAGGGGACACGGTGACAGGGTGACACACAGGGTGACAGGGGACATGGTTACAGGGTGACACACAGTGACAGGGGACACGGTGACAGGGAACATGGTGACACACAGTGACAGGGGACACGGTGACACACAGTGACAGGGTGACACAGTGACAGGGACACGGTGACACACAGGGTGACAGGGGACACGGTGACAGGGGACACACAGTGACAGGGTGACAGGGGACACGGTGATAGGGTGACACACAGGGTGACAGGGTGACAGGGGGACACAGTGACAGGGGACACGGTGACACACAGGGTGACACACAGGGTGACAGGGGACACGGTGACAGGGGACACACAGGGGACACGGTGACAGGGGACACGGTGACACTCACCCGTCTCCAGCAGCTCCTGCAGCCCCGGGGAGCGACGGGGGCGGGGGGGGGGGCGAGGGACACCCGGGGGCTGGGGACAGGGACACTGTCACAGGGACACCCGCGTCCCCTGTCCCCATGTCCCCGTGTCCCCGTGTCCCCCCATGTCCCCCCGTGTCCCCCCATGTCCCCCCATGTCCCCCTGTGTCCCCTGTGTCCCCCCGTGTCCCCCATGTCCCCCCATGTCCCCATGTCCCCCCATGTCCCCCCATGTCCCCCCCCATGTCCCCCCACGTCCCCGTGTCCCCCATGTCCCCCCATGTCCCCCCATTGTCCCCCCCATGTCCCCCCATGTCCCCCCTGTCCCCCCATGTCCCCCGTGTCCCCCATGTCCCCCATGTCCCCCCATGTCCCCTCGTGTCCCCCCATGTCCCCCATGTCCCCAATGTCCTCCCATGTCCCCCCATGTCCCCCCACGTCCCCATGTCCCCCATGTCCCCATGTCCCCATGTCCCCCATGTCCCCTCGTGTCCCCCCATGTCCCCCG
>CANTUZ010000027.1:5216755-5245036 GCA_947846985.1 Fratercula arctica
TTAGGTTGCCCCACAGACCTTGGGGCTCCGGCTTTCCTGGCGCCTTCAGCCTCAAAAACCTCCCTTTCTAACTCACTACCTCTACGGACGGCTTCGAAAATACCAAACATCTGGAGATTGCTGCCACGCCCAAGGAGCCACGAGGGAAAACTGTGGCTTGATCTAAAGCTCTCTGGGAACCGCTTAGGTTGCCCCACAGACCTTGGGGCTCCAGGCTTTCCTGGCACCTTCACCCTCAAAACCTCCCTTTCTAACTCACTGCCTCTACGGACGGCTTCGAAAATACCAAACATCTGGAGATTGCTGCAGCGCCCAAGGAGCCACGAGGGAAAACTGTGGCTTGATCTAAAGCTCTCTGGGAACCGCTTAGGTTGCCCCACAGACCTTGGGGCTCCAGGATTTCCTGGCGCCTTCAGCCTCAAAACATCCCTTTCTATACTCACTGCCTCTACGGACGGCTTCGAAAATACAAACATCTGGAGATTGCTGCCACGCCCAAGGAGCCACGAGGGAAAACTGTGGCTTGATCTAAAGCTCTCTGGGAACCGCTTAGGTTGCCCCACAGACCTTGGGGCTCCAGGCTTTCCTGGCGCCTTCACCCTCAAAACAGCCCTTTCTATACTCACTCCCTCTACGGCCGGCTTCCAAAATATCAAACATCTGGAGATTGCTGCCACGCCCAAGGAGCCACGAGGGAAAACTGTGGCTTGATCTAAAGCTCTCTGGGAACCGCTTAGGTTGCCCCACAGACCTTGGGGCTCCAGGATTTCCTGGCGCCTTCAGCCTCAAAATATCCCTTTCTAACTCACTCCCCCTATGGACGGCCTCAAACATAGCAAACATCTGGAGATTGCTGCCACGCCCAAGGAGCCACGAGGGAAAACTGTGGCTTGATCTAAAGCTCTCTGGGAACCGCTTAGGTTGCCCCACAGACCTTGGGGCTCCAGGGCTTTCCTGGCAGCTTCTGCCTCAAAACCACCCTTTCTATACTCACTTGCCTCTACGGCTGGCTTCGAAAATACCAAACTATCTGGAGATTGCTGCAGCGCCCAAGGAGCCACGAGGGAAAACTGTGGCTTGATCTAAAGCTCTCTGGGAACCGCTTAGGTTGCCCCACAGACCTTGGGGCTCCGGGCTTTCCTGGCGCCTTCAGACACAAAAGCCACCCTTTCTAACTCAGCCCCTCTACGGACATCCTCCAAAACACCAATCATATGGAGATTGCTGCAGCGTCCAAGCAGCCACGAGGGAAAACTGTGGCTTGATCTAAAGCTCTCTGGGAACCGCTTAGGTTTCCCCACAGACCTTGGGGCTCCGGGCTTTCGTGGCGCCTTCAGCCTCAAAACAGCCCTTTCTATACTCACTGCCTCTACGGCTGGCTTCTAAAATATCAAACATCTGGAGATTGCTGCCACGCCCAAGGAGCCACGAGGGAAAACTGTGGCTTGATCTAAAGCTCTCTGGGAACCGCTTAGGTTGCCCCACAGACCTTGGGGCTCCAGGCTTTCCTGGCAGCTTCCGACTTAAAACCACCCTTTCTATATTCCTTGCCTCTACAGCTGGCTTCGAAAATACCAAACATCTGGAGATTGCTGCCACGCCCAAGGAGCCACGAGGGAAAACTGTGGCTTGATCTAAAGCTCTCTGGGAACCGCTTAGGTTGCCCCACAGACCTTGGGGCTCCGGGCTTTCCTGGCGCCTTCAGCCTCAAAAACACCCTTTCTATACTCACTGCCTCTATGGCTGGCTTCGAAAATACCAAACATCTGGAGATTGCTGCCACGCCCAAGGAGCCACGAGGGAAAACTGTGGCTTGATCTAAAGCTCTCTGGGAACCGCTTAGGTTGCCCCACAGACCTTGGGGCTCCAGGCTTTCCTGGCGCCTTCACCCTCAAAACAGCCCTTTCTATACTCACTGCCTCTACAGCCAGCTTCGAAAACACCAAACATCTGGAGATTGCTGCCACGCCCAAGGAGCCACGAGGGAAAACTGTGGCTTGATCTAAAGCTCTCTGGGAACCGCTTAGGTTGCCCCACAGACCTTGGGGCTCCGGGCTTTCCTGGCAGCTTCACCCTCAAAACCACCCTTTCTATACTCACTGCCTCTACGGCTGGCTTCGAAAATACCAAACATCTGGAGATTGCTGCCACGCCCAAGGAGCCACGAGGGAAAACTCTGGCTTGATCTAAAGCTCTCTGGGAACAGCTTAGGTTGCCCCACAGACCTTGGGGCTCCGGGCTTTCCTGGTGTCTGCAGCCTCAAAACAACCCTTTCTGACTCACTCCCCTATGGACAGCCTCAAAGCTACCAAACATGTGGAGATTGCTGCCACGCCCAAGGAGCCACGAGGGAAAACTCTGGCTTGATCTAAAGCTCTCTGGGAACCGCTTAGGTTTCCCCACAGACCTTGGGGCTCCAGGCTTTCCTGGCAGCTTCTGCCTCAAAACCACCCTTTCTATACTCACTGCCTCTACGGCTGGCTTAGAAAATACCAAATATCTGGAGATTGCTGCAGCGCCCAAGGAGCCACGAGGGAAAACTGTGGCTTGATCTAAAGCTCTCTGGGAACCGCTTTGGTTGCCCCACAGACCTTGGGGCTCCGGGCTTTCCTGGCGCCTTCAGACTCAAAAGCCACCCTTTCTAAGTCAGCCCGTCTACGGACATCCTCCAAAACACCAATCATATGGAGATTGCTGCAGCGCCCAAGCAGCCACGAGAGAAAACTGTGGCTTGATCTAAAGCTCTCTGGGAACCGCTTAGGTTGCCCCACAGACCTTGGGGCTCCAGGATTTCCTGGCGCCTTCACCCTCAAAACAGCCCTTTCTATACTCACTGCCTCTACGGCTGGCTTCTAAAATATCAAACATCTGGAGATTGCTGCCACGCCCAAGGAGCCACGAGGGAAAACAGTGGCTTGATCTAAAGCTCTCTGGGAACCGCTTAGGTTGCCCCACAGACCTTGGGGCTCCGGGCTTTCGTGGTGCCTTCACCCTCAAAACATCCCTTTCTATACTCACTGCCTCTACAGCCGCCTTCGAAAATACCAAACATCTGGAGATTGCTGCCATGCCCAAGGAGCCACGAGGGAAAACTGTGGCTTGATCTAAAGCTCTCTGGGAACCGCTTAGGTTTCCCCACAGACCTTGGGGCTCCAGGCTTTCCTGGCGCCTTCACCCTCAAAACAGCCCTTTCTAACTCACTCCCCCTATGGACGGCCTCAAACATAGCAAACATCTGGAGATTGCTGCCACGCCCAAGGAGCCACGAGGGAAAACAGTGGCTTGATCTAAAGCTCTCTGGGAACCGCTTAGGTTGCCCCACAGACCTTGGGGCTCCGGGCTTTCTTGGCGCCTTCAGCCTCAAAACCACCCTTTCTGACTCACTCCCCCTATGGACAGCCTCAAACCTACCAAACATCTGGAGATTGCTGCCACGCCCAAGGATCCAGGAGGGAAAACTCTGGCTTGATCTAAAGCTCTCTGGGAACCGCTTAGGTTGCCCCACAGACCTTGGGGCTCCAGGCTTTCCTGGCGCCTTCAGCCTCAAAACCACCCTTTCTATACTCACTCCCTCTACGGACGGCCTCAAAATATCAAAACTTCTGGAGATTGCTGCCACGCCCAAGGAGCCACGAGGGAAAACTGTGGCTTGATCTGAAGCTCTCTGGGAACCGCTTAGGTTGCCCCACAGACCTTGGGGCTCCAGGCTTTCCTGGCAGCTTCTGCCTCAAAACCACCCTTTCTATACTCACTGCCTCTACGGCTGGCTACGAAAATACCAAACTTCTGGACATTCCTGCCACGCCCAAGGAGCCACGAGGGAAAACTGTGGCTTGATCTAAAGCTCTCTGGGAACCGCTTAGGTTTCCCCACAGACCTTGGGGCTCCGGGATTTCCTGGCGCCTTCAGCCTCAAAACCTCCCTTTCTAACTCAATACCTCTATGGACGGCTTTGAAAATACCAAACATCTGGAGATTGCTGCCACGCCCAAGGAGCCACGAGGGGAAACTGTGGCTTGATCTAAAGCTCTCTGGGAACCGCTTAGGTTGCCCCACAGACCTTGGGGCTCCGGGATTTCCTGGCGCCTTCAGCCTCAAAACCTCCCTTTCTAACTCAGTACCTCTATGGACGGCTTCGAAAATACCAAACATCTGGAGACTGCTGCCACGCCCAAGGAGCCACGAGGGAAAACTGTGGCTTGATCTAAAGCTCTCTGGGAACTGCTTAGGTTGCCCCACAGACCTTGGGGCTCCAGGCTTTCCTGGCAGCTTCACCCTCAAAACCTCCCTTTCTAACTCACTGCCTCTACGGACGGTTTTGAAAATACCAAACATCTGGAGATTGCTGCAGCGCCCAAGGAGCCACGAGGGAAAACTGTGGCTTGATCTAAAGCTCTCTGGGAACCGCTTAGGTTGCCCCACAGACCTTGGGGCTCCAGGATTTCCTGGCGCCTTCAGCCTCAAAACCTCCCTTTCTAACTCAGTACCTCTATGGACGGCTTTGAAAATACAAAACATCTGGAGATTGCTGCCACGCCCAAGGAGCCACGAGGGAAAACTGTGGCTTGATCTAAAGCTCTCTGGGAACCGCTTAGGTTGCCCCACAGACCTTGGGGCTCCAGGCTTTCCTGGCGCCTTCAGCCTCAAAAACCACCCTTTCTAACTCACTCCCTCTACGGACGGCCTCCAAAATATCAAAAATCTGGAGATTGCTGCCACGCCCAAGGAGCCACGAGGGAAAACTCTGGCTTGATCTAAAGCTCTCTGGGAAACACTTAGGTTGCCCCACAGACCTTGGGGCTCCGGGCTTTCGTGGCGCTTTCACCCTCAAAACATCCCTTTCTAACTCACTCCCCCTATGGACGGCCTCAAACATAGCAAACATCTGGAGATTGCTGCCACGCCCAAGGAGCCACGAGGGAAAACTGTGGCTTGATCTAAAGCTCTCTGGGAACCGCTTAGGTTGCCCCACAGACCTTGGGGCTCCGGGCTTTCCTGGCAGCTTCTGCCTCAAAACCACCCTTTCTATACTCACTTCCTCTACGGCTGGCTTCGAAAATACCAAATATCTGGAGATTGCTGCAGCGCCCAAGGAGCCACGAGGGAAAACTGTGGCTTGATCTAAAGCTCTCTGGGAACCGCTTTGGTTGCCCCACAGACCTTGGGGCTCCGGGCTTTCCTGGCGCCTTCAGACACAAAAGCCACCCTTTCTAACTCAGCCCCTCTACGGACATCCTCCAAAACACCAATCATATGGAGATTGCTGCAGCGCCCAAGCAGCCACGAGGGAAAACTGTGGCTTGATCTAAAGCTCTCTGGGAACCGCTTAGGTTGCCCCACAGACCTTGGGGCTCCAGGCTTTCGTGGCGCCTTCACCCTCAAAACAGCCCTTTCTATACTCACTCCCCCTATGGACGGCCTCAAACATAGCAAACATCTGGAGATTGCTGCCACGCCCAAGGAGCCACGAGGGAAAACTCTGGCTTGATCTAAAGCTCTCTGGGAACCGCTTAGGTTGCTCCACAGACCTTGGGGCTCCAGGCTTTCCTGGCAGCTTCCGACTTAAAACCACCCTTTCTATATTCCTTGCCTCTGCAGCTGGCTTCGAAAATACCAAACATCTGGAGATTCCTGCCACGCCCAAGGAGCCACGAGGGAAAAATGTGGCTTGATCTAAAGCTCTCTGGGAACCGCTTAGGTTGCCCCACAGACCTTGGGGCTCCGGGCTTTCCTGGGAGCTTCTGCCTCAAAACAGCCCTTTCTATACTCACTGCCTCTACGGCTGGCTTCGAAAATACCAAACATCTGGAGATTCCTGCCACGCCCAAGGAGCCACGAGGGAAAACTGTGGCTTGATCTAAAGCTCTCTGGGAACCGCTTAGGTTGCCCCACAGACCTTGGGGCTCCATGCTTTCCTGGCGCCTTCAGCCTCAAAAACCACCCTTTCTAACTCACTCCCTCTACGGACGGCCTCCAAAATATCAAACATCTGGAGATTGCTGCCACGCCCAAGGAGCCACGAGGGAAAACTGTGGCTTGATGTAAAGCTCTCTGGAAACCGCTTAGGTTTCCCCACAGACCTTGGGGCTCCGGGCTTTCCTGGCGCCTTCACCCTCAAAACAGCCCTTTCTATACTCACTGCCTCTACGGCTGGCTTCGAAAATATCAAACATCTGGAGATTGCTGCCATGCCCAAGGAGCCACGAGGGAAAACTGTGGCTTAATCTAAAGCTCTCTGGGAACCGCTTAGGTTGCCCCACAGACCTTGGGGCTCCAGGTTTTCCTGGCGCCTTCACCCTCAAAACAGCCCTTTCTATACTCACTGCCTCTACGGCTGGCTTCGAAAATATCAAACATCTGGAGATTGCTGCCACGCCCAAGGAGCCACGAGGGAAAACTGTGGCTTGATCTAAAGCTCTCTGGGAACCGCTTAGGTTGCCCCACAGACCTTGGGGCTCCAGGCTTTCCTGGCGCCTTCACCCTCAAAACAGCCCTTTGTATACTCACTGCCTCTACGGCTGGCTTCGAAAATATCAAACATCTGGAGATTGCTGCCACGCCCAAGGAGCCACGAGGGAAAACTGTGGCTTGATCTAAAGCTCTCTGGGAACCGCTTAGGTTGCCCCACAGACCTTGGGGCTCCAGGCTTTCCTGGCAGCTTCACCCTCAAAACCTCCCTTTCTAACTCACTGCCTCTACGGACGGTTTTGAAAATACCAAACATCTGGAGATTGCTGCAGCGCCCAAGGAGCCACGAGGGAAAACTGTGGCTTGATCTAAAGCTCTCTGGGAACCGCTTAGGTTGCCCCACAGACCTTGGGGCTCCAGGATTTCCTGGCGCCTTCAGCCTCAAAACACCCCTTTCTAACTCAGTACCTCTATGGGCGGCTTTGAAAACACCAAAGATCTGGAGATTGCTGCCACGCCCAAGGAGCCACGAGGGAAAACTGTGGCTTGATCTAAAGCTCTCTGGGAACCGCTTTGGTTGCCCCACAGACCTTGGGGCTCCGGGCTTTCCTGGCGCCTTCAGACTCAAAAGCCACCCTTTCTAACTCAGCCCGTCTACGGACATCCTCCAAAACACCAATCATATGGAGATTGCTGCAGCGCCCAAGCAGCCACGAGGGAAAACTGTGGCTTGATCTAAAGCTCTCTGGGAACCGCTTAGGTTTCCCCACAGACCTTGGGGCTCCGGGCTTTCGTGGCGCCTTCACCCTCAAAACATCCCTTTCTATACTCACTGCCTCTACAGCCGCCTTCGAAAATACCAAACATCTGGAGATTGCTGCCACGCCCAAGGAGCCACGAGGGAAAACTGTGGCTTGATCTAAAGCTCTCTGGGAACCGCTTAGGTTGCCCCACAGACCTTGGGGCTCCAGGCTTTCCTGGCGCCTTCACCCTCAAAACAGCCCTTTCTATACTCACTGCCTCTACGGCTGGCTTCGAAAATATCAAACATCTGGAGATTGCTGCCACGCCCAAGGAGCCACGAGTGAAAACTGTGGCTTGATCTAAAGCTCTCTGGGAACCGCTTAGGTTGCTCCACAGACCTTGGGGCTCCAGGCTTTCCTGGCAGCTTCCGACTTAAAACCACCCTTTCTATATTCCTTGCCTCTACAGCCGCCTTCGAAAATACCAAACATCTGGAGATTGCTGCCACGCCCAAGGAGCCACGAGGGGAAACTGTGGCTTGATCTAAAGCTCTCTGGGAACCGCTTAGGTTTCCCCACAGACCTTGGGGCTCCGGGCTTTCCTGGCAGCTTCTGCCTCAAAACAGCCCTTTCTATACTCACTGCCTCTACGGCTGGCTTCGAAAATACCAAACATCTGGAGATTCCTGCCAAGCCCAAGGAGCCACGAGGGAAAACTGTGGCTTGATCTAAAGCTCTCTGGGAACCGCTTAGGTTGCCCCACAGACCTTGGGGCTCCAGGCTTTCCTGGCAGCTTCACCCTCAAAACCTCCCTTTGTAACTCACTGCCTCTACGGACGGTTTCGAAAATACCAAACATCTGGAGATTGCTGCAGCGCCCAAGGAGCCACGAGGGAAAACTGTGGCTTGATCTAAAGCTCTCTGGGAACCGCTTAGGTTGCCCCACAGACCTTGGGGCTCCGGGATTTCCTGGCGCCTTCAGCCTCAAAACCTCCCTTTCTAACTCAGTACCTCTATGGACGGCTTTGAAAATACAAAACATCTGGAGATTGCTGCCACGCCCAAGGAGCCACGAGGGGAAACTGTGGCTTGATCTAAAGCTCTCTGGGAACCGCTTAGGTTGCCCCACAGACCTTGGGGCTCCGGGATTTCCTGGCGCCTTCAGACTCAAAAACCACTCTTTCTAACTCACTCCCTCTATGGACGGCCTCCAAAATACAAAACATCTGGAGATTGCCGCCAAGCCCAAGCAGCCACGAGGGAAAACTGTGGCTTGATCTAAAGCTCTCTGGGAACCGCTTAGGTTGCCCCACAGACCTTAGGGCTCCGGGATTTCGTGTCGCCTTCAGCCTCAAAACCACCCTTTTTGACTCACGCCCCCTATGGACGGCCTCAAACATACCAAACATCTGGAGATTGCTGCAGCGCCCAAGGAGCCACGAGGGAAAACTTTGGCTTGATCTAAAGCTCTCTGGGAACCGCTTTGGTTGCCCCACAGACCTTGGGGCTCCGGGCTTTCCTGGCAGCTTCACCCTCAAAACCACCCTTTCTAACTCACTGCCTCTACGGACGGCTTCGAAAATACCAAACATCTGGAGATTGCTGCCAAGCCCAAGCAGCCAGGAGGGAAAACTCTGGCTTGATCTAAAGCTCTCTGGGAAACACTTAAGTTGCCCCACAGACCTTGGGGCTCCGGGCTTTCCTGGTGTCTGCAGCCTCAAAACCACCCTTTCTGACTCACTCCCCCTATGGACAGCCTCAAAGCTACCAAACATGTGGAGATTGCTGCCACGCCCAAGGAGCCACGAGGGGAAACTCTGGCTTGATCTAAAGCTCTCTGGGAAACACTTAGGTTTCCCCACAGACCTTGGGGCTCCAGGCTTTCCTGGCAGCTTCTGCCTGAAAACCACCCTTTCTATACTCACTGCCTCTACGGCTGGCTTAGAAAATACCAAACTTCTGGAGATTGCTGCCACGCCCAAGGAGCCACGAGGGAAAACTGTGGCTTGATCTGAAGCTCTCTGGGAACCGCTTAGGTTGCCCCACAGACCTTGGGGCTCCAGGCTTTCCTGGCAGCTTCTGCCTCAAAACCACCCTTTCTATACTCACTGCCTCTACGGCTGGCTACGAAAATACCAAACTTCTGGACATTCCTGCCACGCCCAAGGAGCCACGAGGGAAAACTGTGGCTTGATCTAAAGCTCTCTGGGAACCGCTTAGGTTGCCCCACAGACCTTGGGGCTCCGGGATTTCCTGGCGCCTTCAGCCTCAAAACCACCCTTTCTAACTCAGTACCTCTACGGACAGCCTCCAAAATATCAAACATCTGGAGATTGCTGCCACGCCCAAGGAGCCACGAGGGGAAACTGTGGCTTGATCTAAAGCTCTCTGGGAACCGCTTACGTTGCCCCACAGACCTTGGGACTCCGGGCTTTCGTGGCGCTTTCACCCTCAAAACATCCCTTTCTAACTCACTCCCCCTATGGACGGCCTCAAACATAGCAAACATCTGGAGATTGCTGCCACGCCCAAGGAGCCACGAGGGAAAACTGTGGCTTATCTAAAGCTCTCTGGGAACCGCTTAGGTTGCCCCACAGGTCTTGGGGCTCCGGGCTTTCCTTGCAACTTCTGCCTCAAAACCACCCTTTCTATACTCACTGCCTCTACGGCTGGCTTCGAAAATACCAAACTTCTGGAGATTGCTGCAGCGCCCAAGGAGCCACGAGGGAAAACTGTGGCTTGATCTAAAGCTCTCTGGGAACCGCTTAGGTTGCGCCACAGACCTTGGGGCTCCGGGCTTTCGTGGCGCCTTCAGACTCAAAACCACCCTTTCTGACTCACGCCCCCTACGGACGGCTTTGAAAACATAGCAAACATCTTGAGATTGCTGCCACACCCAAGGAGCCACGAGGGAAAACTGTGGCTTGATCTAAAGCTCTCTGGGAACCGCTTAGCTTGCCCCACAGACCTTGGGGCTCCGGGATTTCCTGGTGCCTTCACCTCAAAATATCCCTTTCTAACTCAATACCTCTATGGACAGCTTTGAAAATACAAAACATCTGGAGATTGCTGCCACGCCCAAGGAGCCATGAGGGAAAACTGTGGCTTGATCTAAAGCTCTCTGGGAACCGCTTAGGTTGCCCCACAGACCCTGGGGCTCCAGGCTTTCCTTGCACCTTCTGCCTCAAAACCACCCTTTCTATACTCACTGCCTCTACGGCTGGCTTAGAAAATACCAAATATCTGGAGATTGCTGCCACGCCCAAGGAGCCACGAGGGAAAACTGTGGCTTGATCAAAAGCTCTCTGGGAACCGCTTAGGTTGCCCCACAGACCTTGGGGCTCCGGGATTTCCTGGCGCCTTCAGACTCAAAAACCACCCTTTCTAACTCACTCCCTCTATGGACGGCCTCCAAAATACAAAAGAGTTGGAGATTGCTGCCACGCCCAAGTAGCCACGAGGGAAAACTGTGGCTTGATCTAAAGCTCTCTGGGAACCGCTTAGGTTGCCCCACAGACCTTGGGGCTCCAGGCTTTCCTGGCGCCTTCAGCCTCAAAAACCACCCTTTCTAACTCACTCCCTCTACGGACGGCCTCCAAAATATCAAACATCTGGAGATTGCTGCCACGCCCAAGGAGCCACGAGGGGAAACTGTGGCTTGATCTAAAGCTCTCTGGGAACCGCTTAGGTTGCCCCACAGACCTTGGGACTCCGGGCTTTCGTGGCGCTTTCACCCTCAAAACATCCCTTTCTAACTCACTCCCCCTATGGACGGCCTCAAACATAGCAAACATCTGGAGATTGCTGCCACGCCCAAGGAGCCACGAGGGAAAACTGTGGCTTATCTAAAGCTCTCTGGGAACCGCTTAGGTTTCCCCACAGACCTTGGGGCTCCGGGCTTTCCTGGCAGCTTCTGCCTCAAAACCACCCTTTCTATACTCACTGCCTCTAAGGCTGGCTTCGAAAATACCAAACATCTGGAGATTGCTGCAGCGCCCAAGGAGCCACGAGGGAAAACTGTGGCTTGATCTAAAGCTCTCTGGGAACCGCTTAGGTTGCCCGACAGACCTTGGGGCTCCGGGCTTCGTGGCGCCTTCAGCCTCAAAACCACCCTTTCTGACTCACGCCCCCTACGGACGGCCTCAAACATAGCAAACATCTGGAGATTGCTGCCACACCCAAGGAGCCACGAGGGAAAACTGTGGCTTGATCTAAAGCTCTCTGGGAACCGCTTAGGTTGCCCCACAGACCTTGGGGCTCCAGGCTTTCCTGGCAGCTTCTGCCTCAAAACCACCCTTTCTATACTCACTGCCTCTACGGCTGGCTTCGAAAATACCAAACATCTGGAGATTCGTGCCACGCCCAAGGAGCCACGAGGGAAAACTGTGGCTTGATGTAAAGCTCTCTGGGAACCGCTTAGGTTGCCCCACAGACCTTGGGGCTCCAGGCTTTCCTGGCAGCTTCTGCCTCAAAACCTCCCTTTGTAACTCACTGCCTCTATGGACATCCTCCAAAACACCAAACATCTGGAGATTGCTGCGACGCCCAAGCACCCACGGGGAAAACTGTGGCTTGATCTAAAGCTCTCTGGGAACTGCATGCATTGCCCCACAGACCTTGGGGCTCCGGGATTTCCTGTCGCCTTCAGCCAAAAAACCACCCTTTCTGACTCACGCCCCCTATGGACGGCCTCAAACATACCAAACATCTGGAGATTCCTGCCTCGCCCAAGGAGACATGAGGGAAAACTGTGGCTTGATCTAAAGCTCTCTGGGAACCGCTTAGGTTGCCCCAGAGACCTTGGGGCTCCGGGATTTCCTGGTGCCTTCAGACTCATAAAACACCCTTTCTAACTCACTTCCTCTAGGGACGGCCTCCAAAATACAAAACATCTGGAGATTGCTGCCACGCCCAAGGAGCCATGAGGGAAAACTGTGGCTTGATCTAAAGCTCTCTGGGAACCGCTTAGGTTGCCCCACAGACCTTGGGGCTCCGGGCTCTCCCGGCGCCTTCAGCCTCATATCCTCCCTTTCTAACTCACTCCATCTATGGATGGCCTCCAAAATATCAAACATCTGGAGATTGCTGCCACGCCCAAGGAGCCACGAGGGAAAACTCTGGCTTCATCTAAAGCTCTCTGGGAAACACTTAGGTTGCCCCACAGACCTTGGGGCTCCAGGCTTTCCTGGCAGCTTCACCCTCAAAACCTCCCTTTCTAACTCAGTGCCTCTACGGACGGTTTCGAAAATACCAAACATCTGGAGATTGCTGCAGCGCCCAAGGAGCCACGAGGGAAAACTGTGGCTTGATCTAAAGCTCTCTGGGAACCGCTTAGGTTGCCCCACAGACCTTGGGGCTCCGGGATTTCCTGGCGCCTTCAGCCTCAAAACCTCCCTTTCTAACTCAGTACCTCTATGGACGGCTTTGAAAATACAAAACATCTGGAGATTGCTGCCACGCCCAAGGAGCCACGAGGGGAAACTGTGGCTTGATCTAAAGCTCTCTGGGAACCGCTTAGGTTGCCCCACAGACCTTGGGGCTCCAGGCTTTCCTGGCGCCTTCACCCTCAAAACAGCCCTTTCTATACTCACTGCCTCTACGGCTGGCTTCGAAAATATCAAACATCTGGAGATTGCTGCCACGCCCAAGGAGCCACGAGGGAAAACTCTGGCTTGATCTAAAGCTCTCTGGGAACCGCTTAGGTTGCTCCACAGACCTTGGGGCTCCAGGCTTTCCTGGCAGCTTCCGACTTAAAACCACCCTTTCTATATTCCTTGCCTCTACAGCCGCCTTCGAAAATACCAAACATCTGGAGATTGCTGCCACGCCCAAGGAGCCACGAGGGAAAACTGTGGCTTGATCTAAAGCTCTCTGGGAACCGCTTAGGTTTCCCCACAGACCTTGGGGCTCCGGGCTTTCCTGGCAGCTTCTGCCTCAAAACAGCCCTTTCTATACTCACTGCCTCTACGGCTGGCTTCGAAATACCAAACATCTGGAGATTCCTGCCAAGCCCAAGGAGCCACGAGGGAAAACTGTGGCTTGATCTAAAGCTCTCTGGGAACCGCTTAGGTTGCCCCACAGACCTTGGGGCTCCAGGCTTCCTGGCAGCTTCACCCTCAAACCTCCCTTTGTAACTCACTGCCTCTACGGACGGTTTCGAAAATACCAAACATCTGGAGATTGCTGCAGCGCCCAAGGAGCCACGAGGGAAAACTGTGGCTTGATCTAAAGCTCTCTGGGAACCGCTTAGGTTGCCCCACAGACCTTGGGGCTCCGGGATTTCCTGGCGCCTTCAGCCTCAAAACCTCCCTTTCTAACTCAGTACCTCTATGGACGGCTTTGAAAATACAAAACATCTGGAGATTGCTGCCACGCCCAAGGAGCCACGAGGGGAAACTGTGGCTTGATCTAAAGCTCTCTGGGAACCGCTTAGGTTGCCCCACAGACCTTGGGGCTCCGGGATTTCCTGGCGCCTTCAGACTCAAAACCACTCTTTCTAACTCACTCCCTCTATGGACGGCCTCCAAAATACAAAACATCTGGAGATTGCCGCCAAGCCCAAGCAGCCACGAGGGAAAACTGTGGCTTGATCTAAAGCTCTCTGGGAACCGCTTAGGTTGCCCCACAGACCTTAGGGCTCCGGGATTTCGTGTCGCCTTCAGCCTCAAAACCACCCTTTTTGACTCACGCCCCCTATGGACGGCCTCAAACATACCAAACATCTGGAGATTGCTGCAGCGCCCAAGGAGCCACGAGGGAAAACTTTGGCTTGATCTAAAGCTCTCTGGGAACCGCTTAGGTTGCCCCACAGACCTTGGGGCTCCGGGATTTCCTGGCGCCTTCAGACTCAAAAACCACCCTTTCTAACTCACTCCCTGTACGGAAGGCCTCAAACATACCAAACGTCTGGAGATTGCTGCCACGCCCAAGGAGCCACGAGGGAAAACTGTGGCTTGATCTAAAGCTCTCTGGGAACCGCTTAGTTTTCCCCACAGACCTTGGAGCTCCGGGCTTTCGTGGCGCCTTCACCCTCAAAACCACCCTTTCTAACTCACTGCCTCTACAGCCAGCTTCGAAAACACCAAACATCTGGAGATTGCTGCCACGCCCAAGGAGCCACGAGGGAAAACTGTGGCTTGATCTAAAGCTCTCTGGGAACCGCTTAGGTTGCCCCACAGACCTTGGGGCTCCGGGCTTTCCTGGCAGCTTCCCCCTCAAAACCACCCTTTCTAACTCACTGCCTCTACGGACGGCTTCGAAAATACCAAACATCTGGAGATTGCTGCCAAGCCCAAGCAGCCAGGAGGGAAAACTCTGGCTTGATCTAAAGCTCTCTGGGAAACACTTAAGTTGCCCCACAGACCTTGGGGCTCCGGGATTTCCTGGTGTCTGCAGCCTCAAAACCACCCTTTCTGACTCACTCCCCCTATGGACAGCCTCAAAGCTACCAAACATGTGGAGATTGCTGCCACGCCCAAGGAGCCACGAGGGGAAACTCTGGCTTGATCTAAAGCTCTCTGGGAAACACTTAGGTTTCCCCACAGACCTTGGGGCTCCAGGCTTTCCTGGCAGCTTCTGCCTCAAAAACCACCCTTTCTATACTCACTGCCTCTACGGCTGGCTTAGAAAATACCAAACTTCTGGAGATTGCTGCCACGCCCAAGGAGCCACGAGGGAAAACTGTGGCTTGATCTAAAGCTCTCTGGGAACCGCTTAGGTTGCCCCACAGACCTTGGGGCTCCAGGCTTTCCTGGCAGCTTCTGCCTCAAAACCACCCTTTCTATACTCACTGCCTCTACGGCTGGCTACGAAAATACCAAACTTCTGGACATTCCTGCCACGCCCAAGGAGCCACGAGGGAAAACTGTGGCTTGATCTAAAGCTCTCTGGGAAACCGCTAGGTTGCCCACAGACCTTGGGGCTCCGGGATTTCCTGGCGCCTTCAGCCTCAAAACCACCCTTTCTAACTCAGTACCTCTACGGACAGCCTCCAAAATATCAAACATCTGGAGATTGCTGCCACGCCCAAGGAGCCACGAGGGGAAACTGTGGCTTGATCTAAAGCTCTCTGGGAACCGCTTACGTTGCCCCACAGGTCTTGGGGCTCCGGGCTTTCCTTGCAACTTCTGCCTCAAAACCACCCTTTCTATACTCACTGCCTCTACGGCTGGCTTCGAAAATACCAAACATCTGGAGATTGCTGCAGCGCCCAAGGAGCCACGAGGGAAAACTGTGGCTTGATCTAAAGCTCTCTGGGAACCGCTTAGGTTGCGCCACAGACCTTGGGGCTCCGGGCTTTCGTGGCGCCTTCAGACTCAAAACCACCCTTTCTGACTCACGCCCCCTACGGACGGCTTTGAAAACATAGCAAACATCTTGAGATTGCTGCCACACCCAAGGAGCCACGAGGGAAAACTGTGGCTTGATCTAAAGCTCTCTGGGAACCGCTTAGCTTGCCCCACAGACCTTGGGGCTCCGGGATTTCCTGGTGCCTTCACCTCAAAATATCCCTTTCTAACTCAATACCTCTATGGACAGCTTTGAAAATACAAACATCTGGAGATTGCTGCCACGCCCAAGGAGCCATGAGGGAAAACTGTGGCTTGATCTAAAGCTCTCTGGGAACCGCTTAGGTTGCCCCACAGACCCTGGGGCTCCAGGCTTTCCTTGCACCTTCTGCCTCAAAACCACCCTTTCTATACTCACTGCCTCTACGGCTGGCTTAGAAAATACCAAATATCTGGAGATTGCTGCCACGCCCAAGGAGCCACGAGGGAAAACTGTGGCTTGATCTAAAGCTCTCTGGGAACCGCTTAGGTTGCCCCACAGACCTTGGGGCTCCGGGATTTCCTGGCGCCTTCAGACTCAAAAACCACCCTTTCTAACTCACTCCCTCTATGGACGGCCTCCAAAATACAAAAGAGTTGGAGATTGCTGCCACGCCCAAGTAGCCACGAGGGAAACTGTGGCTTGATCTAAAGCTCTCTGGGAACCGCTTAGGTTGCCCCACAGACCTTGGGGCTCCAGGCTTTCCTGGCGCCTTCAGCCTCAAAACCACCCTTTCTAACTCACTCCCTCTACGGACGGCCTCCAAAATATCAAACATCTGGAGATTGCTGCCACGCCCAAGGAGCCACGAGGGGAAACTGTGGCTTGATCTAAAGCTCTCTGGGAACCGCTTAGGTTGCCCCACAGACCTTGGGACTCCGGGCTTTCGTGGCGCTTTCACCCTCAAAACATCCCTTTCTAACTCACTCCCCCTATGGACGGCCTCAAACATAGCAAACATCTGGAGATTGCTGCCACGCCCAAGGAGCCACGAGGGAAAACTGTGGCTTATCTAAAGCTCTCTGGGAACCGCTTAGGTTTCCCCACAGACCTTGGGGCTCCGGGCTTTCCTGGCAGCTTCTGCCTCAAAACCACCCTTTCTATACTCACTGCCTCTACAGCCGCCTTCGAAAATACCAAACATCTGGAGATTGCTGCAGCGCCCAAGGAGCCACGAGGGAAAACTGTGGCTTGATCTAAAGCTCTCTGGGAACCGCTTAGGTTGCGCCACAGACCTTGGGGCTCCGGGCTTTCGTGGCGCCTTCAGCCTCAAAACCACCCTTTCTGACTCACGCCCCCTACGGACGGCCTCAAACATAGCAAACATCTGGAGATTGCTGCCACACCCAAGGAGCCACGAGGGAAAACTGTGGCTTGATCTAAAGCTCTCTGGGAACCGCTTAGGTTGCCCCACAGACCTTGGGGCTCCAGGCTTTCCTGGCAGCTTCTGCCTCAAAACCACCCTTTCTATACTCACTGCCTCTACGGCTGGCTTCGAAAATACCAAACATCTGGAGATTCCTCCCATGCCCAAGGAGCCACGAGGGAAAACTGTGGCTTGATGTAAAGCTCTCTGGGAACCGCTTAGGTTGCCCCACAGACCTTGGGGCTCCAGGCTTTCCTGGCAGCTTCTGCCTCAAAACCTCCCTTTGTAACTCACTGCCTCTATGGACATCCTCCAAAACACCAAACATCTGGAGATTGCTGCGACGCCCAAGCACCCACGGGGAAAACTGTGGCTTGATCTAAAGCTCTCTGGGAACTGCATGCATTGCCCCACAGACCTTGGGGCTCCGGGATTTCCTGTCGCCTTCAGCCAAAAAACCACCCTTTCTGACTCACGCCCCCTATGGACGGCCTCAAACATACCAAACATCTGGAGATTCCTGCCTCGCCCAAGGAGCCATGAGGGAAAACTGTGGCTTGATCTAAAGCTCTCTGGGAACCGCTTAGGTTGCCCCAGAGACCTTGGGGCTCCGGGATTTCCTGGTGCCTTCAGACTCATAAAACACCCTTTCTAACTCACTTCCTCTAGGGAACGGGCCTCCAAAATACAAAACATCTGGAGATTGCTGCCACGCCCAAGGAGCCCATGAGGGAAAACTGTGGCTGATCTAAAGCTCTCTGGGAACCGCTTAGGTTGCCCCACAGACCTTGGGGCTCCGGGCTCTCCCGGCGCCTTCAGCCTCATATCCTCCCTTTCTAACTCACTCCATCTATGGATGGCCTCCAAAATATCAAACATCTGGAGATTGCTGCCACGCCCAAGGAGCCACGAGGGAAAACTCTGGCTTCATCTAAAGCTCTCTGGGAAACACTTAGGTTGCCCCACAGACCTTGGGGCTCCAGGCTTTCCTGGCACCTTCAGCCTCAAACCACCCTTTCTGACTCACTCCCCCTATGGACAGCCTCAAACCTACCAAACATGTGGAGATTGCTGCCACGCCCAAGAGCCAGGAGGGAAAACTCTGGCTTGATCTAAAGCTCTCTGGGAAACACTTAGGTTGCCCCACAGACCTTGGGGCTCCAGGCTTTCCTTGCACCTTCTGCCTCAAAACCACCCTTTCTATACTCACTGCCTCTACGGCTGGCTTAGAAAATACCAAATATCTGGAGATTGCTGCCACACCCAAGAAGCCACGAGGGAAAACTGTGGCTTGATCTGAAGCTCTCTGGGAACCGCTTAGGTTGCCCCACAGACCTTGGGGCTCCAGGCTTTCCTGGCAGCTTCTGCCTCAAAACCACCCTTTCTATACTCACTGCCTCTACGGCTGGCTTAGAAAATACCAAACTTCTGGACATTCCTGCCACGCCCAAGGAGCCACGAGGGAAAACTGTGGCTTGATGTAAAGCTCTCTGGGAACCGCTTAGGTTGCCCCACAGACCTTGGGGCTCCGGGATTTCCTGGCGCCTTCAGCCTCAAAACCTCCCTTTCTAACTCAGTACCTCTATGGACGGCCTCAAACATAGCAAACATCTGGAGATTGCTGCCACGCCCAAGGAGCCACGAGGGAAAACTCTGGCTTGATCTAAAGCTCTCTGGGAACCGCTTAGGTTGCCCCACAGACCTTGGGGCTCCGGGCTTTCCTGGCAGCTTCACCCTCAAAACCTCCCTTTCTAACTCACTGCCTCTATGGACGGCTTTGAAAATACAAAACATCTGGAGATTGCTGCCACGCCCAAGGAGCCACGAGGGGAAACTGTGGCTTGATCTAAAGCTCTCTGGGAACCGCTTAGGTTGCCCCACAGACCTTGGGACTCCGGGCTTTCGTGGCGCTTTCACCCTCAAAACATCCCTTTCTAACTCACTCCCCCTATGGACGGCCTCAACATAGCAAACATCTGGAGATTGCTGCCACGCCCAAGGAGCCACGAGGGAAAACTGTGGCTTGATCTAAAGCTCTCTGGGAACCGCTTAGGTTTCCCCACAGACCTTGGGGCCCCGGGATTTCGTGTCGCCTTCAGCCTCAAAACCACCCTTTTTGACTCACGCCCCCTATGGACGGCCTCAAACATACCAAACATCTGGAGATTGCTGCAGCGCCCAAGGAGCCACGAGGGAAAACTGTGGCTTGATCTAAAGCTCTCTGGGAACCGCTTAGGTTGCCCCACAGACCTTGGGGCTCCGGGATTTCCTGGCAGCTTCACCCTCAAAACCATTCTTTCTAACACAGTCCCTCGATGGATGGCCTCTAAAATACTAAACATCTGGAGACTGCTGCCACGCCCAAGGAGCCACGAGGGAAAACTGTGGCTTGATCTAAAGCTCTCTGGGAACCGCTTAGGTTGCCCCACAGACCTTGGGGCTCCGGGCTTTCCTGGCAGCTTCTGCCTCAAAACCACCCTTTCTATACTCACAGCCTCTACGGCTGACTTCGAAAATACCAAACATGTGGAGATTGCTGCCACGCCCAAGTAGCCACGAGGGAAAACTGTGGCTTGATCTAAAGCTCTCTGGGAACCGCTTAGGTTGCCCCACAGACCTTGGGGCTCCGGGCTTTCCTGGAGCTCTGCCTCAAAAACCACCCTTTCTATACTCACAGCCTCTACGGCTGACTTCGAAAATACCAAACATGTGGAGATTGCTGCCACGCCCAAGTAGCCACGAGGGAAAACTGTGGCTTGATCTAAAGCTCTCTGGGAATCGCTTAGGTTTCCCCACAGACCTTGGGGCTCTGGGCTTTCGTGGCGCTTTCACCCTCAAAACATCCCTTTCTAACTCACTCCCCCTATGGACGGCCTCAAACATAGCAAACATCTGGAGATTGCTGCCACGCCCAAGGAGCCGCGAGGGAAAACAGTGGCTTGATCTAAAGCTCTCTGGGAACCGCTTAGGTTTCCCCACAGACCTTGGGGCTCCGGGCTTTCCTGGCAGCTTCTGCCTCAAAACCACCCTTTCTATACTCACTTCCTCTACGGCTGACTTCGAAAATACCAAATATCTGGAGATTGCTGCAGCGCCCAAGGAGCCGCGAGGGAAAACAGTGGCTTGATCTAAAGCTCTCTGGGAATCGCTTAGGTTGCCCCACAGACCTTGGGGCTCCGGGCTTTCGTGGCGCCTTCAGCCTCAAAACCACCCTTTCTGAATCACGCCCCCTATGGACGGCCTCAAACATAGCAAACATCTGGACATTGCTGCCACGCCCAAGGAGCCACGAGGGAAAACTGTGGCTTGATGTAAAGCTCTCTGGGAACCGCTTAGGTTGCCCCACAGACCTTGGGGCTCCGGGATTTCCTGGCGCCTTCAGCCTCAAAACCACCCTTTCTGACTCACTCCCCCTATGGACAGCCTCAAACCTACCAAACATGTGGAGATTGCTGCCACGCCCAAGGAGCCAGGAGGGAAAACTCTGGCTTGATCTAAAGCTCTCTGGGAAACACTTAGGTTGCCCCACAGACCTTGGGGCTCCAGGCTTTCCTGGCACCTTCTGCCTCAAAACCACCCTTTCTATACTCACTGCCTCTACGGCTGGCTACGAAATACCAAAACTTCTGGACATTCCTGCCACGCCCAGGAGCCCACGAGGGAAAACTGTGGCTTGATGTAAGCTCTCTGGGAACCGCTTAGGTTGCCCCACAGACCTTGGGGCTCCAGGATTTCCTGGCGCCTTCAGCCTCAAAACCTCCCTTTCTAACTTAGTACCTCTACGGACGGCTTTGAAAATACCAAACATCTGGAGATTGCTGCCACGCCCAAGGAGCCACGAGGGGAAACTGTGGCTTGATCTAAAGCTCTCTGGGAACCGCTTAGGTTGCCCCACAGACCTTGGGGCTCCGGGATTTCCTGCTGTCTTCAGACTCAAAAACCACCCTTTCTAACTCCCTCCCTCTATGGACGGCCTCCAAAATACAAAAGAGTTGGAGATTCCTGCCACGCCCAAGTAGCCATGAGGGAAAACTGTGGCTTGATCTAAAGCTCTCTGGGAACCGCTTAGGTTGCCCCACAGACCTTGGGGCTCCATGCTTTCCTGGCGCCTTCAGCCTCAAAAACCACCCTTTCTAACTCACTCCCTCTACGGACGGCCTCCAAAATATCAAACATCTGGAGATTGCTGCCACGCCCAAGGAGCCACGAGGGAAAACAGTGGCTTGATCTAAAGCTCTCTGGGAACCGCTTAGGTTGCCCCACAGACCTTGGGGCTCCGGGCTTTCCTGGCGCCTTCACCCTCAACACCACCCTTTCTAACTCACTGCCTCTACGGACGGCTTCGAAAATACCAAACATCTGGAGATTGCTGCCACGCCCAAGGAGCCACGAGGGAAAACTCTGGCTTCATCTAAAGCTCTCTGGGAAACACTTAGGTTGCCCCACAGACCTTGGGGCTCCGGGATTTCCTGGCGCCTTCAGCCTCAAAACCACCCTTTCTAACTCACTCCCCCTATGGACAGCCTCAAACCTACCAAACATGTGGAGATTGCTGCCACGCCCAGGGAGCCAGAAGGGAAAACTCTGGCTTGATCTAAAGCTCTCTGGGAAACACTTAGGTTGCCCCACAGACCTTGGGGCTACAGGCTTTCCTGGCACCTTCTGCCTCAAAACCACCCTTTCTATACTCACTGCCTCTACGGCTGGCTACGAAAATACCAAACTTCTGGACATTCCTGCCACGCCCAAGGAGCCACGAGGGAAAACTGTGGCTTGATGTAAAGCTCTCTGGGAACCGCTTAGGTTGCCCCACAGACCTTGGGCTCCGGGATTTCCTGGCCGCCTTCAGCCTCAAAACCTCCCTTTCTAACTCAGTACCTCTATGGACGGCTTTGAAAATACCAAACATCTGGAGATTGCTGCCACGCCCAAGGAGCCACGAGGGGAAACTGTGGCTTGATCTAAAGCTCTCTGGGAACCGCTTAGGTTGCCCCACAGACCTTGGGGCTCTGGGCTTTCCTGGCAGCTTCTGCCTCAAAACCACCCTTTCTATACTCACTTCCTCTACGGCTGGCTTCGAAAATATCAAACATCTGGAGATTGCTGCCACGCCCAAGGAGCCACGAGGGAAAACTGTGGCTTGATCTAAAGCTCTCTGGGAACCGCTTAGGTTGCCCCACAGACCTTGGGGCTCCGGGATTTCCTGGCGCCTTCAGCCTCAAAACCACTCTTTCTGAATCACGCCCCCTATGGACGGCCTCAAACATAGCAAACATCTGGAGATTGCTGCCACGCCCAAGGAGCCACGAGGGAAAACTGTGGCTTGATCTAAAGCTCTCTGGGAACCGCTTAGGTTGCCCCACAGACCTTGGGGCTCCATGCTTTCCTGGCGCCTTCAGCCTCAAAAACCACCCTTTCTAACTCACTGCCTCTACAGCCGGCTTCGAAAATACCAAACATCTGGAGATTGCTGCCACACCCAAGGAGCCACGAGGGAAAACTGTGGCTTGATCTAAAGCTCTCTGGGAACCGTTTAGGTTGCCCCACAGACCTTGGGGCTCCGGGCTTTCCTGGCAGCTTCACCCTCAAAACCACCCCTTCTAACACAGTCCCTCTATGGATGGTCTCTAATACTAAACATCTGGAGAATTGCTGCACGCCCAGGAGGCCACGAGGGAATCGGTGGCTTGATCCTAAAGCTCTCTGGGAACCGCTTAGGTGCCCCACAGACCTTGGGGCTCCGGGCTTTCCTGGCGCCTTCAGCCTCAAAACCTCCCTTTCTAACTCAGTACCTCTATGGACGGCTTTCAAAATACAAAACATCTGGAGATTGCCGCCAAGCCCAAGCAGCCACGAGGGAAAACTGTGGCTTGATCTAAAGCTCTCTGGGAACCGCTTAGGTTGCCCACAGACCTTAGGGCTCCGGGATTTCGTGTCGCCTTCAGCCTCAAAACCACCCTTTCTGACTCACGCCCCCTATGGACGGCCTCAAACATACCAAACATCTGGAGATTGCTGCAGCGCCCAAAGGAGACACGAGGGGAAAACTGTGGCTTGATCTAAAGCTACCTCTGGAACCGCTATAGGTTGCCCCAAAGACCTTGGGGCTCCGGGATTTCCTGGCAGCTTCACCCTCAAAAACACTCTTTCTAACACAGTCCCTCGATGGATGGCCTCTAAAATACTAAACATCTGGAGACTGCTGCCACGCCCAAGGAGCCACGAGGGAAATCTGTGGCTTGATCTAAAGCTCTCTGGGAACCGCTTAGGTTGCCCCACAGACCTTGGGGCTCTGGGCTTTCGTGGCGCTTTCACCCTCAAAACAGCCCTTTCTATACTCACTGCCTCTACGGCTGGCTTCGAAAATACCAAATATCTGGAGATTGCTGCACTGCCCAAGCAGCCACGAGGGAAAACTGTGGCTTGATCTAAAGCTCTCTGGGAACCGCTTAGGTTTCCCCAAAGACCTTGGGGCTCCGGGCTTTCCTGGCAGCTTCTGCCTCAAAACACCCCTTTCTATACTCACTGCCTCTACGGCTGGCTTCGAAAATACCAAACATCTGGAGATTCCTGCCACGCCCAAGCAGCCACGAGGGAAAACTGTGGCTTGATCTAAAGCTCTCTGGGAACCGCTTAGGTTGCCCCACAGACCTTGGGGCTCCGGGATTTCCTGGCGCCTTCAGACTCAAAAAGACCGCTCTTTCTAACTCACTCCCTCTATGGAACGGCCTCCAAAATACAAAGATCTGGAGATTGCTGCCACGCCCAAGGAGCCACGAGGGAAAACTGTGGTTTGATCTAAAGCTCTCTGGGAACCGCTTAGGTTTCCCCACAGACCTTGGGGCTCCAGGCTTTCCTGGCAGCTTCACCCTCAAAACCTCCCTTTCTGACTCACTCCCCCTATGGACAGCCTCAAACCTACCAAACATGTGGAGATTGCTGCCACACCCAAGGAGCCACGAGGGAAAAACTCTGGCTTGATCTAAAGCTCTCTGGGAACCTCTTAGGTTGCCCACAGACCTTGGGGCTCCGGGATTCCTGGCGCCTTCAGCCCTCAAAACCTCCCTTTCAAACTCAATACCTCTATGGACGGCTTCGAAAATACCAAACATCTGGAGATTGCTGCCACGCCCAAGGAGCCACGAGGGAAAACTGTGGCTTGATCTAAAGCTCTCTGGGAACCGCTTAGGTTGCCCCACAGACCTTGGGGCTCCAGGCTTTCCTGGCGCCTTCACCCTCAAAACAGCCCTTTCTATACTCACTGCCTCTACGGCTGGCTTCGAAAATATCAAACCTCTGGAGATTGCTGCACGCCCAAGGAGCCACGAGGGAAAACTGTGGCTTGATCTAAAGCTCTCTGGGAACCGCTTAGTTTGCCCCACAGACCTTGGGGGCTCCGGGCTTTCCTGGCAGCTTCTGCCTCAAAACAGCCCTTTCTATACTCACTGCCTCTACGGCTGGCTTCGAAAATACCAAACATCTGGAGATTGCCGCCAAGCCCAAGCAGCCACGAGGGAAAACTGTGGCTTGATCTAAAGCTCTCTGGGAACCGCTTAGGTTGCCCCACAGACCTTAGGGCTCCGAGATTTCGTGTCGCCTTCAGCCTCAAAACCACCCTTTCTGACTCACGCCCCCTATGGATGGCCTCAAACTTACCAAACATCTGGAGATTGCTGCCACGCCCAAGGAGCCACGAGGGAAAACTGTGGCTTGATCTAAAGCTCTCTGGGAACCACTTAGGTTGCCCCACAGACCTTGGGGCTCCGGGCTTTCCTGGCAGCTTCACCCTCAAAATAGCCCTTTCTAACTCACTCCATCTACGGACGGCTTCCAATATACCAAACATCTGGAGATTGCTGACAAGCCCAAGCAGCCATGAGGGAAAACTGTGGCTTGATCTAAAGCTCTCTGGGAACCGCTTATGTTTCCCCACAGACCTTGGGGCTCCGGGATGTCCTGGCACGCTTCACCCTCAAAGCAATCCTTTCTAACTCAGTGCCTCTACAGCCGCCTTCCGAAAATACCAAACATCTGGAGATTGCTGCCACGCCCAAGGAGCCACGAGGGAAACTGTGGCTTGAACTAAAGCTCTCTGGGAACCGCTTAGGTTGCCCCACAGACCTTGGGGCTCCATGCTTTCCTGGCCCTTCACCCTCAAACAGCCCTTTCTATACTCACGGCCTCCACGGCTGGCTTCGAAAATATAAAACATCTGGAGATTCCTGCCACGCCCAAGGAGCCACGAGGGAAAACTGTGGCTTGAACTAAAGCTCTCTGGGAACCGCTTAGGTTGCCCCACAGACCTTGGGGCTCCATGCTTTCCTGGCGCCTTCACCCTCAAAACAGCCCTTTCTATACTCACTGCCTCTACGGCTGGCTTCGAAAATACCAAACATCTGGATATTCCTGCCACGCCAAAGGAGCCACGAGGGAAAACTGTGGCTTGATCTAAAGCTCTCTGGGAACCGCTTAGGTTGCCCCACAGACCTTGGGGCTCCGGGATTTCCTGGCGCCTTCAGCCTCAAAACCTCCCTTTCAAACTCAATACCTCTATGGACGGCTTCGAAAATACCAAACATCTCGAGATTGCTGCCACGCCCAAGGAGCCACGAGGGAAAACTGTGGCTTGATCTAAAGCTCTCTGGGAACCGCTTAGGTTGCCCCACAGACCTTGGGGCTCCGGGCTTTCCTGGCAGCTTCACCCTCAAAATAGCCCTTTCTAACTCACTCCATCTACGGACGGCTTCCAATATACCAAACATCTGGAGATTGCTGCCAAGCCCAAGCAGCCATGAGGGAAAACTGTGGCTTGATCTAAAGCTCTCTGGGAACCGCTTATGTTTCCCCACAGACCTTGGGGCTCCGGGCTTTCCTGGCAGCTTCACCCTCAAAAGCAATCCTTTCTAACTCAACCCCTCTACAGACATTCTCCAAAACAGCAATCATATGGAGATTGCTGCAGCGCCCAAGCAGCCACGGGGAAAAACTGTGGCTTGATCTAAAGCTCTCTGGGAACCGCTTAGGTTGCCCCACAGACCTTGGGGCTCCGGGCTTTCGTGGCGCCTTCACACTCAAAAACCACTCTTTCTAACTCACTCCCTCTATGGACGGCCTCCAAAATACAAAGATCTGGAGATTGCCGCCAGCCCAAGCAGCCACGAGGGAAAACTGTGGCTTGATCTAAAGCTCTCTGGGAACCGCTTAGGTTGCCCCCACAGACCTTGGGGCTCCGGGCTTTCCTGGCAGCTTCACCCTCAAAAGCCACCCTTTCTAACTCAGTGCCTCTACAGCCACCTTCGAAATACCAAACATCTGGAGATTGCTGCCACGCCCAAGGAGCCACGAGGGAAAACTGTGGCTTGATCTAAAGCGCTCTGGGAACCGCTTAGGTTGCCCCACAGACCTTGGGGCTCCGGGCTTTCCTGGCAGCTTCCGACTTAAACCACCCTTTCTATATTCCTTGCCTCTACAGCTAGCTTCGAAAATACCAAACATCTGGATATTCCTGCCACGCCCAAGGAGCCACCAGGGAAAACTGTGGCTTGATCTAAAGCTCTCTGGGAACCTCTTATGTTGCCCCACAGACCTTGGGGCACCGGCTTTCCTGGCAGCTTCTGCCTCAAAACAGCCCTTTCTATACTCACTGCCTCTACGGCTGGCTTCGAAAATACCAAACATCTGGAGATTGCTGCAGTGCCCAAGCAGCCACGAGGGAAAACTGTGGCTTGATCTAAAGCTCTCTGGGAACCGCTTAGGTTGCCCCACAGACCTTGGGGCTCCGGGATTTCCTGGCGCCTTCAGACTCAAAAACCACTCTTTCTAACTCACTCCCTCTATGGACGGCCTCCAAAATACAAAGATCTGGAGATTGCCGCCAAGCCCAAGCAGGCCACGAGGGAAAACTGTGGCTTGATCTAAAGCTCTCTGGGAACCGCTTAGGTTGCCCACAGACCTTGGGCTCCAGGCTTTCCTGGCAGCTTCACCCTCAAAACCACCTTTCTAACACAGTCCCTCTATGATGGCCTTCTAAAATACTAAACATCTGGAGATTGCTGCCACGCCCAAGGAGCCACGAGGGAAAACTGTGGCTTGATCTAAAGCTCTCTGGGAACCGCTTAGGTTTCCCCACAGACCTTGGGGCTCCGGGCTTTCCTGGCAGCTTCACCCTCAAAACCTCCCTTTCTGACTCACTCCCCCTATGGACAGCCTCAAACCTACCAAACATGTGGAGATTGCTGCCCACACCCAAGGAAGCCACGAGGGAAAACTCTGGCTTGATCTAAAGCTGTCTGGGAAACACTTAGGTTGCCCCACAGGTCTTGGGGGCTCCGGGATTTCCTGCGCCTTCAGCCTCAAAACCTCCCTTTCAAACTCAATACCTCTATGGACGGCTTCGAAAATACCAAACATCTGGAGATTGCTGCCACGCCAAGGAGCCACGAGGGAAAACTGTGGCTTGATCTAAAGCTCTCTGGGAACCGCTTAGGTTGCCCCACAGACCTTGGGGCTCCGGGCTTTCCTGGCAGCTTCACCCTCAAAATAGCCTTTTTAACTCAACTGCCTCTACAGACGCCTTCGAAAATACCAACATCTGGAGATTGCTGCCACGCCCAAGGAGCCACGAGGGAAACTGTGCTTGATCTAAAGCTCTCTGGGAACCGCTTAGGTTGCCCCACAGACCTTGGGGCTCCAGGCTTTCCTGGCGCCTTCACCCTCAAAACAGCCCTTTCTATACTCACTGCCTCTACGGCTGGCTTCGAAAATATCAAACATCTGGAGATTGCTGCCACGCCCAAGGAGCCACGAGGGAAAACTGTGGCTTGATCTAAAGCTCTCTGGGAACCGCTTAGTTTGCCCACAGACCTTGGGGCTCCGGGCTTTCCTGGCAGCTTCTGCCTCAAAACAGCCCTTTCTATACTCACTGCCTCTACGGCTGGCTTCGAAAATACCAAACATCTGGAGATTGCCGCCAAGCCCAAGCAGCCACGAGGGGAAACTGTGGCTTGATCTAAAGCTCTCTGGGAACACGCTTAGGTTGCCCCACAGACCTTAGGGCTCCGGGATTTCGTGTCGCCTTCAGCCTCAAAACCACCCTTTCTGACTCACGCCCCCTATGGACGGCCTCAAACATACCAAACATCTGGAGATTGCCGCCAAGCCCAAGCAGCCACGAGGGAAAACTGTGGCTTGATCTAAAGCTCTCTGGGAACCGCTTAGGTTGCCCCACAGACCTTGGGGCTCCGGGATTTCCTGGCAGCTTCACCCTCAAAAACATTCTTTCTAACACAGTCCCTCGATGGATGGCCTCTAAAATACTAAACATCTGGAGACTGCTGCCACGCCCAAGGAGCCACGAGGGAAACAGTGGCTTGATCTAAAGCTCTCTGGGAACCGCTTAGGTTGCCCCACAGACCTTGGGGCTCCGGGCTTTCTGGC
>CANTUZ010000027.1:5245236-5273499 GCA_947846985.1 Fratercula arctica
ACACGTGCCCAAGGAGCCACGAGGGAAAACTGTGGCTTGTTTGAAAGCTCTCTAGAAACCGCTTGCATCGCCACACAGACCTTGGGGCTCGGGCTTTCCTGGCGCCTTCAGCCTCAAAACAACCCTGTCTCACTCGCCCCAGGGCCGGCCACAAAAATCACCCTATGTCCGGAGAAGGTTGCATGCAAGGAAGCATCGTAAGACAAGTGCCCAAGGAGCCACGAGGGAAAACTGTGGCTTGTTTGAAAGCTCTCTAGAAACCGCTTCCATCGCCGCACAGACCTTGGGGCTCCGGGCTTTCCTGGCGCCTTCAGCCTCAAAACAACCCTGTCTCACTCGCCCCAGGGACGGCCACAAAAATCACCCTATGTCCGGAGATGTTTAGCACAAGGGAAGCCAGCTGAGAAACGTGCCCAAGGAGCCACGAGGGAAAACTGTGGCTTGTTTGAAAGCTCTCTAGAAACCGCTTCCATCGCCGCACAGACCTTGGGGCTGCGGGCTTTCCTGGCGCCTTCAGCCTCAAAACAACCCTGTCTCACTCGCCCCAGGGCCGACCAGAGAAATGACCATATGTCCGGAAAGGGCTGCCTCAAGAGAAGCATCGTAAGACACGTGCCCAAGGAGCCACGAGGGAAAACTGTGGCTTGTTTGAAAGCTCTCTAGAAACCGCTTCCATCGCCACACAGACCTTGGGGCTGCGGGCTTTCCTGGCGCCTTCAGCCTCAAAACAACCCTGTCTCACTCGCCCCAGGGCCGACCACAAAAATCACCCTATGTCCGGAGATGGTTAGCACGAGGGAAGCCAGCTGAGACACGTGCCCAAGGAGCCACGAGGGAAAACTGTGGCTTGTTTGAAAGCTCTCTAGAAACCGCTTGCATCGCCACACAGACCTTGGGGCTCCGGGCTTTCCTGGCGCCTTCAGCCTCAAAACAACCCTGTCTCACTCGCCCCAGGGCCGACCACAGAAATCACCCTATGTCCGGAAACAGCTGCTGCAAGGGAAGCATCGTAAGACACGTGCCCAAGGAGCCACGAGGGAAAACTGTGGCTTGTTTGAAAGCTCTCTAGAAACCGCTTCCATCGCCGCACAGACCTTGGGGCTCCGGGCTTTCCTGGCGCCTTCAGCCTCAAAACAACCCTGTCTCACTCGCCCCAGGGACGGCCACAAAAATCACCCTATGTCCGGAGAAGGTTAGCACAAGGGAAGCATTGTAAAACATGTGCCCAAGGAGCCACGAGGGAAAACTGTGGCTTGTTTGAAAGCTCTCTAGAAACCGCTTGCATCGCCGCACAGACCTTGGGGCTCCGGGCTTTCCTGGCACGTTCAGCCTCAAAACAACCCTGTCTCACTCGCCCCAGGGACGGCCACAAAAAGCACCCTATGTCCGGAGAAGGTTAGCACAAGGGAAGCCAGGTGTGACAAGTAGCCAAGGAGCCACGAGGGAAAACTGTGGCTTGTTTGAAAGCTCTCTAGAAACCGCTTCCATCGCCACACAGACCTTGGGGCTCCGGGCTTTCCTGGCACCTTCAGCCTGAAAACAACCCTGTCTCACTCGCCCCAGGGCCGACCACAGAAATGACCATCAGTCCGGAAAGGGCTGCCTCAAGAGAAGCATCGTAAAACACGTGCCCAAGGAGCCACGAGGGAAAACTGTGGCTTGTTTGAAAGCTCTCTAGAAACCGCTTCCATCGCCACACAGACCTTGGGGCTGCGGGCTTTCCTGGCGCCTTCAGCCTCAAAACAACCCTGTCTCACTCGCCCCAGGGCCGACCACAAAAATCACCCTATGTCTGGAGATGGTTAGCATGAGGGAAGGCAGCTGAGACACATGCCCAAGGAGCCACGAGGGAAAACTGTGGCTTGTTGGAAAGCTCTCTAGAAACCGCTTCCATCGCCACACAGACCTTGGGGCTGCGGGCTTTCCTGGCGCCTTCAGCCTCAAAACAACCCTGTCTCACTCGCCCCAGGGCCGACCACAGAAATGACCATCTGTCCGGAAACAGTTGCCACAAGAGAAGCAATGTAAGACACGTGCCCAAGGAGCCACGAGGGAAAACTGTGGCTTGTTTGAAAGCTCTCTAGAAACCGCTTCCATTGCCACACAGACCTTGGGGCTCCGGGCTTTCCTGGCGCCTTCAGCCTCAAAACAACCCTGTCTCACTCGCCCCAGGGCCGACCACAGAAATGACCATCAGTCCGGAAAGGGCTGCCTCAAGAGAAGCATCGTAAGACACGTGCCCAAGGAGCCACGAGGGAAAACTGTGGCTTGTTTGAAAGCTCTCTAGAAACCGCTTCCATCGCCACACAGACCTTGGGGCTCCGGGCTTTCCTGGCGCCTTCAGCCTCAAAACAACCCTGTCTCACTCGCCCCAGGGACGGCCACAGAAATCACCCTATGTCCGGAAACAGCTGCTGCAAGGGAAGCATCGTAAGACAAGTGCCCAAGGAGCCACGAGGGAAAACTGTGGCTTCTTTGAAAGCTCTCTAGAACCGCTTGCATTGCAGTACAGACCTTGGGGCTCTGGGCTTTCGTGGCGCCTTCAGCCTCAAAACAACCATGTCTCACTCGCCCCAGGGACGGCCACAAAAAGCACCCTATGTCTGGAGATGGTTAGCATGAGGGAAGACAGGTGTGACAAGTAGCCAAGGAAGCCACGAGGGAAAACTGTGGCTTCTTTGAAAGCTCTCTAGAAACCGCTTGCATCGCCGCACAGACTTTGGGGCTCTGGGCTTTCCTGGCACGTTCAGCCTCAAAAAAACCATGTCTCACTCGCCCCAGGGACAGCCACAAAAAGCACCCTATGTCCGGAGAAGTTTAGCAAAAGGAAGCCAGCTGAGACAAGTGGCCCAAGGAGCCACGATGGGGAAAACTGTGGCTTCTTTGAAAGCTCTCTAGAAACCGCTTGCATCGCCGCACAGACCTTGGGGCTGCGGGCTTTCCTGGCGCCTTCAGCCTGAAAAAACCCCTGTCTCACTCGCCGCAGGGCCGACCAGGCAGAAATGGACCATCAGTCCGGAAAGGGCTGCCTCAAGAGAAGCATCGTAAAACACGTGCCCAAGGAGCCACGAGGGAAAACTGTGGCTTGTTTGAAAGCTCTCTAGAAACCGCTTCCATCGCCACACAGACCTTGGGGCTGCGGGCTTTCCTGGCGCCTTCAGCCTCAAAACAACCCTGTCTCACTCGCCCCAGGGCCGGCCACAAAAATCACCCTATGTCTGGAGATGGTTAGCATGAGGGAAGGCAGCTGAGACACGTGCCCAAGGAGCCACGAGGGAAAACTGTGGCTTGTTTGAAAGCTCTCTAGAAACCGCTTCCATCGCCGCACAGACCTTGGGGCTCCGGGCTTTCCTGGCGCCTTCAGCCTCAAAACAACCCTGTCTCACTCGCCCCAGGGACGGCCACAAAAATCACCCTATGTCCGGAGACGGTTAGCCACGAGCGAAGCAGCTGAGACACGTGCCCAAGGAGCCACGAGGGAAAACTGTGGCTTGTTTGAAAGCTCTCTAAGAAACCGCTTGCATCGCGCACAGACACTTGAGGTCTGCCGGGCTTTCCTGGCACGTTCAGCCTCAAAAAACCATGTCTCACTCGCCCCTGGGACGGCCACAGAAATCACCCTATGTCCGGAAACAGCTGCTGCAAGGGAAGCATCGTAAGACAAGTGCCCAAGGAGCCACGAGGGAAAACTGTGGCTTCTTTGAAAGCTCTCTAGAACCCGCTTCCATCGCCACACAGACCTTGGGGCTCTGGGCTTTCCTGGCGCCTTTCAGCCTCAAAACAACCATGTCTCACTCGCCCCAGGGACGGCCACAAAAATCACCCTATGTCCGGAGATGGTTAGCATGAGGAAGCAGGCTGTGACAAGTAGCCAAGGAGCCACGAGGGAAAACTGTGGCTTCTTTGAAAGCTCTCTAGAAAACCGCTTGCATCGCCGCACAGACCTTGGGGCTCGGGCTTTCCTGGCACGTTCAGCCTCAAAACAACCATGTCTCAACTCGCCCAGGGACGGCCACAAAAAGCACCCTATGTCCGGAGAAGGTTAGCACAAGGGAAGCCAGCTGAGACAAGTGCCCAAGGAGCCACGAGGGAAAACTGTGGCTTGTTTGAAAGCTCTCTAGAAACCGCTTCCATCGCCGCACAGACCTTGGGGCTGCGGGCTTTCCTGGCGCCTTCAGCCTGAAAACAACCCTGTCTCACTCGCCGCAGGGCCGACCAGAGAAATGACCATCAGTCCGGAAAGGGCTGCCTCAAGAGAAGCATCGTAAAACACGTGCCCAAGGAGCCACGAGGGAAAACTGTGGCTTGTTTGAAAGCTCTCTAGAAACCGCTTTCATCGCCACACAGACCTTGGGGCTGCGGGCTTTCCTGGCGCCTTCAGCCTCAAAACAACCCTGTCTCACTCGCCCCAGGGCCGACCACAAAAATCACCCTATGTCTGGAGATGGTTAGCATGAGGGAAGCCAGCTGAGACACATGCCCAAGGAGCCACGAGGGAAAACTGTGGCTTGTTGGAAAGCTCTCTAGAAACCGCTTCCATCACCACACAGACCTTGGGGCTCCGGGCTTTCCTGGCACCTTCAGCCTCAAAACAACCCTGTCTCACTCGCCCCAGGGCCGACCACAAAAATCACCCTATGTCCGGAGATGGTTAGCACAAGGGAAGCCACGTTTGACACATGCCCAAGGAGCCACGAGGGAAAACTGTGGCTTGTTTGAAAGCTCTCTAGAAACCGCTTCCATCGCCACACAGACCTTGGGGCTCCGGGCTTTCCTGGCGCCTTCAGCCTCAAAACAACCCTGTCTCACTCGCCCCAGGGCCGACCACAGAAATGACCCTATGTCCGGAAACAGCTGCTGCAAGAGAAGCATCGTAAGACACGTGCCCAAGGAGCCACGAGGGAAAACTGTGGCTTGTTTGAAAGCTCTCTAGAAACCGCTTGCATCGCCACACAGACCTTGGGGCTCGGGCTTTCCTGGCGCCTTCAGCCTCAAAACAACCCTGTCTCACTCGCCCCAGGGACGGCCACAAAAATCACCCTATGTCCGGAGAAGGTTAGCACAAGGGAAGCCAGCTGAGACAAGTGCCCAAGGAGCCACGAGGGAAAACTGTGGCTTGTTTGAAAGCTCTCTAGAAACCGCTTGCATCGCCGCACAGACCTTGGGGCTCCGGGCTTTCCTGGCGCCTTCAGCCTCAAAACAACCCTGTCTCACTCGCCCCAGGGCCGACCACAAAAATGACCATCAGTCCGGAAAGGGCTGCCTCAAGGGAAGCATCGTAAGACACGTGCCCAAGGAGCCACGAGGGAAAACTGTGGCTTGTTTGAAAGCTCTCTAGAAACCGCTTCCATCGCCACACAGACCTTGGGGCTGCGGGCTTTCCTGGCGCCTTCAGCCTCAAAACAACCCTGTCTCACTCGCCCCAGGGCCGACCACAAAATGCACCCTATGTCCGGAGAAGGTTGCCAAGAGGAAGCATCGTGAGACACAGTGCCCAAGGAGCCACGAGGGAAAACTGTGGCTTGTTTGAAAGCTCTCTAGAAACCGCTTCCATCGCCACACAGACCTTGGGGCTGCGGGCTTTCCTGGCACCTTCAGCCTCAAAACAACCCTGTCTCACTCGCCCCAGGGCCGACCACAAAAATCACCCTATGTCCGGAGATGGTTAGCATGAGGGAAGGCAGCTGAGACACATGCCCAAGGAGCCACGAGGGAAAACTGTGGCTTGTTTGAAAGCTCTCTAGAAACCGCTTCCATCGCCACACAGACCTTGGGGCTCCGGGCTTTCCTGGCGCCTTCAGCCTCAAAACAACCCTGTCTCACTCGCCCCAGGGCCGACCACAAAAATCACCCTATGTCCGGAGAAGGTTAGCATCAAGGGAAGCATCTGAGACACAGTGCCCAAGGAGCCACGAGGGAAAACTGTGGCTTGTTTGAAAGCTCTCTAGAAACCGCTTCCATCGCCACACAGACCTTGGGGCTCGGGCTTTCCTGGCGCCTTCAGCCTCAAAACAACCCTGTCTCACTCGCCCCAGGGCCGACCACAAAAATGACCCTATGTCCGGAGAGGGCTAGCACGAGGGAAGCATCGTGAGACACGTGCCCAAGGAGCCACGAGGGAAAACTGTGGCTTGTTTGAAAGCTCTCTAGAAACCGCTTCCATCGCCACACAGACCTTGGGGCTCCGGGCTTTCCTGGCGCCTTCAGCCTCAAAACAACCCTGTCTCACTCGCCCCAGGGCCGACCACAAAAATCACCCTATGTCCGGAGAAGGTTAGCACAAGGGAAGCCAGCTGAGACACGTGCCCAAGGAGCCACGAGGGAAAACTGTGGCTTGTTTGAAAGCTCTCTAGAAACCGCTTCCATCGCCACACAGACCTTGGGGCTGCGGGCTTTCCTGGCGCCTTCAGCCTCAAAACAACCCTGTCTCACTCGCCCCAGGGCCGACCACAAAAATGACCATATGTCCGGAGACGGTTGCCACAAGAGAAGCATCGTAAGACACGTGCCCAAGGAGCCACGAGGGAAAACTGTGGCTTGTTTGAAAGCTCTCTAGAAACCGCTTCCATCGCCACACAGACCTTGGGGCTCCGGGCTTTCCTGGCGCCTTCAGCCTCAAAACAACCCTGTCTCACTCGCCCCAGGGCCGACCACAGAAATGACCATCTGTCCGGAAAGAGCTGCTGCAAGAGAAGCATCGTAAGACACGTGCCCAAGGAGCCACGAGGGAAAACTGTGGCTTGTTTGAAAGCTCTCTAGAAACCGCTTCCATCGCCACACAGACCTTGGGGCTCGGGCTTTCCTGGCGCCTTCAGCCTCAAAACAACCCTGTCTCACTCGCCCCAGGGCCGACCACAGAAATGACCCTCATGTCCGGAAAGGTTGCCACAAGGGAAGCAATGTAAGACACGTGCCCAAGGAGCCACGAGGGAAAACTGTGGCTTGTTTGAAAGCTCTCTAGAAACCGCTTCCATCGCCACACAGACCTTGGGGCTCCGGGCTTTCCTGGCGCCTTCAGCCATCTCAAAACAACCCTGTCTCACTCGCGGCCCCAGGGACTGGCTACAAAGAATAGCACCCATATGTCCGGAACAGGGCTGCTTGCAAGAGAAGCATCGTAAGTACAAGTGCCCAAGGAGCCACGAGGGAAAACTCGTGGGCTTGCTTTGAAGCTCTCTAGAAACCGGCTTGCAATCGCAGTACAGACCTTGGGCTCCGGGCTTTCCTGGCCGCCTTCAGCCTCCATAACAACCAGGTCTCACTCGCCCCCCGGGACGGCCACCAAAAATCACCCCTATGTCGGGAGATGGTTAGCATGAGGGAAGCCAGGTGTGACAAGTAGCCCAAGGAGCCACGAGGGAAAACTGCTGGCTTCTTTGAAAGCTCTCTAGAAACCGCTTGCATCGCTGAACAGACCTTGGGGGCTCTGGGCTTTCCTGGCACGTTCAGCATCAAAACAACCATGTCTCCACTCGCCCAGGGGACGCCACAAAAAGCACCCTATGTCCGGAGAAGTTGTAGCAAAAAGGGAAGCCAGCTGAGACAAGTGCCCAAGGAGCCACGAGGGAAAACTGTGGCTTCTTTGAAAGCTCTCTAGAAACCGCTTGGATCGCCGCACAGACCTTGGGGCTGCGGGCTTTCCTGGCGCCTTCCAGCCTAAAACAACCCTGTCTCACTCGCCGCAGGGCCGACCAGAGAAATCACCATCAGTCCGGAGAGGGCTGCCTCAAGGAAGCATCTGAGAACACGTGCCCAAGGAGCCACGAGGGGAAAACTGTGGCTTGTTGGAAAGCTCTCTAGAAACCGCTTCCATCGCCACACAGACCTTGGGGCTGCGGGGCTTTCCTGGCACCTTCAGCCTCAAAAAACCCTGTCTCACTCGCCCAGGGCCGACACAGAGAAATGACCATATGTCCGGAAACAGCTGCCACAAGAGAAGCATCGTAAGACACGTGCCCAAGGAGCCACGAGGGAAAACTGTGGCTGTTTGAAAGCTCTCTAGAAACCGCTTGCATTGCCGCACAGACCTTGGGGCTCCGGGCTTTCCTGGCGCCTTCAGCCTCAAAACACACCCTGTCTCACTCGCCCCAGGGCCGACCAGAGAAAATGACCCATCTGTCCGGAAAGAGGTTGCCACAAGAGAAGCAATGTTAAGACACGTGCCCAAGGGACCACGAGGGAAAAACTGTGGCTTGTTTGAAAGCTCTCTAGAAACCGCTTGCATCGCCGCACAGACCTTGGGGCTCCTTGGCTTTCCTGGCACGTTCAGCCTTCAAAACAACCATGTCTCACTCGCCCCAGGGATGGCCACAAAAAGCAACCCTATGTCCGGAGAAGGTTAGCACAAGGGAAGCCAGTGTGACAAGTAGCCAAGGAGCCACGAGGGAAAACTGTGGCTTGCTTTAAAGCTCTCTAGAAACCGCTTCCATCACCACACAGACCTTGGGGCTCGGGGCTTTCCTGGCACCTTCAGCCTCAGAACAACCCTGTCTCACTCGGCCAGGGGCCGACCACAGAAATGACCATCAGTCCGGAAAGGGCTGCCTCAAGAGAAGCCATCGTAAAACAAGAGCCCAAGGAGCCACGAGGGAAAACTGTGGCTTGTTTGAAAGCTCTCTAGAAACCAGCTTCATCGCCACACAGACCTTGGGGCTGCGGGCTTTCCTGGCGCCTTCAGCCCTCAAAACAACCCTGTCTCACTCGCCCCAGGGCCGAGCCACAAAAATCACCCTATGTCTGGAGATGGTTAGCATGCGGGAAGGCCAGCTGAGACAATGCCCAAGGAGCCACGAGGGAAAACTGTGGCTTGTTGGAAAGCTCTCTAGAAACCGCTTCCATCGCCACACAGACCTTGGGGCTGCGGGCTTTCGTGGCGCCTTCAGCCTCAAAACAACCCTGTCTCACTCGCCCCAGGGCCGACCACAGAAATGACCATCAGTCCGGAAAGGGCTGCCACAAGAGAAGCAATCGTAAGACACGTGCCCAAGGAGCCACGAGGGAAAACTGTGGCTTGTTTGAAAGCTCTCTAGAAACCGCTTCATCGCCGCACAGACCTTGGGGCTCCGGGCTTTCCTGGCGCCTTCAGCCTCAAAAAAACCCTGTCTCACTCGCCCCATGGCGCGACCACAGAAATGACCATCATGTCCGGAAACAGCTGCTGCAAGGGAAGCATCGTAAGACACGTGCCCAAGGAGCCACGAGGGAAAACTGTGGCTTGTTTGAAAGCTCTCTAGAAACCGCTTCCATCTGCCACCACAGACCTTGGGGCTCGGGCTTTCCTGGCACTTCAGCCTCAAAAACAACCCTGTCTCACTCGCCCCAGGGCCGGCCACAAAATGACCATCTGTCCGGAAAGGGCTGCCTCAAGAGAAGCATCGTAAGACACGTGCCCAAGGAGCCACGAGGGAAAACTGTGGCTTGTTTGAAAGCTCTCTAGAAACCGCTTGCCATCGCCGCACAGACCTTGGGGCTCCGGGCTTTCCTGGCGCCTTCAGCCTCAAAACAACCATGTCTCACTCGCCCCAGGGCCGCCACAAAAATCACCCTATGTCCGGAAGATGGTTGCACATGAGGGAAGCAAGTGTAGACACGTAGCCCAAGGAGCCACGAGGGAAAACTGTGGCTTGTTTGAAAGCTCTCTAGAAACCGCTTGCATCGCCGCACAGACCTTGGGGCTCCGGGCTTTCCTGGCACGTTCAGCCTCAAAACAACCATGTCTCACTCGCCCCAGGGATGGCCACAAAAAGCACCCTATGTCCGGAGAAGGTTAGCACAAGGGAAGCCAGGTGTGACAAGTAGCCAAGGAGCCACGAGGGAAAACTGCGGCTTGTTTGAAAGCTCTCTAGAAACCGCTTCCATCACCACACAGACCTTGGGGCTCGGGGCTTTCCTGGCACCTTCAGCCTGAAAACAACCCTGTCTCACTCGCCCCAGGGCCGACCACAGAAATGACCATCAGTCCGGAAAGGGCTGCCTCAAGAGAAGCATCGTAAAACAAGTGCCCAAGGAGCCACGAGGGAAAACTGTGGCTTGTTTGAAAGCTCTCTAGAAACCGCTTCCATCGCCACACAGACCTTGGGGCTGCGGGCTTTCCTGGCGCCTTCAGCCTCAAAACAACCCTGTCTCACTCGCCCCAGGGCCGACCACAAAAATCACCCTATGTCTGGAGATGGTTAGCATGAGGGAAGGCAGCTGAGACACATGCCCAAGGAGCCACGAGGGAAAACTTTGGCTTGTTGGAAAGCTCTCTAGAAACCGCTTCCATTGCCACACAGACCTTGGGGCTCCGGGCTTTCGTGGCGCCTTCAGCCTCAAAACAACCCTGTCTCACTCACCCCAGGGCCGACCACAGAAATGACCATCAGTCCGGAAACAGTTGCCACAAGAGAAGCAATGTAAGACACGTGCCCAAGGAGCCACGAGGGAAAACTGTGGCTTGTTTGAAAGCTCTCTAGAAACCGCTTGCATCGCCGCACAGACCTTGGGGCTCCGGGCTTTCCTGGCACGTTCAGCCTCAAAAAAACCATGTCTCACTCGCCCCTTGGACGGCCACAGAAATCACCCTATGTCCGGAAACAGCTGCTGCAAGGGAAGCATCGTAAGACAAGTGCCCAAGGAGCCACGAGGGAAAACTGTGGCTTCTTTGAAAGCTCTCTAGAACCGCTTGCATTGCAGTACAGACCTTGGGGCTCTGGGCTTTCCTGGCGCCTTCAGCCTCAAAACAACCATGTCTCACTCGCCCCAGGGACGGCCACAAAAATCACCCTATGTCCGGAGATGGTTAGCATGAGGGAAGCCAGGTGTGACAAGTAGCCAAGGAGCCACGAGGGAAAACTGTGGCTTCTTTGAAAGCTCTCTAGAAACCGCTTGCATCGCCACACAGACCTTGGGGCTCTGGGCTTTCCTGGCACGTTCAGCCTCAAAACAACCATGTCTCACTCGCCCCAGGGACAGCCACAAAAAGCACCCTATGTCCGGAGAAGTTTAGCAAAAGGGAAGCCAGCTGAGACAAGTGCCCAAGGAGCCACGAGGGAAAACTGTGGCTTCTTTGAAAGCTCTCTAGAAACCGCTTGGATCGCCGCACAGACCTTGGGGCTGCGGGCTTTCCTGGCGCCTTCAGCCTGAAAACAACCCTGTCTCACTCGCCGCAGGGCCGACCAGAGAAATGACCATCAGTCCGGAAAGGGCTGCCTCAAGAGAAGCATCGTAAAACACGTGCCCAAGGAGCCACGAGGGAAAACTGTGGCTTGTTTGAAAGCTCTCTAGAAACCGCTTTCATCGCCACACAGACCTTGGGGCTGCGGGCTTTCCTGGCGCCTTCAGCCTCAAAACAACCCTGTCTCACTCGCCCCAGGGCCGGCCACAAAAATCACCCTATGTCCGGAGACGGTTACCACGAGCGAAGCCAGCTGAGACAAGTGCCCAAGGAGCCACGAGGGAAAACTGTGGCTTGTTTGAAAGCTCTCTAGAAACCGCTTGCATCGCCGCACAGACCTTGGGGCTCCGGGCTTTCCTGGCACGTTCAGCCTCAAAAAAACCATGTCTCACTCGCCCCTGGGACGGCCACAGAAATCACCCTATGTCCGGAAACAGCTGCTGCAAGGGAAGCATCGTAAGACAAGTGCCCAAGGAGCCACGAGGGAAAACTGTGGCTTCTTTGAAAACTCTCTAGAACCGCTTGCATTGCAGTACAGACCTTGGGGCTCTGGGCTTTCCTGGCGCCTTCAGCCTCAAAAACAACCATGTCTCACTCGCCCCAGGGACGGCCACAAAAATCACCCTATGTCCGGAGATGGTTAGCATGAGGGAAGCCAGGTGTGACAAGTAGCCAAGGAGCCACGAGGGAAAACTGTGGCTTCTTTGAAAGCTCTCTAGAAACCGCTTGCATCGCCGCACAGACCTTGGGGCTCCGGGCTTTCCTGGCACGTTCAGCCTCAAAACAACCATGTCTCACTCGCCCCAGGGACGGCCACAAAAAGCACCCTATGTCCGGAGAAGGTTAGCACAAGGGAAGCCAGGTGTGACAAGTAGCCAAGGAGCCACGAGGGAAAACTGCGGCTTGTTTGAAAGCTCTCTAGAAACCGCTTCCATCACCACACAGACCTTGGGGCTCGGGGCTTTCCTGGCACCTTCAGCCTGAAAACAACCCTGTCTCACTCGCCGCAGGGCCGACCACAGAAATGACCATCAGTCCGGAAAGGGCTGCCTCAAGAGAAGCATCGTAAAACACGTGCCCAAGGAGCCACGAGGGAAAACTGTGGCTTGTTTGAAAGCTCTCTAGAAACCGCTTCCATCGCCACACAGACCTTGGGGCTGCGGGCTTTCCTGGCGCCTTCAGCCTCAAAACAACCCTGTCTCACTCGTCCCAGGGCCGACCACAAAAAGCACCCTATTTCCGGAGATGGTTAGCATGAGGGAAGCCAGCTGAGACACATGCCCAAGGAGCCACGAGGGAAAACTGTGGCTTGTTGGAAAGCTCTCTAGAAACCGCTTCCATCGCCACACAGACCTTGGGGCTGCGGGCTTTCCTGTCACCTTCAGCCTCAAAAAAACCCTGTCTCACTCGCCCCAGGGCCGACCACAAAAATCACCCTATGTCTGGAGATGGTTAGCATGAGGGAAGGCAGCTGAGACACATGCCCAAGGAGCCACGAGGGAAAACTGTGGCTTGTTGGAAAGCTCTCTAGAAACCGCTTCCATTGCCACACAGACCTTGGGGCTGCGGGCTTTCGTGGCGCCTTCAGCCTCAAAACAACCCTGTCTCACTCACCCCAGGGACGACCACAGAAATGACCATCAGTCCGGAAACAGTTGCCACAAGAGAAGCAATGTAAGACACGTGCCCAAGGAGCCACGAGGGAAAACTGTGGCTTCTTTGAAAGCTCTCTAGAAACCGCTTGCATCGCCACACAGACCTTGGGGCTGCGGGCTTTCCTGGCGCCTTCAGCCTGAAAACAACCCTGTCTCACTCGCCGCAGGGCCGACCAGAGAAATGACCATCAGTCCGGAAAGGGCTGCCTCAAGAGAAGCATCGTAAAACACGTGCCCAAAGAGCCACGAGGGAAAACTGTGGCTTGTTTGAAAGCTCTCTAGAAACCGCTTTCATCGCCACACAGACCTTGGGGCTGCGGGCTTTCCTGGCGCCTTCAGCCTCAAAACAACCCTGTCTCACTCGCCGCAGGGCCGGCCACAAAAATCACCCTATGTCTGGAGATGGTTAGCATGATGGAAGGCAGCTGAGACACGTGCCCAAGGAGCCACGAGGGAAAACTGTGGCTTGTTTGAAAGCTTTCTAGAAACCGCTTGCATCGCCGCACAGACCTTGGGGCTCCGGGCTTTCCTGGCACGTTCAGCCTCAAAACAACCCTGTCTCACTCGCCCCAGGGACGGTCACAAAAATCACCCTATGTCCGGAGACGGTTACCACGAGCGAAGCCAGCTGAGACAAGTGCCCAAGGAGCCACGAGGGAAAACTGTGGCTTCTTTGAAAGCTCTCTAGAAACCGCTTGCATTGCAGTACAGACCTTGGGGCTCTGGGCTTTCCTGGCGCCTTCAGCCTCAAAACAACCATGTCTCACTCGCCCCAGGGACGGCCACAAAAATCACCCTATGTCCGGAAGATGGCTAGCAGAGGGAAGCCAGCGTAGGGACAAGTAGCCCAAGGAGCCACGAGGGAAAACTGTGGCTTCTTTGAAAGCTCTCTAGAACCGCTTGCATCGCCGCACAGACCTTGGGGCTCTGGGCTTTCCTGGCACGTTCAGCCTCAAAACAAACCATGTCTCACTCGCCCCAGGGACGGCCACAAAAAGCACCCTATGTCCGGAGATGGTTTAGCAAAGGGAAGCCAGCTGAGACAAGTAGCCCAAGGAGCCACGAGGGCAAAACTGTGGCTTCTTTGAAAGCTCTCTAGAAACCGCTTGGATCGCCGCACAGACCTTGGGGCTGCGGGCTTTCCTGGCGCCTTCAGCCTGAAAACAACCCTGTCTCACTCGCCGCAGGGCCGACCAGAGAAAGCACCCTCATGTCCGGAGAAGGGCTGCTCAAGAGAAGCATCGTAAACACGTGCCCAAGGAGCCACGAGGGAAACTGTGGCTTGTTTGAAAGCTCTCTAGAAACCGCTTTCATCGCCACACAGACCTTGGGGCTGCGGGCTTTCCTGGCGCCTTCAGCCTCAAAAACAACCCTGTCTCACTCGCCCAGGGCCGACCAAAAAATCACCCTATGTCCGAAGATGGTTAGCATGAGCGAAACCAGCTGAGACAAGTGCCCAAGGAGCCACGAGGGAAAACTGTGGCTTGTTGGAAAGCTCTCTAGAAACCGCTTCCATCGCCACACAGACATTGGGGCTGCGGGCTTTCCTGTCACCTTCAGCCTCAAAAAAACCCTGTCTCACTCGCCCCAGGGCCGACCACAAAAATCACCCTATGTCTGGAGATGGTTAGCATGAAGGAAGGCAGCTGAGACACATGCCCAAGGAGCCACGAGGGAAAACTTTGGCTTGTTGGAAAGCTCTCTAGAAACCACTTCCATTGCCACACAGACCTTGGGGCTGCGGGCTTTCCTGGCACCTTCAGCCTCAAAAAAACCCTGTCTCACTCGCCCCAGGGCCGACCACAGAAATGACCATCTGTCCGGAAAGAGTTGCCACAAGAGAAGCAATGTAAGACACGTGCCCAAGGAGCCACGAGGGAAAACTGTGGCTTGTTTGAAAGCTCTCTAGAAACCGCTTGCATCGCCGCACAGACCTTGGGGCTCCGGGCTTTCCTGGCACGTTCAGCCTCAAAACAACCATGTCTCACTCGCCCCAGGGCCGGCCACAGAAATCACCCTATGTCCGGAAACAGCTGCTGCAAGGGAAGCATCGTAAGACAAGTGCCCAAGGAGCCACGAGGGAAAACTGTGGCTTCTTTGAAAGCTCTCTAGAACCGCTTGCATTGCAGTACAGACCTTGGGGCTCTGGGCTTTCCTGGCGCCTTCAGCCTCAAAACAACCATGTCTCACTCGCCCCAGGGACGGCCACAAAAATCACCCTATGTCCGGAGATGGTTAGCATGAGGGAAGCCAGGTGTGACAAGTAGCCAAGGAGCCACGAGGGAAAACTGTGGCTTCTTTGAAAGCTCTCTAGAAACCGCTTGCATCGCCGCACAGACCTTGGGGCTCCGGGCTTTCCTGGCACGTTCAGCCTCAAAACAACCATGTCTCACTCGCCCCAGGGACAGCCACAAAAAGCACCCTATGTCCGGAGAAGTTTAGCAAAAGGGAAGCCAGCTGAGACAAGTGCCCAAGGAGCCACGAGGGAAAACTGTGGCTTCTTTGAAAGCTCTCTAGAAACCGCTTGGATCGCCACACAGACCTTGGGGCTGCGGGCTTTCCTGGCGCCTTCAGCTTCAAAAGAACCCTGTTTCACTCGCCCCAGGGCCGGCCACAAAAATCACCCTATGTCTGGAGATGGTTAGCATGATGGAAGGCAGCTGAGACACGTGCCCAAGGAGCCACGAGGGAAAACTGTGGCTTGTTTGAAAGCTTTCTAGAAACCGCTTGCATCGCCGCACAGACCTTGGGGCTCCGGGCTTTCCTGGCACGTTCAGCCTCAAAACAACCCTGTCTCACTCGCCCCAGGGACGGCCACAAAAATCACCCTATGTCCGGAGACGGTTACCACGAGCGAAGCCAGCTGAGACAAGTGCCCAAGGAGCCACGAGGGAAAACTGTGGCTTGTTTGAAAGCTCTCTAGAAACCGCTTGCATCGCCGCACAGACCTTGGGGCTGCGGGCTTTCCTGGCACGTTCAGCCTCAAAAAAACCATGTCTCACTCGCCCCAGGGACGGCCACAGAAATCACCCTATGTCCGGAAACAGCTGCTGCAAGGGAAGCATCGTAAGACAAGTGCCCAAGGAGCCACGAGGGAAAACTGTGGCTTCTTTGAAAACTCTCTAGAAACCGCTTGCATTGCAGTACAGACCTTGGGGCTGCGGGCTTTCCTGGCGCCTTCAGCCTGAAAACAACCCTGTCTCACTCGCCGCAGGGCCGACCAGAGAAATGACCATCAGTCCGGAAAGGGCTGCCTCAAGAGAAGCATCGTAAAACACGTGCCCAAGGAGCCACGAGGGAAAACTGTGGCTTGTTTGAAAGCTCTCTAGAAACCGCTTTCATCGCCACACAGACCTTGGGGCTCCGGGCTTTCCTGGCACGTTCAGCCTCAAAACAACCCTGTCTCACTCGCCCCAGGGACGGCCACAAAAATCACCCTATGTCCGGAGACGGTTACCACGAGCGAAGCCAGCTGAGACAAGTGCCCAAGGAGCCACGAGGGAAAACTGTGGCTTGTTTGAAAGCTCTCTAGAAACCGCTTGCATCGCCGCACAGACCTTGGTTCTGCGGGCTTTCCTGGCACGTTCAGCCTCAAAAAAACCATGTCTCACTCGCCCCTGGGACGGCCACAGAAATCACCCTATGTCCGGAAACAGCTGCTGCAAGGGAAGCATCGTAAGACAAGTGCCCAAGGAGCCACGAGGGAAAACTGTGGCTTCTTTGAAAGCTCTCTAGAACCGCTTGCATTGCAGTACAGACCTTGGGGCTCTGGGCTTTCCTGGCGCCTTCAGCCTCAAAACAACCATGTCTCACTCGCCCCAGGGACGGCCACAAAAATCACCCTATGTCCGGAGATGGTTAGCATGAGGGAAGCCAGGTGTGACAAGTAGCCAAGGAGCCACGAGGGAAAACTGTGGCTTCTTTGAAAGCTCTCTAGAAACCGCTTGCATCGCCGCACAGACCTTGGGGCTCTGGGCTTTCCTGGCACGTTCAGCCTCAAAACAACCATGTCTCACTCGCCCCAGGGACAGCCACAAAAAGCACCCTATGTCCGGAGAAGTTTAGCAAAAGGGAAGCCAGCTGAGACAAGTGCCCAAGGAGCCACGAGGGAAAACTGTGGCTTCTTTGAAAGCTCTCTAGAAACCGCTTGGATCGCCGCAGAGACCTTGGGGCTGCGGGCTTTCCTGGCGCCTTCAGCCTGAAAACAACCCTGTCTCACTCGCCGCAGGGCCGACCAGAGAAATGACCATCAGTCCGGAAAGGGCTGCCTCAAGAGAAGCATCGTAAAACACGTGCCCAAGGAGCCACGAGGGAAAACTGTGGCTTGTTTGAAAGCTCTCTAGAAACCGCTTTCATCGCCACACAGACCTTGGGGCTGCGGGCTTTCCTGGCACCTTCAGCCTAAAACAACCCTGTCTCACTCGCCCCAGGGCCGGCCACAAAAATCACCCTATGTCTGGAGATGGTTAGCATGATGGAAGGCAGCTGAGACACGTGCCCAAGGAGCCACGAGGGAAAACTGTGGCTTGTTTGAAAGCTTTCTAGAAACCGCTTGCATCGCCGCACAGACCTTGGGGCTCCGGGCTTTCCTGGCACGTTCAGCCTCAAAACAACCCTGTCTCACTCGCCCCAGGGACGGCCACAAAAATCACCCTATGTCCGGAGACGGTTACCACGAGCGAAGCCAGCTGAGACAAGTGCCCAAGGAGCCACGAGGGAAAACTGTGGCTTGTTTGAAAGCTCTCTAGAAACCGCTTGCATCGCCGCACAGACCTTGGGGCTCCGGGCTTTCCTGGCACGTTCAGCCTCAAAAAAACCATGTCTCACTCGCCCCTGGGACGGCTACAAATATGACCATCTGTCCGGAAACAGTTGCCACAAGAGAAGCATCGTAAGAGACGTGCCCAAGGAGCCACGAGGGAAAACTGTGGCTTGTTTGAAAGCTCTCTAGAAACCGCTTCCATTGCCACACAGACCTTGGGGCTCCGGGCTTTCGTGGCGCCTTCAGCCTCAAAACAACCCTGTCTCACTCGCCCCAGGGCCGACCAGAGAAATGACCATCTGTCCGGAAACATGCTTGCACAATGAGAAGCATCGTAAGACACGTGCCCAAGGAGCCACGAGGGAAAACTGTGGCTTGTTTGAAAGCTCTCTTGAAACCGCTTCCATTGCCACACAGACCTTGGGGCTCCGGGCTTTCCTGGCGCCTTCAGCCTCAAAACAACCCTGTCTCTCTCGCCCCAGGGACGGCTACAAAAATGACCATATGTCCGGAAAGGGCTGCCTCAAGAGAAGCATCGTAAGACACGTGCCCAAGGAGCCACGAGGGAAAACTGTGGATTGTTTGAAAGCTCCCTAGAAACCGCTTCCATCGCCGCACAGACCTTGGGGCTCCGGGCTTTCCTGGCGCCTTCAGCCTCAAAACAACCCTGTCTCACTCGCCCCAGGGCCGACCAGAGAAATGACCATCTGTCCGGAAAGAGTTGCCACAAGAGAAGCAATGTAAGACACGTGCCCAAGGACCCACGAGGGAAAACTGTGGCTTGTTTGAAAGCTCTCTAGAAACCGCTTGCATCGCCGCACAGACCTTGGGGCTCCGGGCTTTCCTGGCACGTTCAGCCTCAAAACAACCCTGTCTCACTCGCCCCAGGGACGGCCACAAAAAGCACCCTATGTCCGGAGAAGGTTAGCACAAGGGAAGCCAGGTGTGACAAGTAGCCAAGGAGCCACGAGGGAAAACTGCGGCTTGTTTGAAAGCTCTCTAGAAACCGCTTCCATCACCACACAGACCTTGGGGCTCGGGGCTTTCCTGGCACCTTCAGCCTGAAAACAACCCTGTCTCACTCGCCCCAGGGCCGACCACAGAAATGACCATCAGTCCGGAAAGGGCTGCCTCAAGAGAAGCATCGTAAAACACGTGCCCAAGGAGCCACGAGGGAAAACTGTGGCTTGTTTGAAAGCTCTCTAGAAACCGCTTCCATCGCCACACAGACCTTGGGGCTGCGGGCTTTCCTGGCGCCTTCAGCCTCAAAACAACCCTGTCTCACTCGTCCCAGGGCCGAGCACAAAAATCACCCTATGTCTGGAGATGGTTAGCATGAGGGAAGCCAGCTGAGACACATGCCCAAGGAGCCACGAGGGAAAACTGTGGCTTGTTGGAAAGCTCTCTAGAAACCGCTTGCATCGCCACACAGACATTGGGGCTGCGGGCTTTCCTGTCACCTTCAGCCTCAAAAAAACCCTCTCTCACTCGCCCCAGGGCCGACCACAAAAAAATCACCCTATGTCTGGAGATGGTTAGCATGCGGGAAGGCAGCTGAGACACATGCCCAAGGAGCCACGAGGGAAAACTGTGGCTTGTTGGAAAGCTCTCTAGAAACCGCTTCCATTGCCACACAGACCTTGGGGCTCCGGGCTTTCGTGGCGCCTTCAGCCTCAAAACAACCCTGTCTCACTCAGCCCAGGGCCGACCAGAGAAATGACCATCTGTCCGAAACAGCTGCCACAAGAGAAAGCATCGTAAGACACGTGCCCAAGGAGCCACGAGGGAAAACTGTGGCTTGTTTGAAAAGCTCTCTAGAAACCGCTTCCATTGCCACACAGACCTTGGGGGCTCCGGGCTTTCCTGGCGCCTTCAGCCTCAAAAACACCCTGTCTCACTCGCCCCAGGGACGGCTACAAAAATGACCATCAGTCCGGAAAAGGGCTGCCTCAAGAGAAGCATCGTAAGACACGTGCCCAAGGAGCCACGAGGGAAAACTGTGGCTTGTTTGAAAGCTCTCTAGAAACCGCTTGCATCGCCACACAGACCTTGGGGCTCCGGGCTTTCCTGGTGCCTTCAGCCTCAAAACAACCCTGTCTCACTCGCCCCAGGGACGACCAGAGAAATAACCATATGTCCGGAAACGAGCTTGCAGCAAGGGAAGCATGTAAGACACGTGACCAAGGACCCACGAGGGAAAACTGTGGCTTCTTTGAAAGCTCTCTAGAAACCGCTTCCATCGCCGCACAGACCTTGGGGCTCGGGGCTTTCCTGGCACCTTCAGCCTGAAAACAACCCTGTCTCACTCGCCCCAGGACCGACCACAGAAATGACCATCAGTCCGGAGATGGTTAGCATGAGGGAAGCCAGGTGTGACAAGTAGCCAAGGAGCCACGAGGGAAAACTGTGGCTTCTTTGAAAGCTCTCTAGAAACCGCTTGCATCGCCGCACAGACCTTGGGGCTCTGGGCTTTCCTGGCACGTTCAGCCTCAAAACAACCATGTCTCACTCGCCCCAGGGACGGCCACAAAAAGCACCCTATGTCCGGAGAAGTTTAGCAAAAGGGAAGCCAGCTGAGACAAGTGCCCAAGGAGCCACGAGGGAAAACTGTGGCTTCTTTGAAAGCTCTCTAGAAACCGCTTGGATCGCCGCACAGACCTTGGGGCTGCGGGCTTTCCTGGCGCCTTCAGCCTGAAAACAACCCTGTCTCACTCGCCGCAGGGCCGACCAGAGAAATGACCATCAGTCCGGAAAGGGCTGCCTCAAGAGAAGCATCGTAAAACACGTGCCCAAGGAGCCACGAGGGAAAACTGTGGCTTGTTTGAAAGCTCTCTAGAAACCGCTTTCATCGCCACACAGACCTTGGGGCTGCGGGCTTTCCTGGCGCCTTCAGCCTCAAAACAACCCTGTCTCACTCGTCCCAGGGCCGACCACAAAAATCACCCTATGTCTGGAGATGGTTAGCATGATGGAAGGCAGCTGAGACACATGCCCAAGGAGCCACGAGGGAAAACTGTGGCTTGTTGGAAAGCTCTCTAGAAACCGCTTCCATCGCCACACAGACCTTGGGGCTGCGGGCTTTCCTGTCACCTTCAGCCTCAAAAAAAACCCTGTCTCACTCGCCCCAGGGCCGACCACAAAAATCACCCTATGTCTGGAGATGGTTAGCATGCGGGAAGGCAGCTGAGACACATGCCCAAGGAGCCAGGAGGGAAAACTTTGGCTTGTTGGAAAGCTCTCTAGAAACCGCTTCCATTGCCACACAGACCTTGGGGCTCCGGGCTTTCGTGGCGCCTTCAGCCTCAAAACAACCCTGTCTCACTCGCCCCAGGGCCGACCAGAGAAATGACCATCAGTCCGGAAAGGGCTGCCTCAAGAGAAGCATCGTAAAACACGTGCCCAAGGAGCCACGAGGGAAAACTGTGGCTTCTTTGAAAGCTCTCTAGAAACCGCTTTCATCGCCACACAGACCTTGGGGCTGCGGGCTTTCCTGGCGCCTTCAGCCTCAAAACAACCCTGTCTCACTCGCCCCAGGGCCGGCCACAAAAATCACCGTATGTCCGGAGACGGTTACCACGATCGAAGCCAGCTGAGACAAGTGCCCAAGGAGCCACGAGGGAAAACTGTGGCTTGTTTGAAAGCTCTCTAGAAACCGCTTGCATCGCCGCACAGACCTTGGGGCTCCGGGCTTTCCTGGCACGTTCAGCCTCAAAAAAACCATGTCTCACTCGCCCCTGGGACGGCCACAGAAATCACCCTATGTCCGGAAACAGCTGCTGCAAGGGAAGCATCGTAAGACAAGTGCCCAAGGAGCCACGAGGGAAAACTGTGGCTTCTTTGAAAGCTCTCTAGAACCGCTTGCATTGCAGTACAGACCTTGGGGCTCTGGGCTTTCCTGGCGCCTTCAGCCTCAAAACAACCATGTCTCACTCGCCCCAGGGACGGCCACAAAAATCACCCTATGTCCGGAGATGGTTAGCATGAGGGAAGCCAGGTGTGACAAGTAGCCAAGGAGCCACGAGGGAAAACTGTGGCTTCTTTGAAAGCTCTCTAGAAACCGCTTGCATCGCCGCACAGACCTTGGGGCTCCGGGCTTTCCTGGCACGTTCAGCCTCAAAAAAACCATGTCTCACTCGCCCCAGGGACGGCCACAAAAAGCACCCTATGTCCGGAGAAGGTTAGCACAAGGGAAGCCAGGTGTGACAAGTAGCCAAGGAGCCACGAGGGAAAACTGCGGCTTGTTTGAAAGCTCTCTAGAAACCGCTTCCATCACCACACAGACCTTGGGGCTCGGGGCTTTCCTGGCACCTTCAGCCTGAAAACAACCCTGTCTTCACTCAGCCCACGGCCGACCAGAGAAATGACCATCAGTCCGGAAAGGGCTGCCTCAAGAGAAGCATCGTAAAACACGTGCCCAAGGAGCCACGAGGGAAAACTGTGGCTTGTTTGAAAGCTCTCTAGAAACCGCTTCCATCGCCACACAGACCTTGGGGCTGCGGGCTTTCCTGGCGCCTTCAGCCTCAAAACAACCCTGTCTCACTCGCCCCAGGGACGGCCACAAAAATCACCCTATGTCTGGAGATGGTTAGCATGAGGGAAGCCAGCTGAGACACATGCCCAAGGAGCCACGAGGGAAAACTGTGGCTTGTTGGAAAGCTCTCTAGAAACCGCTTCCATCGCCACACAGACCTTGGGGCTGCGGGCTTTCCTGTCACCTTCAGCCTCAAAAAAAACCCTGTCTCACTCGCCCCAGGGCCGACCACAAAAATCACCCTATGTCTGGAGATGGTTAGCATGAGGGAAGGCAGCTGAGACACATGCCCAAGGAGCCACGAGGGAAAACTTTGGCTTGTTGGAAAGCTCTCTAGAAACCGCTTCCATTGCCACACAGACCTTGGGGCTCCGGGCTTTCGTGGCGCCTTCAGCCTCAAAACAACCCTGTCTCACTCACCCCAGGGACGACCACAGAAATGACCATCAGTCCGGAAACAGTTGCCACAAGAGAAGCAATGTAAGACACGTGCCCAAGGAGCCACGAGGGAAAACTGTGGCTTGTTTGAAAGCTCTCTAGAAACCGCTTGCATCGCCACACAGACCTTGGAGCTGCGGGCTTTCCTGGCGCCTTCAGCCTGAAAACAACCCTGTCTCACTCGCCCCAGGGCCGACCAGAGAAATGACCATCAGTCCGGAAAGGGCTGCCTCAAGAGAAGCATCGTAAAACACGTGCCCAGGAGCCACGAGGGAAAACTGTGGCTTGTTTGAAAGCTCTCTAGAAACCGCTTTCATCGCCACACAGACCTTGGGGCTGCGGGCTTTCCTGGCGCCTTCAGCCTCAAAACAACCCTGTCTCACTCGCCCCAGGGACGGCCACAGAAATCACCCTATGTCCGTAAACAGCTGCTGCAAGGGAAGCATCGTAAGACAAGTGCCCAAGGAGCCACGAGGGAAAACTGTGGCTTCTTTGAAAGCTCTCTAGAAACCGCTTGCATTGCAGTACAGACCTTGGGTCTCTGGGCTTTCCTGGCGCCTTCAGCCTCAAAACAACCATGTCTCACTCGCCCCAGGGACGGCCACAAAAATCACCCTATGTCCGGAGAAGTTTAGCAAAAGGGAAGCCAGCTGAGACAAGTGCCCAAGGAGCCACGAGGGAAAACTGTGGCTTCTTTGAAAGCTCTCTAGAAACCGCTTGCATCGCCGCACAGACCTTGGGGCTGCGGGCTTTCCTGGCGCCTTCAGCCTGAAAACAACCCTGTCCTCACATCGCCGCAGGGCCGAACAGAGAAATGACCATCAGTCCGGAAAGGGCTGCCTCAAGAGAAGCATCGTAAAACACGTGGCAAGGAGCCACGAGGGAAAACTGTGGCTTGTTTGAAAGCTCTCTAGAAACCGCTTTCATCGCCACACAGACCTTGGGGCTGCGGGCTTTCCTGGCGCCTTCAGCCTCAAAACAACCCTGTCTCACTCACTCCAGGGCCGGCCACAAAAATCACCGTATGTCCGGAGACGGTTACCACGAGCGAAGCCAGCTGAGAACAAGTGCCCAAGGAGCCAACGAGGGAAAACTGTGGCTTGTTTGAAGCTCTCCTAGAAACCGCTTGCATCGCCGCACAGACCTTGGGGCTCCGGGCTTTCCTGGCACGTTCAGCCTCAAAAAAACCATGTCTCACTCGCCCCTGGGACAGCCACAGAAATCACCCTATGTCCGGAAACAGCTGCTGCAAGGGAAGCATCGTAAGAACAAGTGCCCAAGGAGCCACGAGGGAAAACTGTGGGCTTCTTTGAAAGCTCTCTAGAACCGCTTGCATTGCAGTACAGACCTTGGGGCTCTGGGCTTTCCTGGCGCCTTCAGCCTCAAAACAACCATGTCTCACTCGCCCCGGGACGGCCACAAAAAATCACCCTATGTCCGGAGATGGTTAGCATGGGGGAGCCAGGTGTGACAAGTAGCCAAGGAGCCACGAGGGAAAACTGTGGCTTCTTTGAAAGCTCTCTAGAAACCGCTTGCATCGCCGCACAGAACCTTGGGGCTCCGGGCTTTCCTGGCACGTTCAGCCTCAAAACAACCAATGTCTCACCTCGCCCCCAGGGACGGGCCACAAAAAAGCACCCTATGTCCGGAGAAGGTTAGCACAAGGGAAGCCAGGTGTGACAAGTAGCCAAGGAGCCACGAGGGAAAACTGTGGCTTGTTTTAAAGCTCTCTAGAAACCGCTTCCATCACCACACAGACCTTGGGGCTCGGGGCTTTCCTGCCACCTTCAGCCTCAGAACCACCCTGTCTCACTCGCCCCAGGGCCGACCAGAGAAATGACCATCAGTCCGGAAAGGCTGCCTCAAGAGAAGCATCGTAAAACACGTGCCCAAGGAGCCACGAGGGAAAACTGTGGGCTTGTTTGAAAGCTCTCTAGAAACCGCTTCCATCGCCACACAGACCTTGGGGCTGCGGGCTTCCTGGCGCCTTCAGCCTCAAAACAACCCTGTCTCACGCGCCCCAGGGACGGCCACAAAAATCACCCTATGTCTGGAGATGGTTAGCATGAGGGAAGCCAGCTGAGACACAGTGCCCAAGGAGCCACGAGGGAAAACTGTGGCTTTGTTGGAAAGCTCTCTAGAAACCGCTTCATCGCCACACAGACCTTGGGGGCTGCGGGCTTTCCTGTCACCTTCAGCCTCAAAAAAAAACCCTGTCTCACTCGCCCCAGGGCCGACCACAAAAATCACCCTATGTCTGGAGATGGTTAGCATGAGGGAAGGCAGCTGAGACACATGCCCAAGGAGCCACGAGGGAAAACTTTGGCTTGTTGGAAAGCTCTCTAGAAACCGCTTCCATTGCCACACAGACCTTGGGGCTCCGGGCTTTCGTGGCGCCTTCAGCCTCAAAACAACCCTGTCTCACTCGCCCCAGGGACGACCACAGAAATGACCATCTGTCCGGAAACAGTTGCCACAAGAGAAGCAATGTAAGACAAGTGCCCAAGGAGCCACGAGGGAAAACTGTGGCTTGTTTGAAAGCTCTCTAGAAAACCGCTTGCCATCGCCACACAGACCTTGGAGCTGCGGGCTTTCCTGGCACCTCAGCCTGAAAACACCCTGTCTCACTCGCCGCAGGGGCCGACCAGAGAAATGACCATCAGTCCGGAAAGGGCTGCCTCAAGAGAAGCATCGTAAAACACGTGCCCAAGGAGCCACGAGGGAAAACTGTGGCTTGTTTGAAAGCTCTCTAGAAACCGCTTCCATCGCCACACAGACCTTGGGGCTGCGGGCTTTCCTGGCGCCTTCAGCCTCAAAAAAAAACATGTCTCACTCGCCCCAGGGACGGCCACAAAAATCACCCTATGTCCGGAACAGCTGCTGCAGGGAAGCATCGTAAGACAAGTGCCCAAGGAGCCACGAGGGAAAACTGTGGCTTCTTTGAAAGCTCTCTAGAACCGCTTGCATTGCAGTACAGACCTTGGGGCTCTGGGCTTTCCTGGCGCCTTCAGCCTCAAAACAACCATGTCTCACTCGCCCCAGGGACGGCCACAAAAATCACCCTATGTCCGGAGAAGTTTAGCAAAAGGGAAGCCAGCTGAGACAAGTGCCCAAAGAGCCACGAGGGAAAACTGTGGCTTCTTTGAAAGCTCTCATTGAAAACCGCTTGGATCGCCGCACAGACCTTGGGGCTGCGGGCTTTCCTGGCGCCTTCAGCCTGAAAAACAACCTGTCTCACTCGCCGCAGTGCCGACCAGAGAAATGACCATCAGTCCGGAAAGGGCTCCTCAAGAGAAGCATCGTAAAAACACGTGCCCAGGAGCCACGAGGGAAAACTGTGGCTTTTTTGAAGCTCTCTAGAAACCGCTTTCATCGCCACACCAGACCTTGGGGCTCCGGGCTTTCCTGGCGCCTTCAGCCTCAAAACAACCCTGTCTCACTCGCCCCAGGGCCGGCCACAAAAATCACCGTATGTCCGGAGACGGTTTACCAACGAGCGAAGCCAGCTGAGACAAGTGCCCAAGGAGCCACGAGGGAAAAACTGTGGCTTGTTTGAAAGCTCTCTAGAAACCGCTTGCATCGCCGCACAGACCTTGGGGCTTCCGGGCTTTCCTGGCACGTTCAGCCTCAAAAAAAACCATGTCTCACTCGCCCCTGGGACGGCCACAGAAATCACCCTATGTCCGGAAACAGCTGCTGCAAGGGAAGCATCGTAAGACAAGTGCCCAAGGAGCCACGAGGGAAAACTGTGGCTCCTTTGAAAGCTTCTCTAGAACCGCTTGCATTGCAGTACAGACCTTGGGGCTCTGGGCTTTCCTGGCGCCTTCAGCCTCAAAACAACCATGTCTCACTCGCCCCAGGGACGGCCACAAAAATCACCCTATGTCCGGAAATGGTTAGCATGAGGGAAGCCAGGTGTGACAAGTAGCCAAGGAGCCACGAGGGAAAACTGTGGCTTCTTTGAAAGCTCTCTAGAAACCGCTTGCATCGCCGCACAGACCTTGGGGCTCCGGGCTTTCCTGGCACGTTCAGCCTCAAAACAACCATGTCTCACTCGCCCCAGGGACGGCCACAAAAAAGCACCCTATGTCCGGAGAAGGTTAGCACAAGGGAAGCCAGGTGTGACAAGTAGCCAAGGAGCCACGAGGGAAAACTGCGGCTTGTTTGAAAGCTCTCTAGAAACCGCTTGCCATCACCGACACAGACCTTGGGGCTCGGGGCTTTCCTGGCACCTTCAGCCTCAAAACAACCCTGTCTCACTCGCCCCAGGGCCGGCCACTGAAATGACCATATGTCCGGAAAGGGCTCCCTCAAGAGAAGCAATGTAAGAGACTTGCCCAAGGAGCCACGAGGGAAAACTGTGGCTTGTTTGAAAGCTCTCTAGAAACCGCTTCCATCGCCACACAGACCTTGGGGCTGCGGGCTTTCCTGGCGCCTTCAGCCTCAAAACAACCCTGTCTCACTCGCCCCAGGGACGGCCACAAAAAATCACCCTATGTCTGGAGATGGTTAGCATGAGGGAAGCCAGCTGAGACACATGCCCAAGGAGCCACGAGGGAAAACTGTGCTTGTTTGGAAAGCTCTCTAGAAACCGCTTCCTCGCCACACAGACCTTGGGGCTGCGGGCTTTCCTGGCACCTTCAGCCTCAAAAAAACCCTGTCTCACTCGCCCCAGGGCCGACCACAAAAATCACCCTATGTCTGGAGATGGTTAGCATGAGGGAAGGCAGCTGAGACACATGCCCAAGGAGCCACGAGGGAAAACTTTGGCTTGTTGAAAGCTCTTCTAGAAACCGCTTCCATTGCCACACAGACCTTGGGGCTCCGGGCTTTCCGTGGCGCCTTCAGCCTCAAAAACAACCCTGTCTCACTCACCCCAGGACGACCACAGAAATGACCATCAGTCCGGAAACAGTTGCCACAAGGGAAGCAATGTAAGACACGTGCCCAAGGACCCACGAGGGAAAACTGTGGCTTGTTTGAAAGCTCTCTAGAAACCGCTTGCATCGCCACACAGACCTTGGGGCTGCGGGCTTTCCTGGCGCCTTCAGCCTCAAAACAACCCTGTCTCACTCGCCCCAGGGACGGCCACAGAAATCACCCTATGTCCGGAAACGGCTGCTGCAAGGGAAGCATCGTAAGACAAGTGCCCAAGGAGCCACGAGGGAAAACTGTGGCTTGTTTGAAAGCTCTCTAGAAACCGCTTCCATCACCACACAGACCTTGGGGCTGCGGGCTTTCCTGGCGCCTTCAGCCTCAAAACAACCCTGTCTCACTCGCCCCAGGGACGGCCACAGTAATCACCCTATGTCCGCAGATGGTTAGCACAAGGAAGCAGCTGAGACAAGTGCCCAAGGAGCCACGAGGGAAAACTGTGGCTTGTTTGAAAGCTCTCTAGAAACCGCTTGCATCGCCGCACAGACCTTGGGGCTGCGGGCTTTCCTGGCGCCTTCAGCCTGAAAACAACCCTGTCTCACTCGCCGCAGGGCCGACCAGAGAAATGACCATCAGTCCGGAAAGGGCTGCCTCAAGAGAAGCATCGTAAAACACGTGCCCAAGGAGCCACGAGGGAAAACTGTGGCTTGTTTGAAAGCTCTCTAGAAACCGCTTGCATCGCCACACAGACCTTGGGGCTGCGGGCTTTCCTGGCGCCTTCAGCCTCAAAACAACCCTGTCTCACTCGCCCCAGGGACGGCCACAAAAATCACCCTATGTCCGGAGA
>CANTUZ010000027.1:5273699-5301227 GCA_947846985.1 Fratercula arctica
AGCTCCACAAATTTCCTTATATTCGGTGATTGGTACCACGCCCAAGGAGCCACGAGGGAAAACTGTGGCTTGTTTTAAAGCTCTCTGGGAACCACTTGCCATCGCCCCAGAGAGCCTTGGGTCTACGGACTTTCCTGTCGCCTTCAGCCTCAAAAGCACCATTTCTCCCTCGCCCCGAAGGCCGAGCATCCAAAATTTCCTTATATTCGTTGACTGGTACCACGCCCAAGGAGCCACGAGGGAAAACTGTGGCTTGTTTTAAAGATCTCTGGGAACCACTTCCATCGCCCCAGAGACCTTGGGTCTCTATACTTTCCTGGCGCCTTCAGCCTCAAAAGCACCATTTCTCCCTCGCCCCAGGGCCGACCACCCAAATTTCCATATATTCGGGGATTGGTGCCACACCCAAGGTGCCACGAGGGAAAACGGTGGCTTGTTTTAAACCTCTCTGACATCCGCTTGTATTGCCCCACAGAGCTTGGGTCTCCGGGCTTTGCTGGCGCCTTCAGCCTCAAAAGCACCATTTCTCCCTCGCCCCAGGGCCGACCACCCAAATTTCCTTATATCCGGAGACTGGTGCCACGCCCAAGGTGCCACGAGGGAAAACTGTGGCTTGTTTTAAAGCTCTCTGGGAACCACTTCCATCGCCCCACAGAGCTTGGGTCTCCATACTTCCTGGCGCCGTTCAGCCTCAAAAGCACCATTTCTCCCTCGCCCGAAGGCCGAGCTCCAAAAATTTCCTTATATTCGGTGATTGGTACCACGCCCAAGGTGCCACGAGGGGAAAACTGTGCCTTGTTTTAAAGCTCTGGGGAACCACCTTCCATCGCCCCAGAGACCTTGGGTCTCTCATACTTTCCTGGCGCCTTCAGCCTAAAAACACCATTTCTCCCCTCGCCCAAAGGCGACCACTGCAAGAATTTGCATATGTCTGGAATTCCCTGCCACGCCCAAGGAGCCACGAGGGAAAACTGTGGCTTGTTTTAAAGCTCTCTGGGAACCACTTCCATCGCCCCACAGAGCTTGGGTCTCCATACTTCCCTGGCGCCTTCAGCCTCAAAAGCACCATTTCTCCCTCGGCCGAAGGCCAAGCTCCAAAAATTTCCTTATATTCGGTGATTGGTACCACGCCCAAGGAGCCACGAGGGAAAACTGTGGCTTGCTCTAAAGATCTCTGGGAACCAATTCTATCGCCCCAGAGACCTTGGGTCTCTATACTTTCCTGGCGCCTTCAGCCTCAAAAGCACCATTTCTCCCTCGCCCAAAGGCGCACTGCAACAATTTCCGTATGTCTGGAATTCCCTGCCATGCCCAAGGAGCCACGAGGGAAAACTGTGCCTTGTTCTAAAGCTCTGTGGAGAGCACTCCCATCGCCCCAGAGACCTTGGGTCTCCATACTTTCCTGGCACCTTCAGCCTCAAAAGCACCATTTCTCCCTCGCCCGAAGGCCGAGCTCCAAAGAGTTCCTTATATGTCTGGGATTCGGTACCACGCCCAAGGAGCCACGAGGGAAAACTGTGGCTTCCTCTAAAGATCTCTGGGAAACACTTCTATCGCCCCAGAGACCTTGGGTCTCCGGGCTTTGCTGGTGCCTTCAGCCTCAAAAGCACCATTTCTCTGTCACCCGAAGGCCAAGCTCCAAAATTTCCTTATATTCGGGGATTGGTACCACGCCCAAGGAGCCAGGACGGAAAACTGTGGCTTGCTTTAAACCTCTCTGGGAACCACTTCCATCGCCCAAGAGACCTTGGGTCTCTATAATTTCCTGGCGCCTTCAGCCTCAAAAGCACCAATTTTCCCTCGCCCCAGGGCCAACCACGCAAATTTCCTTATATTCGGGGATTGGTGCCACGCCCAAGGAGCCACGAGGGAAAACTATGGCTTGCTTTAAACCTCTCTGGGAACCACTTCCATCGCCCCAGAGACCTTGGGTCTCTATACTTTCCTGGCGCCTTCAGCCTCAAAAGCACCATTTCTCCCTCGCCGCCGGGCCAACAACCCAAATTTCCTTATATTCGGTGATTGGTACCACGCCCAAGGAGCCACGAGGGAAAACTGTGGCTTGCTCTAAAGATCTCTGGGAACCACTTCCATCGCCCCAAAGACCTTGGGTCTCTATACTTTCCTGGCGCCTTCAGCCTCAAAAGCACCATTTCCCCCTCGCCGAAAGGCGCACTGCAAGAATTTCCGTATGTCTGGAATTTCCTGTTACGCCCAAGGAGCCATGAGGGAAAACTGTGCCTTGTTTTAAAGCTCTCTGGGAACCACTTCCATCGCCCCAGAGACCTTGGGTCTCTATACTTTCCTGGCGCCTTCAGCCTCAAAAGCACCATTTCTCCCTCGCCCCAGGGCCGAACACCCAAATTTCCTTATATTCGGGGATTGGTACCACGCCCAAGGTGCCACGAGGGAAAACTGTGGCTTGTTTTAAAGCTCTCTGGGAACCACTTCCATCGCCCCACAGAGCTTGGGTCTCCATACTTTCCTGGTGCCTTCAGCCTCAAAAGCACCATTTCTCCCTCGCCCGAAGGCCGAGCTCCAAAAATTTCCTTATATTCGGTGATTGGTACCACGCCCAAGGTGCCACGAGGGAAAACTGTGGCTTGTTTTAAAGCTCTGTGGGAACCACCTCCATCGCCCTAGAGACCTTGGGTCTCTATACTTTCCTGGCGCCTTCAGCCTTAAAAGCACCATTTCCCCCTCGCCCAAAGGCGCACTGCAAGAATTTCCGTATGTCTGGAATTCCCTGCCACGCCCAAGGAGCCACGAGGGAAAACTGTGCCTTGTTTTAAAGATCTCTGGGAACCACTTCCATCGCCCCACAGAGCTTGGGTCTCCGGGCTTTGCTGGAGCCTTCAGCCTTAAAAGCACCGTTTCTCCCTCGCCCCAAGGCACATTGCAAGAATTTCTGTATGTCTGGAATTTCCTGCCACGCCCAAGGAGCCACGAGGGAAAACTGTGGCTTGTTGTAAACCTCTCTGGGAATAGCTTGTATTGCAGCACAGAGCTCGGGTCTCCAGGCTTTCCTGGCGCCTTCAGCCTCAAAAGCGCCATTTCTCCCTCGCCCCAGGGCCGACCACCCAAATTTCCTTATATTCGGGGATTGGTGCCACGCCCAAGGAGCCAGGAGGGAAAACTGTGCCTTGTTTTCAAGCTCTCTGGGATCCACTTCCATCGCCCCACAGAGCTTGGATCTCCGGACTTTCCTGTTGCCTTCAGCCTCAAAAGCACCATTTCTCCCTCGCCCCAGGGCCGACCACGAAAATTTCCTTACATTCGGGGATTGGTGCCACGCCCAATGAGCCACGAGGGGAAACTGTGCCTTGTTTTAAAGCTCTCTGGGAACCACTTCCATCGCCCCACAGAGCTTGGGTCTCTATACTTTCCTGGCACCTTCAGCCTCAAAAGCACCATTTCTCCCTCGCCCGAAGGCCGAGCTCCTGAAATTTCCTTATATTCGGTGATTGGTACCATGCCCAAGGACCCACGAGGGAAAACTGTGGCTTGTTTTAAAGCTCTCTGGGAACCACTTGCATCGCCCCAGAGACCTTGGGTCTCTATACTTTCCTGGCGCCTTCAGCCTCAAAAGCACCATTTCTCCCTCACCCGAAGGCCAAGCTCCACAAATTTCCTTATATTTGGTGATTGGTACCACGCCCAAGGAGCCACGAGGGAAAACTGTGGCTTGTTTTAAAGCTCTCTGGGAACCACTTGCATCGCCCCAGAGAGCTTGGGTCTCCGGACTTTCCTGTTGCCTTCAGCCTCAAAAGCACCATTTCTCCCTCGCCCGAAGGCCGAGCTCCAAAAATTTCCTTATATTCGTTGATTGGTACCACGCCCAAGGAGCCACGAGGGAAAACTGTGGCTTGTTTTAAAGATCTCTGGGAACCACTTCCATCGCCCCAGAGACCTTGGGTCTCTATACTTTCCTGGCGCCTTCAGCCTCAAAAGCACCATTTCTCCCTCGCCCCAGGGCCGACCACCCAAATTTCCATATATTCGGGGATTGGTGCCACACCCAAGGTGCCACGAGGGAAAACTGTGGCTTGTTTTAAACCTCTCTGGCATCCGCTTGTATTGCCCCACAGAGCTTGGGTCTCCGGGCTTTGCTGGCCCCTTCAGCCTCGAAAGCCCCATATCTCCCTTCACCCAGGGCCGACAACCAAAATTTCCTTATATCCGGGGATTGGTGCCATGAACAAGGTGCCATGATGGAAAACTGTGGCTTGTTTTAAAGCTCTCTGGGTACCACTCCCATAGCCCCACAGAGCTTGGGTCTTCGGACTTTGCTGGCGCCTTCAGACTCAAAAGCACCATATCTCCCTCATCCGAAGGCCAAGCTCCACAAATTTCCTTATATTCGAGGATTGGTGCCACGCCCAAGGTGCCACGAGGGAAAACTGTGCCTTGTTTTAAATATTTCTGCGAACCACTTTCATCGCCCCTCAGAGCTTGGGTCTCCGGGCTTTGCTGGCGCCTTCAGCCTCAAAAGCACCATTTCTCCCTCGCCCCAGGGCCGACCACCCAAATTTCCTTATATTCGGGGATTGGTGCCACGCCCAAGGTGCCACGAGGGAAAACTGTGGCTTGTTTTAAAGCACTCTGGGAACCACTTCCATCGCCCCACAGAGCTTGGGTCTCCATACTTCCCTGGCGCCTTCAGCCTCAAAAGCACCATTTCTCCCTCGCCCGAAGGCCGAGCTCCAAAAATTTCCTTATATTCGGTGATTGGTACCACGCCCAAGGTGCCACGAGGGAAAACTGTGGCTTGTTTTAAAGCTCTCTGGGAACCACCTCCATCGCCCCGGAGACCTTGGGTCTCTATACTTTCCTGGCACCTTCAGCCTCAAAAGCACCATTTCCCCCTCGCCCAAAGGCGCACTGCAAGAATTTCCGTATGTCTGGAATTCCCTGCCACGCCCAAGGAGCCACGAGGGAAAACTGTGCCTTGTTTTAAAGCTCTCTGGGAACCACTTCCATCGCCCCACAGAGCTTGGGTCTCCGGGCTTTGCTGGACCCTTCAGCCTCAAAAGCACCATTTCTCCCTCGCCCCAAGGCACACTGCAAGAGTTTCTATATGTCTGGAATTTCCTGCCACGCCCAAGGAGCCACAAGGGGAAACTGTGGCTTGTTTTAAAGCTCACTGGGAACCACTTCCATCGCCCCAGAGACCTTGGGTCTCCATACTTCCCTGGCGCCTTCAGCCTCAAAAGCACCACTTCTCCCTCACCCCACGGCCGGTCTCAGAATAGAGGAAACATGCGGAGATTGCTGCCACGAGCAAGATGCCATGAGGGAAAACTGTGGCTTGTTGTAAATCTCTCTGGGAATAGCTTGTATTGCAGCACAGAGCTCGGGTCTCCAGGCTTTCCTGGCGCCTTCAGCCTCAAAAGCGCCATTTCTCCCTCGCCCCAGGACCTACCACCCAAATTTCCTTATATTCGGGGATTGGTGCCACGCCCAAGGAGCCACGAGGGAAAACTGTGCCTTGTTTTAAAGCTCTCTGGGATCCACTTCCATTGCCCCACAGAGCTTGGGTCTCTATACTTTCCTGTTGCCTTCAACCTCAAAAGCACCATTTCTCCCTCACCCCAGGGCCGACCACGAAAATTTCCTTACATTCGGGGATTGGTGCCACGCCCAAGGAGCCACGAGGGAAAACTGCGTCTTTCTCTAAAGCTCTCTGGGAACCACTTCCATCGCCCCACAGAGCTTGGGTCTCCATACTTTCCTGGCACCTTTAGCCTCAAAAGCACCATTTCTCCCTCGCCCAAAGGCCGAGCTCCAAAAATTTCCTTATATTCGGGGATTGGTACCACGCCCAAGGACCCACGAGGGAAAACTGTGCCTTGTTTTAAAGCTCTCTGGGAACCACTTCCATTGCCCCAGAAACCTTGGGTCTCCATACTTTCCTGGCGCCTTCAGCCTCAAAAGCACCATTTCTCTCTTGCCCCTCGGCCGACCATCAAAATTTCCTTATATTCGGAGATTGGTACCACGCCCAAGGTGCCACGAGGGAAAACTGTGGCTTGCTCTAAAGATCTCTGGGAACCACTTCTATCGCCCCAGAGACCTTGGCTCTCTATAATTTCCTGGCGCCTTCAGCCTCAAAAGCACCATTTCTCCCTCGCCCCAGGGCCGACCACCCAAATTTCCTTATATTCGGGGATTGGTGCCATGAACAAGGTGCCACGAGGGAAAACTGTGCCTTGTTTTAAACCTCTCTGGGAACCACTTCCATCGCCCCAGAGACCTTGGGTCTCTATACTTTCCTGGCGCCTTCAGCCTCAAAAGCACCATTTCTCCCTGGCCCAAAGGCGCACTGCAAGAATTTCCGTATGTCTGGAATTCCCTGCCACGCCCAAGGAGCCACGAGGGAAAACTGTGCCTTGTTTTAAAGCTCTCTGGGAACCACTTCCATTGCCCCACAGAGCTTGGGTCGTCAGACTTTGCTGGCGCCTTCAGCCTCAAAAGCACCATTTCTCCCTCGGCCCAAGGCGCACTGCAAGAATTTCCGTATGTGTGGAATTTCCTGCCATGCCCAAGGAGCCACGAGGGAAAACTGTGCCTTGTTTTAAAGATCTCTGGGAACCACTTCCATCGCCCCAGAGACCTTGGGTCTCTATACTTTCCTGGCGCCTTCAGCCTCAAAAGCACCATTTCTCCCTCGCCCCGGGGCCAAGCTCCAAAATTTCCTTATATTCGGGGATCGGTGCCACGCCCAAGGTGCCACGAGGGAAAACTGTGCCTTGTTTTAAATATTTCTACGAACCACTTTCATCGCCCCTCAGAGCTTGTGTCTCCGGGCTTTGCTGGTGCCTTCAGCCTCAAAAGCACCATTTCTCCCTTGCCCCTCGGCCGACCACCCAAATTTCCTTATATTCGGGGATTGGTACCACGCCCAAGGAGCCACGAGGGAAAACTGTGGCTTGTTTTAAAGCTCTCTGGGAACCACTTCCATCGCCCCAGAGACCTTGGTCTCTATACTTTCCTGGTGCCTTCAGCCTCAAAAGCACCATTTCTCCCTCCCCCCAGGGCCAACCACCTAAATTTCCTTATATTCGGGGATTGGTGCCATGAACAAGGTGCCAAGACGGAAAACTGTGGCTTGCTTTAAACATCTCTGGGAACCACTTCCATCGCCCCAGAGACCTTGGGTCTCTATACTTTCCTGGCGCCTTCAGCCTCAAAAGCACGATTTCCCCCTCGCCCAAAGGCGCACTGCAAGAATTTCCGTATGTCTGGAATTTCCTGTCACGCCCAAGGAGCCACGAGGGAAAACTGTGCCTTGTTTTAAAGCTCTCTGGGAACCAGTTCCATTGCCCCAGAAACCTTGGGTCTCCGGACTTTCCTGTTGCCTTCAGCCTCAAAAGCACCATTTCTCCCTCGGCCCAAGGCGCACTGCAGGAATTTCCGTATGTCTGGAATTCCCTGCCACGCCCAAGGAGCCACGACGGAAAACTGTGGCTTGTTGTAAACCTCTCTGGGAATAGCTTGTATTGCAGCACAGAGCTTTGTTCTCCAGGCTTTACTGGCGCCTTCAGCCTCAAAAGCACCATTTCTCCCTCGCCCGAAGGCCAAGCTCCAAAAATTTCCTTATATTCGGGGATTGGTGCCACGTCCAAGGTGCCACGAGGGAAAACTGTGCCTTGTTTTAAAGATCTCTGGGAACCACTTCCATCGCCCCACAGAGCTTGGGTCTCCGGGCTTTGCTGGAGCCTTCAGCCTCAAAAGCACCATTTCTCCCTCGGCCCAAGGCGCACTGCAAGAATTTCCGTATGTCTGGAATTTCCTGCCACGCCCAAGGTGCCACAAGGGAAAACTGTGCCTTGTTTTAAACCTCTCTGGGAACCACTTGCATTGCCCCAGAAACCTTGGGTCTACGGACTTTCCTGGCACCTTCAGCCTCAGAACAAGCACTTCTCCCTCACCCCAGGGCCGGTCTCAGAATAGAGGAAACATGCAGAGATTGCTGCCACGAGCAATATGCCACGAGGGAATACTGTGGCTTGTTGTAAACCTCTCTGGGAATAGCTTGTATTGCAGCACAGAGCTTGGGTCTCCAGGCTTTACTGGCGCCTTCAGCCTCAAAAGCACCATTTCTCCCTCGCCCGAAGGCCGAGCTCCAAAAATTTCCTTATATTTGGGGATTGGTACCACGCCCAAGGACCCACGAGGGAAAACTGTGGCTTGTTTTAAAGCTCTCTGGGAACCACTTCCATCGCCCCAGAGACCTTGGGTCTCCTGGCTTTGCTGGCGCCTTCGGCCTCAAAAGCACCATTTCTCCCTCGCCCGAAGGCCAAGCTCCAAAATTTCCTTATATTCGGGATTGGTGCCATGTCCACGAACCCACGAGGGAAAACTGTGCCTTGTTTTAAAGCTCTCTGGGAACCACTTCCATCGCCCCACAGAGCTTGGGTCTGCATACTTCCCTAGCGCCTTCAGCCTCAAAAGCACCATTTCCCCCTCGCCCGAAGGCGCACTGCAACAATTTCCGTATGTCTGGAATTTCCTGCCACGCCCAAGGAGCCACGAGGGAAAACTGTGCCTTGTTTTAAAGCTCTCTGGGAACCACTTCCATTGCCCCACAGAGCTTGGGTCGTCAGACTTTGCTGGCGCCTTCAGCCTCAAAAGCACCATTTCTCCCTCGGCCCAAGGCGCTCTGCAAGAATTTCCATATGTGTGGAATTTACTGCCATGCCCAAGGAGCCACGGGGGAAAACTGTGGCTTGTTTTAAAGATCTCTGGGAACCACTTCCATCGCCCCAGAGACCTTGGGTCTCTATACTTTCCTGGCGCCTTCAGCCTCAAAAGCACCATTTCTCCCTCGCCCCAGGGCCGTCCACCCAAATTTCCTTATATTCGGGGATCGGTGCCACGCCCAAGGTGCCACGAGGGAAAACTGTGCCTTGTTTTAAATATTTCTACGAACCACTTTCATCGCCCCTCAGAGCTTGGGTCTCCGGGCTTTGCTGGCGCATTCAGCCTCAAAAGCACCATTTCTCCCTTGCCCCTCGGCCGACCACCAAAATTTCCTTATATTCGGGGATTGGTACCACGCCCAAGGAGCCACGAGGGAAAACTGTGGCTTGTTTTAAAGCTCTCTGGGAACCACTTCCATCGCCCCAGAGACCTTGGTCTCTATACTTTCCTGGCGCCTTCAGCCTCAAAAGCACCATTTCTCCCTCGCCCCCAGGGCCAACCACCCAAATTTCCTTATATTCGGGGATTGGTGCCATGAACAAGGTGCCACGATGGAAAACTGTGGCTTGCTTTAAACATCTCTGGGAACCACTTCCATCGCCCCAAAGACCTTGGGTCTCTATACTTTCCTGGCGCCTTCAGCCTCAAAATCACGATTTCCCCCTCGCCCAAAGGCGCACTGCAAGAATTTCCGTATGTCTGGAATTTCCTGCCATGCCCAAGGAGCCACGAGGGAAAACTGTGCCTTGTTTTAAAGCTCTCTGGGAACCACTTCCATCACCCCAGAAACCTTGGGTCTCCGGACTTTCCTGGCGCCTTCAGCCTCAAAAGCACCATTTCTCCCTCGGCCCAAGGCGCACTGCAGGAATTTCCGTATGTCTGGAATTCCCTGCTACGCCCAAGGAGCCACGACGGAAAACTGTGCCTTGTTGTAAACCTCTCTGGGAATAGCTTGTATTGCAGCACAGAGCTTTGGTCTCCAGGCTTTACTGGCGCCTTCAGCCTCAAAAGCACCATTTCTCCCTCGCCCGAAGGCCAAGCTCCAAAAATTTCCTTATATTCGGGGATTGGTGCCACGCCCAAGGTGCCACGAGGGAAAACTGTGCCTTGTTTTAAATATTTCTACGAACCACTTTCATCGCCCCTCAGAGCTTGGGTCTCCGGGCTTTGCTGGAGCCTTCAGCCTCAAAAGCACCATTTCTCCCTCGGCCCAAGGCGCACTGCAAGAATTTCCGTATGTCTGGAATTTCCTGCCACGCCCAAGGTGCCACAAGGGAAAACTGTGCCTTGTTTTAAACCTCTCTGGGAACCACTTGCATTGCCCCAGAAACCTTGGGTCTACGGACTTTCCTGGCACCTTCAGCCTCAGAACAAGCACTTCTCCCTCACCCCAGGGCCGGTCTCAGAATAGAGGAAACATGCAGAGATTGCTGCCACGAGCAATATGCCACGAGGGAATACTGTGGCTTGTTGTAAACCTCTCTGGGAATAGCTTGTATTGCAGCACAGAGCTTGGGTCTCCAGGCTTTACTGGCGCCTTCAGCCTCAAAAGCACCATTTCTCCCTCGCCCGAAGGCCGAGCTCCAAAAATTTCCTTATATTTGGGGATTGGTACCACGCCCAAGGACCCACGAGGGAAAACTGTGGCTTGTTTTAAAGCTCTCTGGGAACCACTTCCATCGCCCCAGAGACCTTGGGTCTAAATGGCTTTGCTGGCGCCTTCAGCCTCAAAAGCACCATTTCTCCCTCGCCCGAAGGCCAAGCTCCAAAATTTCCTTATATTCGGGATTGGTGCCATGTCCACGAACCCACGAGGGAAAACTGTGCCTTGTTTTAAAGATCTCTGGGAACCACTTCCATCGCCCCACAGAGCTTGGGTCTCCATACTTCCCTGGCGCCTTCAGCCTCAAAAGCACCATTTCCCCCTCGCCCGAAGGCGCACTGCAACAATTTCCGTATGTCTGGAATTTCCTGCCACGCCCAAGGAGCCACGAGGGAAAACTGTGCCTTGCTCTAAAGCTCTCTGGTAAGAAGTTGCACTGCCTCACAGAGCTTGTGTCTCCATACTTTCCTGGCGCCTTCCGCCTCAAAAGCCCCATATCTCCCTCACCCCAGGGCCGACCATCCAAATTTCCTAATATTCGGGGATTGGTGCCACGTCCAAGATGCCACGAGGGAAAACTGTGCCTTGTTTTAAAGATCTCTGGGAACCACTTCCATCGCCCCACAGAGCTTGGGTCTCCAGGCTTTGCTGGAGCCTTCAGCCTCAAAAGCACCATTTCTCCCTCGCCCAAAGGCGCACTGCAAGAATTTCCGTATGTCTGGAATTTCCTGCCACGCCCAAGGAGCCACAAGGGAAAACTGTGCCTTCTTTTAAAGCTCTCTGGGAACCACTTGCATTGCCCCAGAAACCTTGGGTCTACGGACTTTCCTGGCGCCTTCAGCCTCAGAACCACCACTTCTCCCTCACCCCAGGGCCGGTCTCAGAATAGAGGAAACATGCCGAGATTGCTGCCACGAGCAAGATGCCACGATGGAAAACTGTGGCTTGTTGTAAACCTCTCTGGGAATAGCTTGTATTGCAGCACAGAGCTCGGGTCTCCACGCTTTACTGGCGCCTTCAGCCTCAAAAGCACCATTTCTCCCTCGCCGCAGGGCCGACCACCAAAATTTCCTTATATCCGGGAACTGGTGCCACGCCCAAGGAGCCAGGAGGGAAAACTGTGGCTTGTTTTAAAGCTCTCTGGGAACCACTTCCATCGCCCCAGAGACCTTGGGTCTCCGGGCTTTGCTGGAGCATTCAGCCTCAAAAGCACTATTTCTCCCTCGGCCCAAGGCGCACTGCAAGAATTTCCGTATGTCTGGAATTTCCTGCCACGCCCAAGGAGCCACGAGGGAAAACTGTGCCTTGTTTTAAAGCTCTCTGGGAACCACTTCCATCGCCCCACAGAGCTTGGGTCTCCGGGCTTTGCTGGAGCCTTTAGCCTTAAAAGCACCATTTCTCCCTCGCCCCAAGGCACACTGAAAGAGTTTCTGTATGTCTGGAATTTCCTGCCATGCCCAAGGAGCCACGAGGGGAAACTGTGCCTTGTTTTAAAGCTGTCTGGGAACCACTTCCATCGCCCCAGAGACCTTGGGTCTCCATACTTCCCTGGCGCCTTCAGCCTCAAAAGCACCACTTCTCCCTCACCCCAGGGCCGGTCTCAGAATAGAGGAAACATGCGGAGATTGCTGCCACGAGCAAGATGCCATGAGGGAAAACTGTGGCTTGTTTTAAAGCTCTCTGGGAACCACTTCCATCGCCCCAGAGACCTTGGGTCTCTATACTTTCCTGGCGCCTTCAGCCTCAAAAGCACCATTTCTCCCTCGCCCCAGGGCCGACCACCCAAATTTCCATATATTCGGGGATTGGTGCCACACCCAAGGTGCCACGAGGGAAAACTGTGGCTTGTTTTAAACCTCTCTGGCATCCGCTTGTATTGCCCCACAGAGCTTGGGTCTCCGGGCTTTGCTGGCCCCTTCAGCCTCGAAAGCCCCATATCTCCCTTTACCCAGGGCCGAGAACCAAAATTTCCTTATATCCGGGGATTGGTGCCATGAACAAGGTGCCATGAGGGAAAACTGTGGCTTGTTTTAAAGCTCTCTGGGTACCACTCCCATAGCCCCACAGAGCTTGGGTCTTCGGACTTTGCTGGCGCCTTCAGCCTCAAAAGCACCATATCTTCCTCGCCCCGGGGCCAAGCTCCAAAATTTCCTTATATTCGGGGATTGGTGCCACGCCCAAGGTGCCACGAGGGAAAACTGTGCCTTGTTTTAAATATTTCTGCGAACCATTTTCATCGCCCCTCAGAGCTTGGGTCTCCGGGCTTTGCTGGCGCCTTCAGCCTCCAAAGCACCATTTCTCCCTTGCCCCTCGGCCGACCACCAAAATTTCCTTATATTCGGGGATTGGTGCCATGAACAAGGAGCCACGAGGGAAAACTATGCCTTGTTTTAAAGATCTCTGGAAACCACTTCCTTTACCGCACAGAGCTTGGGTCTTCAGACTTTGCTGGAGCCTTTAGCCTTAAAAGCACCATTTCTCCCTCGCCCCAAGGCGCACTACAAGAGTTTCTGTATGTCTGGAATTTCCTGCCACGCCCAAGGAGCCACGAGGGAAAACTGTGGCTTGTTTTAAAGATCTCTGGGAACCACTTGCATCGCCCCAGAGACATTGGGTCTCTATACTTCCCTGGCGCCTTCAGCCTCAAAAGCACCATTTCTCCCTCGCCCAAGGGCGCACTGCAAGAATTTCCGTATGTCTGGAATTTCCTGTCACGCCCAAGGAGCCACGAGGCAAAACTGTGCCTTGTTTTAAAGCTCTCTGGGAACCACTTCCATCGCCCCAGAGACATTGGGTCTCCGGACTTTCCTGTTGCCTTCAGCCTCAAAAGCACCATTTCTCCCTCGCCCCAGGGCCGACCACGAAAATTTCCTTACATTCGGGGATTGGTGCCACGCCCAAGGAGCCACGAGGGAAAACTGCGTCTTTCTCTAAAGCTCTCTGGGAACCACTTCCATCGCCCCACAGAGCTTGGGTCTCCATACTTTCCTGGCACCTTTAGCCTCAAAAGCACCATTTCTCCCTCGCCCGAAGGCCGAGCTCCAAAAATTTCCTTATATTCGGTGATTGGTACCACGCCCAAGGACCCACGAGGGAAAACTGTGGCTTGTTTTAAAGCTCTCTGGGAACCACTTCCATTGCCCCAGAAACCTTGGGTCTCCATACTTTCCTGGCGCCTTCAGCCTCAAAAGCACCATTTCTCCCTGGCCCCTCGTCCGACCATCAAAATTTCCTTATATTCGGAGACTGGTACCACGCCCAAGGAGCCACGAGGGAAAACTGTGGCTTGCTCTAAAGATCTCTGGGAACCACTTCTATCGCCCCAGAGACCTTGGCTCTCTATAATTTCCTGGCGCCTTCAGCCTCAAAAGCACCATTTCTCCCTCGCCCCAGGGCCGACCACCCAAATTTCCATATATTCGGGGATTGGTGCCACACCCAAGGTGCCACGAGGGAAAACTGTGGCTTGTTTTAAACCTCTCTGACATCCACTTGTATTGCCCCACAGAGCTTGGGTCTCCGGGCTTTGCTGGCCCCTTCAGCCTCGAAAGCCCCATATCTCCCTTTACCCCAGGGCCGACAACCAAAATTTCCTTATATCCGGGGATTGGTGCCATGAACAAGGTGCCACGAGGGAAAACTGTGGCTTGTTTTAAAGCTCTCTGGGTACCACTCCCATCGCCCCACAGAGCTTGGGTCTTCGGACTTTGCTGGGGCCTTCAGCCTCAAAAGTACCATTTCTCCCTCGCCCCGGGGCCAAGTTCCAAAATTTCCTTATCTTCGGGGATTGGTGCCACGCCCAAGGTGCCACGAGGGAAAACTGTGCCTTGTTTTAAATATTTCTACGAACCACTTTCATCGCCCCTCAGAGCTTGGGTCTCCGGGCTTTGCTGGCGCCTTCAGCCTCAAAAGCACCATTTCTCCCTTGCCCCTCGGCCGACCACCAAAATTTCCTTATATTCGGGGATTGGTACCATGAACAAGGAGCCACGAGGGAAAACTGTGCCTTGTTTTAAAGATCTCTGGAAACCACTTCCATTACCGCACAGAGCTTGGGTCTTCAGACTTTGCTGGCGCCTTCAGCCTCAAAAGCACCATTTCTCCCTCGGCCCAAGGCGCACTGCAAGAATTTCCGTATGTCTGGAATTTCCTGCCATGCCCAAGGAGCCACGAGGGAAAACTGTGGCTTGTTTTAAAGATCTCTGGGAACCACTGCCATCGCCCCAGAGACATTGGGTCTCTATACTTTCCTGGCGCCTTCAGCCTCAAAAGCACCATTTCTCCCTCGCCCCAAGGCGCACTGCAAGAATTTCCGTATGTCTGGAATTTCCTGTCACGCCCAAGGTGCCACGAGGGAAAACTGTGCCTTGTTTTAAAGCTCTCTGGGAACCACTTCCATTGCCCCAGAAACCTTGGGTCTCCGGACTTTCCTGTTGCCTTCAGCCTCAAAAGCACCATTTCTCCCTCGCCCCAGGGCCGACCACGAAAATTTCCTTACATTCAGGGACTGGTGCCACGCCCAAGGACCCACGAGGGAAAACTGTGCCTTGTTTTAAAGCTCTCTGGGAACCACTTCCATTACCCCAGAGACCTTGGGTCTCCATACTTTCCTGGAGCCTTCAGCCTCAAAAGCACCATTTCTCCCTCGCCCGAAGGCCGAGCTCCAAAAATTTCCTTATATTCGGTGATTGGTACCACGCCCAAGGAGCCACGAGGGGAAACTGTGGCTTGTTTTAAAGATCTCTGGGAACCACTTCCATCGCCCCAGAGACATTGGGTCTCCGGACTTTCCTGGCGCCTTCAGCCTCAAAAGCACCATTTCTCCCTCGCCCCAGGGCCGACCACCAAAATTTCCTTATATTCGGGGATTGGTTCCACACCCAAGGTACCACGACGGTAAACTGTGGCTTGTTTTAAAGCTGTCTGGGAACCACTTCCATCGCCCCAGAGACCTTGGCTCTCTATATTTTCCTGGCGCCTTAAGCCTCAAAAGCACCATTTCTCCCTCGCCCCGGGGCCAAGCTCCAAAATTTCCTTATATTCGGGGATTGGTGCCACGCCCGAGGTGCCACGAGGGAAAACTGTGCGTTCTTTTAAATATTTCTGCGAACCACTTTCATCGCCCCTCAGAGCTTGGGTCTCCGGGCTTTGCTGGCGCCTTCAGCCTCAAAAGCACCATTTCTCCCTTGCCCCTCGGCCGACCACCAAAATTTCCTTATATTCGGGGATTGGTACCATGAACAAGGAGCCACGAGGGAAAACTGTGCCTTGTTTTAAAGATCTCTGGGAACCACTTCCATCGCCCCAGAGACCTTGGGTCTCCATACTTCCCTGGCGCCTTCAGCCTCAAAAGCACCATTTCTCCCTCACCCCAGGGCAGACCACCAAAATTTCCTTATATTCGGGGATTGGAACCACGCCCAAGGAGCCACGAGGGAAAACTGTGGCTTGTTTTAAAGCTCTCTGGGAACCACTTCCATCGCCCCACAGACCTTGGTCTCTATACTTTGCTGGCGCCTTCAGCCTCAAAAGCACCATTTCTCCCTCCCCCCAGGGCCAACCACCCAAATTTCCTTATATTCGGGGATTGGTGCCATGAACAAGGTGCCACGAGGGAAAAATGTGGCTTGCTTTAAACATCTCTGGGAACCACTTCCATCGCCCCAAAGACCTTCGGTCTCTATACTTTCCTGGCGCCTTCAGCCTCAAAAGCACCATTTCCCCCTCGCCCAAAGGCGCACTGCAAGAATTTCCGTATGTCTGGAATTTCCTGTCACGCCCAAGGAGCCACGAGGGAAAACTGTGCCTTGTTTTAAAGCTCTCTGGGAACCACTTCCATTGCCCCAGAAACCTTGGGTCTCCGGACTTTCCTGTTGCCTTCAGCCTCAAAAGCACCATTTCTCCCTCGGCCCAAGGCGCACTGCAGGAATTTCCATATGTCTGGAATTCCCTGCCACGCCCAAGGAGCCACGAGGGAAAACTGTGGCTTGTTGTAAACCTCTCTGGGAATAGCTTGTATTGCAGCACAGAGCTTTGGTCTCCATGCTTTACTGGCGCCTTCAGCCTCAAAAGCACCATTTCTCCCTCGCCCGAAGGCCAAGCTCCAAAATTTCCTTATATTCGGGGATTGGTGCCACGTCCAAGGTGCCACGAGGGAAAACTGTGCCTTGTTTTAAAGATCTCTGGGAACCACTTCCATCGCCCCTCAGAGCTTGGGTCTCCGGGCTTTGCTGGCGCCTTCAGCCTCAAAAGCACCATTTCTCCCTCGCCCCTGGGCCAAGCACCAAAATTTCCTTATATTCGGGGATTGGTGCCACACCCAAGGTACCAAGAGGGAAAACTGTGCCTTGTTTTAAAGATCTCTGGGAACCACTTCCATCGCCCCACAGAGCTTGGGTCTCCGGGCTTTGCTGGCGCCTTCAGCCTCAAAAGCACCATTTCTCCCTCGCCCAAGGCGCACTGCAAGAATTTCGGTATGTCTGGAATTCCCTGCCTCGCCCAAGGAGCCACGAGGGAAAACTCTGCCTTGTTTTAAAGCTCTCTGGGAACCACTTCCATCGCCCCAGAGACCTTGGGTCTCTATACTTTCCTGGCGCCTTCAGCCTCAAAAGCACCATTTCTCCCTTGCCCCTCGACCGACCACCAAAATTTCCTTATATTCGGGGATTGGTACCATGAAGAAGGAGCCACGAGGGAAAACTGTGCCTTGTTTTAAAGATCTCTGGAAACCACTTCCATTGCCCCACAGAGCTTAGGTCTTCAGACTTTGCTGGCGCCTTCAGCCTCAAAAGCACCATTTCTCCCTCGGCCCAAGGCGCACTAGAATAATTTCCGTATGTCTGGAATTTCCTGCCACGCCCAAGGAGCCACGAGGGAAAACTGTGGCTTGTTTTAAAGCTCTCTGGGAACCACTTCCATCGCCCCAGAGACCTTGGGTCTCTGTACTTTCCTGGCGCCTTCAGCCTCAAAAGCACCATTTGTCCCTCACCCGAAGGCCAAGCTCCACAAATTTCCTTATATTCGGTGATTGGTACCACGCCCAAGGAGCCACGAGGGAAAGCTGTGGCTTGTTTTAAAGCTCTCTGGGAACCACTTGCATCGCCCCAGAGAGCTTGGGTCTCCGGACTTTCCTGTTGCCTTCAGCCTCAAAAGCACCATTTCTCCCTCACCCGAAGGCCAAGCTCCACAAATTTCCTTATATTCGGTGATTGATACCACGCCCAAGGAGCCACGAGGGAAAACTGTGGCTTGTTTTAAAGCTCTCTGGGAACCACTTCCATCGCCCCAGAGACCTTGGGTCTCTATACTTTCCTGGCGCCTTCAGCCTCAAAAGCACCATTTCTCCCTCGCCCCAGGGCCGACCACCCAAATTTCCATATATTCGGGGATTGGTGCCACACCCAAGGTGCCACGAGGGAAAACTGTGGCTTGTTTTAAACCTCTCTGACATCCGCTTGTATTGCCCCACAGAGCTTGGGTCTCCGGGCTTTGCTGGCCCCTTCAGCCTCGAAAGCCCCATATCTCCCTTTACCCCAGGGCCGACAACCAAAATTTCCTTATATCCGGGGATTGGCGCCATGAACAAGGTGCCACGAGGGAAAACTGTGGCTTGTTTTAAAGCTCTCTGGGTACCACTCCCACCGCCCCACAGAGCTTGGGTCTTCGGACTTTGCTGGCGCCTTCAGCCTCAAAAGCACCATATCTTCCTCGCCCCGGGGCCAAGCTCCAAAATTTCCTTATATTCGGGGATTGGTGCCACGCCCAAGGTGCCACGAGGGAAAACTGTGCCTTGTTTTAAATATTTCTGCGAACCACTTTCATCGCCCCTCAGAGCTTGGGTCTCCGGGCTTTGCTGGCGCCTTCAGCCTCCAAAGCACCATTTCTCCCTTGCCCCTCGGCCGACCACCAAAATTTCCTTATATTCGGGGATTGGTACCATGAACAAGGAGCCACGAGGGAAAACTGTGCCTTGTTTTAAAGATCTCTGGAAACCACTTCCATTACCGCACAGAGCTTGGGTCTTCAGACTTTGCTGGCGCCTTCAGCCTCAAAAGCACCATTTCTCCCTCGGCCCAAGGCGCACTGCAAGAATTTCCGTATGTCTGGAATTTCCTGCCACGCCCAAGGAGCCACGAGGGAAAACTGTGCCTTGTTTTAAAGATCTCTGGGAACCACTGCCATCGCCCCAGAGACATTGGGTCTCTATACTTCCCTGGCGCCTTCAGCCTCAAAAGCACCATTTCTCCCTCGCCCAAAGGCGCACTGCAAGAATTTCCGTATGTCTGGAATTTCCTGCCACGCCCAAGGAGCCACGAGGGAAAACTGTGCCTTGTTTTAAAGATCTCTGGGAACCACTTCCATCGCCCCAGAGACATTGGGTCTCCGGACTTTCCTGTTGCCTTCAGCCTCAAAAGCACCATTTCTCCCTCGCCCCAGGGCCGACCACCAAAATTTCCTTATATTCGGGGATTGGTGCCACGCCCAAGGAGCCACGAGGGAAAACTGCGTCTTTCTCTAAAGCTCTCTGGGAACCACTTCCATCGCCCCACAGAGCTTGGGTCTCCATACTTTCCTGGCACCTTTAGCCTCAAAAGCACCATTTCTCCCTTGCCCGAAGGCCGAGCTCCAAAAATTTCCTTATATTCGGAGATTGGTACCACGCTCAAGGACCCACGAGGGAAAACTGTGCCTTGTTTTAAATCTCTCTGGGAACCACTTCCATTGCCCCAGAAACCTTGGGTCTCCATACTTTCCTGGCGCCTTCAGCCTCAAAAGCACCATTTCTCTCTTGCCCCTCGTCCGACCATCAAAATTTCCTTATATTCGGAGATTGGTACCACGCCCAAGGAGCCACGAGGGAAAACTGTGGCTTGCTCTAAAGATCTCTGGGAACCACTTCTATCGCCCCAGAGACCTTGGCTCTCTATAATTTCCTGGCGCCTTCAGCCTCAAAAGCACCATTTCTCCCTCGCCCCAGGGCCGACCACCCAAATTTCCATATATTCGGGGATTGGTGCCACACCCAAGGTGCCACGAGGGAAAACTGTGGCTTGTTTTAAACCTCTCTGACATCCGCTTGTATTGCCCCACAGAGCTTGGGTCTCCGGGCTTTGCTGGCCCCTTCAGCCTCGAAAGCCCCATATCTCCCTTTACCCCAGGGCTGACAACCAAAATTTCCTTATATCCGGGGATTGGTGCCATGAACAAGGTGCCACGAGGGAAAACTGTGGCTTGTTTTAAAGCTCTCTGGGTACCACTCCCATCGCCCCACAGAGCTTGGGTCTTCGGACTTTGCTGGCGCCTTCAGCCTCAAAAGTACCATATCTTCCTCGCCCCGGGGCCAAGTTCCAAAATTTCCTTATCTTCGGGGATTGGTGCCACGCCCAAGGTGCCACGAGGGAAAACTGTGCCTTGTTTTAAATATTTCTACGAACCACTTTCATCGCCCCTCAGAGCTTGGGTCTCCGGGCTTTGCTGGCGCCTTCAGCCTCAAAAGCACCATTTCTCCCTTGCCCCTCGGCCGACCACCAAAATTTCCTTATATTCGGGGATTGGTACCATGAACAAGGAGCCACGAGGGAAAACTGTGCCTTGTTTTAAAGATCTCTGGAAACCACTTCCATTACCGCACAGAGCTTGGGTCTTCAGACTTTGCTGGCGCCTTCAGCCTCAAAAGCACCATTTCTGCCTCGGCCCAAGGCGCACTGCAAGAATTTCCATATGTCTGGAATTTCCTGCCATGCCCAAGGAGCCACGAGGGAAAACTGTGGCTTGTTTTAAAGATCTCTGGGAACCACTGCCGTCGCCCCAGAGACATTGGGTCTCTATACTTTCCTGGCGCCTTCAGCCTCAAAAGCACCATTTCTCCCTCGCCCCAAGGCGCACTGCAAGAATTTCCGTATGTCTGGAATTTCCTGTCACGCCCAAGGAGCCACAAGGGAAAACTGTGCCTTGTTTTAAAGCTCTCTGGGAACCACTTCCATCGCCCCAGAGACATTGGGTCTCCGGACTTTCCTGTTGCCTTCAGCCTCAAAAGCACCATTTCTCCCTCGCCCCAGGGCCGACCACGAAAATTTCCTTACATTCAGGGATTGGTGCCACGCCCAAGGACCCACGAGGGAAAACTGTGCCTTGTTTTAAAGCTCTCTGGGAACCACTTCCATTGCCCCAGAGACCTTGGGTCTCCATACTTTCCTGGCGCCTTCAGCCTCAAAAGCACCATTTCTCCCTCGCCCGAAGGCCGAGCTCCAAAAATTTCCTTATATTCGGTGATTGGTACCACGCCCAAGGACCCACGAGGGAAAACTGTGGCTTGTTTTAAAGCTCTCTGGGAACCACTTCCATCGCCCCAGAGACCTTGGGTCTCTATACTTTCCTGGCGCCTTCAGCCTCAAAAGCACCATTTCTCCCTCGCCCCAGGGCCGACCACCAAAATTTCCTTATATTCGGGGATTGGTGCCACACCCAAGGTACCACGAGGGTAAACTGTGGCTTGTTTTAAAGCTGTCTGGGAACCACTTCCATCGCCCCAGAGACCTTGCCTCTCTATAATTTCCTGGCGCCTTCAGCCTCAAAAGCACCATTTCTCCCTCGCCCCGGGGCCAAGCTCCAAAATTTCCTTATATTCGGGGATTGGTGCCACGCCCGAGGTGCCACGAGGGAAAACTGTGCCTTGTTTTAAAGATTTCTGCGAACCACTTTCATCGCCCCTCAGAGCTTGGGTCTCCGGGCTTTGCTGGCGCCTTCAGCCTCAAAAGCACCATTTCTCCCTTGCCCCTCGGCCGACCACCAAAATTTCCTTATATTCGGGGATTGGTACCATGAACAAGGAGCCACGAGGGAAAACTGTGCCTTGTTTTAAAGATCTCTGGGAACCACTTCCATCGCCCCAGAGACCTTGGGTCTCCATACTTCCCTGGCGCCTTCAGCCTCAAAAGCACCATTTCTCCCTCACCCCAGGGCACACCACCAAAATTTCCTTATATTCGGGGATTGGTGCCACGTCCAAGGTGCCATGAGGGAAAGCTGTGCCTTGTTTTAAAGATCTCTGGGAACCACTTCCATCGCCCCACAGAGCTTGGGTCTCCGGGCTTTGCTGGAGCCTTCAGCCTCAAAAGCACCATTTCTCTCTTGCCCATCGGTCGACCATCAAAATTTCCTTATATTCGGAGATTGGTACCACGCCCAAGGAGCCACGAGGGAAAACTGTGGCTTGCTCTAAAGATCTCTGGGAACCACTTCCATCGCCCCAGAGACCTTGGCTCTCTAGACTTTCCTGGCGCCTTCAGCCTCAAAAGCACCATTTCTCCCTCGCCCCAGGGCCGACCACCCAAATTTCCATATATTCGGGGATTGGTGCCACACCCAAGGTGCCACGAGGGAAAACTGTGGCTTGTTTTAAACCTCTCTGACATCCGCTTGTATTGCCCCACAGAGCTTGGGTCTCCGGGCTTTGCTGGCCCCTTCAGCCTCGAAAGCCCCTTATCTCCCTTTATCCCAGGGCCGACAACGAAAATTTCCTTATATCCGGGGATTGGTGCCATGAACAAGGTGCCACGAGGGAAAACTGTGGCTTGTTTTAAAGCTCTCTGGGTACCACTCCCATCGCCACACAGAGCTTGGGTCTTCGGACTTTGCTGGCGCCTTCAGTCTCAAAAGTACCATATCTTCCTCGCCCCGGGGCCAAGCTCCAAAATTTCCTTATCTTCGGGGATTGGTGCCACGCCCAAGGTGCCACGAGGGAAAACTGTGCCTTGTTTTAAATATTTCTACGAACCACTTTCATCGCCCCTCAGAGCTTGGGTCTCCAGGCTTTGCTGGCGCCTTCAGCCTCAAAAGCACCATTTCTCCCTTGCCCCTCGGCCGACCACCAAAATTTCCTTATATTCGGGGATTGGTACCATGAACAAGGAGCCACGAGGGAAAACTGTGCCTTGTTTTAAAGATCTCTGGAAACCACTTCCATTACCGCACAGAGCTTGGGTCTTCAGACTTTGCTGGCGCCTTCAGCCTCAAAAGCACCATTTCTCCCTCGGCCCCAGGCGCACTGCAAGAATTTCCATATGTCTGGAATTTCCTGCCATGCCCAAGGAGCCACGAGGGAAAACTGTGGCTTGTTTTAAAGATCTCTGGGAACCACTGCCATCGCCCCAGAGACATTGGGTCTCTATACTTTCCTGGCGCCTTCAGCCTCAAAAGCACCATTTCTCCCTCGCCCCAAGGCGCACTGCAAGAATTTCCGTATGTCTGGAATTTCCTTTCACGCCCAAGGAGCCACAAGGGAAAACTGTGCCTTGTTTTAAAGCTCTCTGGGAACCACTTCCATCGCCCCAGAGACATTGGGTCTCCGGACTTTCCTGTTGCCTTCAGCCTCAAAAGCACCATTTCTCCCTCGCCCCAGGGCCGACCACGAAAATTTCCTTACATTCAGGGATTGGTGCCACGCCCAAGGACCCACGAGGGAAAACTGTGCCTTGTTTTAAAGCTCTCTGGGAACCACTTCCATTGCCCCAGAGACCTTGGGTCTCCATACTTTCCTGGCGCCTTCAGCCTCAAAAGCACCATTTCTCCCTCGCCCGAAGGCCGAGCTCCAAAAATTTCCTTATATTCGGTGATTGGTACCACGCCCAAGGACCCACGAGGGAAAACTGTGGCTTGTTTTAAAGCTCTCTGGGAACCACTTCCATCGCCCCAGAGACCTTGGGTCTCTATACTTTCCTGGCGCCTTCAGCCTCAAAAGCACCATTTCTCCCTCGCCCCAGGGCCGACCACCAAAATTTCCTTATATTCGGGGATTGGTGCCACACCCAAGGTACCAAGAGGGTAAACTGTGGCTTGTTTTAAAGCTGTCTGGGAACCACTTCCATCGCCCCAGAGACCTTGCCTCTCTATAATTTCCTGGCGCCTTCAGCCTCAAAAGCACCATTTCTCCCTCGCCCCGGGGCCAAGCTCCAAAATTTCCTTATATTCGGGGATTGGTGCCACGCCCGAGGTGCCAGGAGGGAAAACTGTGCGTTGTTTTAAAGATTTCTGCGAACCACTTTCATCGCCCCTCAGAGCTTGGGTCTCCGGGCTTTGCTGGCGCCTTCAGCCTCAAAAGCACCATTTCTCCCTTGCCCCTCGGCCGACCACCAAAATTTCCTTATATTCGGGGATTGGTACCATGAACAAGGAGCCACGAGGGAAAACTGTGCCTTGTTTTAAAGATCTCTGGGAACCACTTCCATCGCCCCAGAGACCTTGGGTCTCCATACTTCCCTGGCGCCTTCAGCCTCAAAAGCACCATTTCTCCCTCGCCCCAGGGCAGACCACCAAAATTTCCTTATATTCGGGGATTGGTACCACGCCCAAGGAGCCACGAGGGAAAACTGTGCCTTCTTTTAAAGCTCTCTGGGAACCACTTCCATCGCCCCAGAGACCTTGGTCTCTATACTTTCCTGGCGCCTTCAGCCTCAAAAGCACCATTTCTCCCTCCCCCCAGGGCCAACCACCCAAATTTCCTTATATTCGGGGATTGTTGCCATGAACAAGGTGCCAAGACGGAAAACTGTGGCTTGCTTTAAACATCTCTGGGAACCACTTCCATCGCCCCAAAGACCTTGGGTCTCTATACTTTCCTGGCTCCTTCAGCCTCAAAAGCACCATTTCCCCCTCGCCCAAAGGCGCACTGCAAGAATTTCCATATGTCTGGAATTTCCTGTCACGCACAAGGAGCCACGAGGGAAAACTGTGCCTTGTTTTACAGCTCTCTGGGAACCACTTCCATTGCCCCAGAAACCTTGGGTCTCCGGACTTTCCTGTTGCCTTCAGCTTCAAAAGCACCATTTCTCCCTCGCCCGAAGGCCGAGCTCCAAAAATTTCCTTATATTCGGAGATTGGTGCCATGTCCACGAAACCACGAGGGAAAACTGTGGCTTGTTTTAAAGCTCTCTGGGAACCACTTCCATCGCCCCACAGAGCTTGGGTCTCCGGGCTTTGCTGGCGCCTTCAGCCTCAAAAGCACCATTTCTCCCTCGGCCCAAGGCGCACTGCAGGAATTTCCATATGTCTGGAATTCCCTGCCACGCCCAAGGAGCCACGAGGGAAAACTGTGGCTTGTTGTAAACCTCTCTGGGAATAGCTTGTATTGCAGCACAGAGCTTTGGTCTCCAGGCTTTACTGGCGCCTTCAGCCTCAAAAGCACCATTTCTCCCTCGCCCGAAGGCCAAGCTCCAAAATTTCCTTATATTCGGGGATTGGTACCACGCCCAAGGTGCCACGAGGGAAAACTGTGCCTTGTTTTAAAGATCTCTGGGAACCACTTCCATCGCCCCACAGAGCTTGGGTCTCCGGGCTTTGCTGGAGCATTCAGCCTCAAAAACACCATTTCTCCCTCGCCCAAAGGCGCACTGCAAGAATTTCCGTATGTCTGGAATTTCCTGCCACGCCCAAGGTGCCACAAGGGAAAACTGTGCCTTGTTTTAAACCTCTCTGGGAACCACTTGCATTGCCCCAGAAACCTTGGGTCTACGGACTTTCCTGGCGCCTTCAGCCTCAGAACAACCACTTCTCCCTCACCCCAGGGCCGGTCTCAGAATAGAGGAAACATGCGGAGATTGCTGCCACGAGCAAGATGCCACGAGGGAATACTGTGGCTTGTTGTAAACCTCTCTGGGAATAGCTTGTATTGCAGCACAGAGCTTGGGTCTCCAGGCTTTACTGGCGCCTTCAGCCTCAAAAGCACCATTTCTCCCTCGCCCGAAGGCTGAGCTCCAAAAATTTCCTTATATTCGGGGATTGGTACCACGCCCAGGAGCCACGAGGGAAAACTGTGGCTTGTTTTAAAAGCTCTCTGGGAACCACTTCCATCGCCCCACAGAGCTTGGGTCTCCGGGCTTTGCTGGCGCCTTCAGCCTCAAAAGCACCATTTCTCCCTCGCCCGAAGGCCAAGCTCCAAAATTTCCTTATATTCGGGATTGGTGCCATGTCCACGAACCCACGAGGGAAAACTGTGCCTTGTTTTAAAGCTCTCTGGGAACCACTTCCATCGCCCCACAGAGCCTTGGGTCTCCGGGCTTTGCCTGGCGCCTTCAGCCTCAAAAGCACCATTTCTCCCTCGCCCCAAGGCGCCACTGCAAGAATTTCGGTATATTCTGGAATTCCCTGCCTCGCCCAAGGAGCCACAAGGGAAAACTGTGCCTTGTTTTAAAGATCTCTGGGAACCACTCCCATCGCCCCACAGAGCTTGGGTCTCCATACTTCCTGGCGCCTCAGCCTCAAAAGCACCATTTCTCTCTTGCCCATCGGCTCGACATCAAAATTTCCTTCTATTCGGGAGATTGGTACCACGCCCAAGGAGCCACGAGGGAACAACTGTGGCTTGCTCTAAAGATCTCTGGGAACCACTTCCATCGCCCCAGAGACCTTGGCTCTCTTACTTTCCTGGCGCCTTCAGCCTCAAAAGCACCATTTTCTCCCTCGCCCCAGGGCCGACCACCCAAATTTCCATCTATTCGGGATTGGTGCCACACCCAAGGTGCCACGAGGGAAACTGTGGCTTGTTTTAAACCTCTCTGACATCCGCTTGTATTGCCCCACAAGAGCTTGGGTCTCCGGGCTTTGCTGGCCCCTTCAGCCTCGGAAAGCCCCTTATCTCCTTTACCCCAGGGACCGACAACCGAAAATTTCCTTATATCCGGGGATTGGTGCCATGAACAAGGTGCCACGAGGGAAAACTGTGGCTGTTTTAAAGCTCTATGGGTACCACTTCCCATCGCCACACAGAGCTTGGGTCTACGATCTTTGCTGGCGCCTTCAGCCTCAAAAGAACCATATCTTCCTCGCCCCAGGGCCAAGTCTCCAAAATTTCCTATGTCTGGAATTTCGTGCCACGCCCAAGGTGCCACGAGGGAAAACTGTGCCTTGTTTTAAACTCTTTCTACGAACACTTTGATCGCCGCTCAGAGCTTGGGTCTCCAGGCTTTGCTGGCGCCTCAGCCTCAAACGCACCATTCCTCTCCCTTGCCCCTCAGGGCCGAGCCACCAAAATTTCCTTATATTCGGGAATGGTGCCACGAACAAGGAGCCACGAGGGAAAACTGTGCCTTTTTTTTAAACCTCTCTGGGAACCACTTCCATCGCCCCAAAGAGCTTGGGTCTTCAGACTTTCCTGGCGCCTTCAGCCTCAAAAGCACCATTTCTCCCTCGGCCCCAGGCCGCACTGCAACAATTTCCTTATATGTCTGGAATTGGTAGCCACGCCCAAGGAGCCACGAGGGAAAACTGTGCCTTGTTTAAAGATCTCTGGGAACCACTGCCATCGCCCCCAGAGACATTAGGGTCTCCTAGTACTTTGCTGGAGCCTTCAGCCTCAAAAGCACCATTTCTCCCTCGCCCAAGGCGCACTGCAAGAATTTCCGTATGTCTGGAATTTCCTGTCCACGCCCAAGGAGCCACGAGGGAAAACTGTGCCTTTTTTTTAAAGCTCTCTGGGAACCACTTCCATCGCCCCAGAGACATTGGGTCTCCGGACTTTCCTGTGGCCTTCAGCCTCAAAAGCACCATTTCTCCCTCGCCCGCAGGGCCGAGCTCCAAAAATTTCCTTATATTCGGGAGATTGGTGCCACTGTCCCAAGGAGCCACGAGGGAAAACTGTGGCCTTGTTTTTAAAGCTCTCTGGGAACCACTTCCATTGCCCCACAGAGACCTTGGGTCTCCAGGGCTTTCCTGGCGCCTTCAGCCTCAAAAGCACCATTTCTCCCTCGGCCCGAAGGCCGAGCTCCAAAAATTTCCTTATATTCGGGGATTGGTACCACGCCAAGGAGCCACGAGGGAAAACTGTGGCTTGTTTTAAAGCTCTCTGGGAACCACTTCCATCGCCCCAGAGACCTTGGGTCTCTATACTTTCCTGGCGCCTTCAGCCTCAAAAGCACCATTTCTCCTTAGCCCCTGGGCCGACCACCAAAATTTCCTTATATTCGGGGATTGGTGCCACACCCAAGGTACCAAGAGGGAAAACTGTGGCTTGTTTTAAAGCTGTCTGGGAACCACTTCCATCGCCCCAGAGACCTTGCGTCTCTATACTTTCCTGGCGCCTTCAGCCTCAAAAGCACCATTTCTCCCTCGCCCCGGGGCCAAGCTCCAAAATTTCCTTATATTCGGGATTGGTGCCACGCCCGAGGTGCCAGGAGGGAAAACTGTGCGTTGTTTTAAAGATTTCTGCGAACCACTTTCATCGCCCCAGA
>CANTUZ010000027.1:5301427-5328515 GCA_947846985.1 Fratercula arctica
CCAACCAACCCTGGGGGGGTCACAAATGTGTTGGTGTTTGTGTCCCCGTCCCCCCCAATATACAATTGGGGTCCCCGGAGTGTCCCCCCCCCCCTCCCCCCCCCGGGGCTCCCTGGAGTGTCGGTCCCCCCCCCCCCGCCGTGGGTGTCCCCAATGTGTCAGTGTGTCCCCCCCCCAACATACAATGGGGGTCCCCAGAGTGTCCGTCCCCTCCCCATGGGTGTCCCCAGGGTGTCAGTGTCCCCCCCCCAACATACAATGGGGGTCCCCAGAGTGTCCATCTGTCCCCCCCCGTGGGTGTCCCCAGGGTGTCAGTGTGTCCCCCCCACATACAGTGGGGGTCCCCAGAGTGTGTCGTGTGTCCCCCCCCCACGCTGGGGGTCCCCAGAGTGTGTGTCGTCCCCCCCCATGGGTGTCCCCAATGTGTCAGTGTCCCCCCCCCCCCCACCGTGGGTGTCCCCAGGGTGTCAGTGTGTCCCCCCCCAACATACAATGGGGGTCCCCAGAGTGTCCCCCCCCCAACCCTGGGGGTCCCCAGTGTGTCCCCCCCACACACCCCGGGGGTCCCCAGAGTGTGTGTGTCCCCCACGGGTGTCCCCGATGTGTCAGTGTCCCCCCCCCACAATGGTGGTCCCCAGTGTGTCATTGTCCCCCCCCGACTCTGGGGACCCCCAGGGCCCCCCCCATCATTAAAGCCTGACACCCCCCCCCCCCTCGTTGTCCCCTCCCCGAGCCAAGGGCCACCGCGGGTGTCACCGGCCCCAGGGGCCTTTATTGCCCGGTGCCACGTGGGCAGCGCTGCAGCCTTGTCACCCCACGGAGGGTGACGTCACCCTGCGACGTCCTCGTCACCCTGCGACGGGCCCTGGGGACACTGCAGCTCCCTGCAACGTCCTTGTCCCCATTGCCCCGGGGTGGCTCCTGTGGGACACCGTGGCCCCTGCGACGTCCTCGTCACCCTGCGACGGGCCCTGGGGACACCACGGCCCCTGCGACGTCCTTGTCCCCATTGCTCTGGGGTGGCTCCTGTGGGACACTGCGGCCCCTCCGATGTCCTTGTCCCCGCTGTGTCCCAGGGCTGCTGGAGGCCACGCAGCCCCTTGTGACGTCCTTGTCCCCAGGGCAGCTGGTCACTTGGGACACTGTGGCCCCTGCAGTGTCCCCGTCCCCGCTGTAGCTGGTCATTTGGGACAGTGCGGCCCCTGTGACATCCTTGTCACCCTGCGATGTCCTCGTCACCCTGCGACGGGCCCTGGGGACACTGCAGCTCCCTGCGACGTCCTTGTCCCCGTTGCCCCCGTGGTGGCTCCTTTGGGACACTGTGGCCCCTCCAACGTCCTTGTCCCTGTTGCTCCAGGGTGGCTCCTTGGGGACACCATGGCCTCCTGCGATGTCCTTGTCACCCTGCAACGGCCCTGGGGACACTGTGGCCCCTGCAACGTCCCCGTCCCCGCTGCAGCTGGTCATTTGGGACAGTGCGGCCCCTGCGATGTCCTTGTCACCCTGCGATGGCCTTGTCACCCTGCGACAGGCCCTGGGGACACTGTGGCCCCTGCGATGTCCTTGTCCCCATTGCTCTGGGGTGACTCCTTTGGGACACTGCGGCCCCTCCGATGTCCCTGTCGCTCCAGGGTGGCTCCTTTGGGACACTGCGTCCCCTGCGACGTCCCCGTCCCCACCGCACCGGCGCTGCCGCAGCCCCCCCGGCAGCGTCCCTGTGTCCGTCCATGTCCCCCCCCCCCCACCCCCTCCCCCATGCCCTACCCCGCTCCCTGCCGTCACCCCCACAGCCACTCCGCGGCGGCCATCAACCGGCAGCGCAACACCCCCAGCGCCCGCTGCAGCCGGTTGCACCCCCCCGCCCCCCCCCCGCAGCAACCCCCAGACCCCCCGCAGCTCCCCGGGGCCCAAGCGGTGGGCGCTGAACATCACCTCCCCGTAGCAGCACCCGTCGGGGGGGAACCGCGCCGAGCCCCCCATGCGGGCCAAGTGGCGGGGGGTCACGCCGGCGCGGCGGGCGCAAAGGCCCACCCAAACGTCCTCGGGGGTGACGGGGGGGACGTGGGGGGCGACGGCCAGCACCGCCGCCGCCGCCTGCCGGGAGAGGACGTAGGCCGTGCCGCTGCAGTATGGGGGGAAAAAGGCGGCCGGGTAAAGGGCGACGGGGACGTGGTGACGACCCCGGGGGTCCCGATCCGGCCGTACCCACCAGTGCACCCGTCCCAGGTAGAGGCGGCGGGGGTGGCGGCCCCCCGCCAGGTAGCTCGTTAGGGCCGGCAGGTTGACGAAGACGTCGTCGTCGGCCTTGAGGATGAAGGGGACGGCGGGGCAGCGGGCGGCCGCCCAGCGCAGCAGCAGCAGCGTCTTGTGGGCAAGAGCGGGGTAAACGTCGGGGAAAGGGCCCTGCAGCAGGTCCCCGTAACGTCGGGCTTCGGCCCCCAGCGCCTCCTGTTCTCCCGGCCCCCCCGGCACCCCCAGCACGAAGAGGGTGCGGGTGGGGAGAGCCCCCCCGGCGGCTCGGGAGCGGGGGTCCGTGGTGGCCCCCCCCCAGGTGTCGCGGACAGCCTGGCGGCGGGCGGCATGGGAGGGGGCGCTGGGCACCAGCACCAGGAGGAAAGGGGGGGTCGGGCCGCAGGGGGGGGGGGAAGGCAGGAGGAGGGAGGGGGGGGGACCGCCGGGGGGCCAGGCGTCCCCCCCGGCGCTGACGCCACCGTTGGCCGCGCTGATGTCATCGCGCCCCCCGCCCCCCGCCGCCTTCGCATGCCCGGCGAGGTCCGCAGCAGTTCCCGGTCCCCCCCCAGCTTGAAGCCCCCCCCGAGTTTGAAGCCCCCCCCCAGCTTAAAGTCCCCCACCAGTCTGCATCCCCCCACCAGTTCGCAGCCCCCGCTCCGTTCGCACCCCCCCCCACGTTCGCAGCCCCCCCATCATTTACCCCCCCAGCAAGGCTGGAACCGTTGGCCAAGCCCCCCCACGCCGCCTGCAGCTCCCCCCCCAGTTCCAGCCTCCCCCCCATTGCCAACCCCCCCCCACACCAGCCCCCCCCCCCCACCACCTCCAACACCCCCCCATCCTGCCAGGCCGGCCGCCCCCCGCTCCCCCCAGCTGCCCCCCCCTCCCTCGACATCCCCCCCCACCTCCCCCCAGTCGTCGCCCCCCCCCCAGGCCGCCAGCGCCGCCGCCAGCAGCTCCTCCCCGCCGCCCCCCCCCTGCCAGCCCCAGCCCCACCAGCGCCAGCGCCAGCGCCGCCCCCCGCCCGGCCCAACGCCCCGCCCGCCGCCGCCGCCGCCGCCACATCACCGAAGGGGGGGGGGGGGGGGGCGTCGGTCCGTCCGTGTGTCTGTCCGTGTGTCCCCCCCCCCCCCCCACCCCGCCCGGGTCCCTCCCGTGTCCGTCGTCCCCCCCCCCGGGCCCGCGGGCGCGGGAAAACACGCGTGGGCGCCGATTGCGCGGGAAAAGCGGCAGCGCGCATGCGCTGCGCGCCGGGGGCGGGGCGGGAGGGGCCGGAGGGGGCGTGGTCTCGGCTGAAGGCAGCGCGCTATTGGCGGAGGGGGGAGAGGCACCGCCCGGGGGGGGCGTGGCGAACGCATGGGGGCGTGGCGTTAGCGCGGAGGGGGCGTGGTCTCGGCTGAAGGCAGCGTGCTATTGGCTGAGAGGGAGAGGCGCCGGCTGGGGGGGGCGTGGCGAACGCATGGGGGCGTGGCGTTAGCGCGGAGGGGGCGTGGTCTCGGCTGAAGGCAGCGTGCTATTGGCTGAGAGGGAGAGGCGCCGGCTTGGGGGGGCGTGGCGAAGGCGTGGGGGCGTGGCGTTAGCGCGGAGGGGCGTGGTCTGGTCACGGAGGGGGCGTGGCCCAGGGTGTCAGAGCGCCCAGTGCGCAGGCGCAGGGCGGGGCGGGGAGTGGGCGGTGCCGTGCGCGTCACGTGAGCGGCGTGGGGTGGGCGTGGCCGGAAGCCGGTTCCTGCGTGAGGCGAGCGGAGAGGTTTGGGGGAGGCTCCGGGGGCCTGGGAGGGCCTTGTCGGGGGGGGGGGGGGCGTCTGGGGGGGCTCTGTGGGGCGCGGGGGGGCTCTATGGGGCTCGCGGGGGTATATGGGGTTGGGGGGGGTCTGGGGGGGCCCATGGGGGTCTGGGGGCGCCCTGTGGGGTGTGGGGAGGACCAGGGGGGTGTGGAGGGGTCTTGTGGGGGTGGGGGGGGCTCTGTGGGGCTGTGGGGTGGGGGGGTTTGGGGGGGCCTCTGTGGGGTTTGGGGGGGGCTCTCTGGGGTGCAGCCCCCCCCCCCCGCCATGGGGGGCACAGAGCTGTCCTGGGCTTTTTGGGGGGGGGGTGGGGGGGTGTCTCTGGGGTCGTTGCGGGGGGGGGGGTGTCTGGGGGGGCTCCGTGGGGGGGGGGGGGGGCCCCCCCCAGCCCCCCAACCTGCCCCCCCCGCAGCCCCCCCCCATGGCGGAGCAGATCCAGAAGAAGCTGCAGGTGGAGCTGGAGAAATACCAGCAGCTCCAGAAGGGTACGGCCCCCCCCTATAGCCCCCCCCATAGACCCCCACACACCCCATAGCCCCCCCCATAGACCCCCACACACCCCATAGCCCCCCCCCACAGACCCCCCCATAGACCCCCCCATAGACCCCCACACACACCCCATAGCCCCCCCCCACATCCCATAGGCCCCCGGCACCCCATAGACCCCCCCCATAGCCCCCCCCCGGCACCCTATAGACCCCCCCCACATCCCATATCCCCCCCCGCATCCCATAGCCCCCCCCTGCACCCCATAGACCCCCCCCGCACCCCATAGACCCCCCTTGCACCCCATAGCTGCCCCCCCCACACCCCATAGCCCCCCCTTACACCCTGTAGCTCCTCCTGTTACACCCCCTTTTATGGGGGTGGTGACCCCCCCCCCGTTTTTGGGCCACGACCCCCCCCCCTTTTTTTTTAGGGCCTGATCTCCCTCTTTTTTTGGGGGGGGGGGCGACCCCCCCCCTTTTCTTTTTGGGCCACGATCCCCCATTTCTTTGGGCACTGACACCCCCCTCTTTCTTTTGGGGGGGGTGGGGGTGTCGTGTGTCCCCCCCCTCCTTTTTTTGGCCCCCCCCCCTTTTTTTTGCCCCCCCCCATCGCCCCCCCCCAGACCTGAGCCGCTCGGTGACGGCGCGGCAGAAGCTGGAGGCGCAGCTGACGGAGAACAACATCGTGAAGGAGGTGGGAACCGACCCCCCCCCCCCCCAAAAAAAAATAACAACCCCCCCGCTATGGGGCTCCCCACACCCCATAGACCCCCCCCCTTATTCCCCCCCCCCCCTTATTTCTCCCCCCCAAAAGGAGCTGGAGCTGCTGGACGCCACCAACAGCGTTTTCAAGCTGCTGGGGCCGGTGCTGGTGAAACAGGAGCTGGAAGAAGCCAAAACCACGGTGGCCAAACGCCTGGAATACATCACCGGGGAGATGTGGGTGTTTTGTGGGGGGGGGGGCACTTATGTGTGGCCCCCCTCCAACCCTAAAAACACCCCCCCCCTTGCCCCCCCCCCGGCAGCAAACGCTACGAGCAGCAGATGCAGGAGCTGGAGCGCCGCGCGGAGCAGCAGCGGGAGACGCTGGGGCGGCTGCAGCAGGAGCTCCAGCGGGCGCAGGGCAAGGCCCCCGCTTGATTTTCCACGGGGGGGGGGGGACACACACCCCCCCCACCCTCCAAACCCCCCCCCAACCTTTGCACCCCCAAAATCCCCATTAAACGCACCCCCCCCCCCAAAAACGCTCTACAGGCGGCGCGTGCTCTGTAGTGTCCTTATGACCGTAGTGTCGCAGCCCCAGCGCAGGACCCCCCCAGATCGCTTTTTTTGGGGGGGGGGGCACCCCAACGCCCCCCCACCCCCCTCCCAACCCCCCCTCACCCCCCCACCCCAAAACCCCCCCAAAATCCCCATTAAACCCCCCCAAAAGTCACACCCCACCCCCCCCCCCCCCAGTGTCTTTATTGCTGTAGCATCAGGGACACCCCCCCCCCCATCCTGGGGGGGGCACCCAAAAATTACCCCCCCCCCCGTGTTTTATTTTTGGGGGGGGGGGGACGACACCGGATCATTTTGGGGGGGGCTTTTAGGGTGTTGAAAGGGCCCCCCCCCCCCATTTTTTGGGGGGGGTCCCATGTATTTTGGGGGGGGGGTCCCATAGTTTTGGGGGCGTCCCATATTTTTTGGGGGGGGGCTCCCAAAAGCCCCCCCCTTCCCTTTTTGGGCGGGGGGGGCGCACAGCGAGACACCCCCCCCCCCCCTTTGGGTGGGGGCACCCCAAAATTCCTCCTTTGGGGGGGGGACACACCCCCAAATCCCCCCTTTTTGGGGGGGGACACACACACTTTTAGGGTTGTGATGGGGGGGGGGCCATGATTTTTGGCTGCCCCCCCCCCCCCCCCCCGCCTCGGTCAGGGTGAGCTGCCCCAGAAACCTGCCCCCCCCCTTCACCCTGCCCCCCCCCCAAAATCTGCCCCCCCCAAACCCCCCCTTACACTAACACCCCCCCCCCCCCCCCCGAGATCTCACCACCCCCCACCAAAAGCCTCCCCCGACCCCCCCCCCCCTCCCCCCCGGCCCTGAACCCCCCCATGACCCCCCCCCCCATAGCACCCCATAGACTCCCCATAGCGCCCCACAGACCCCCCCCATAGCACCCCATAGACACGCCCCATAGACTCCCCATAGCGCCCCATAGCACCCCCCCATAGTGCCCCATAGACCCCCCATAGATCCCATAGGACCCCCCCATAGCGCCCCATAGCGTCCCATAGACCCCATAGCGCCCCATGGCACCCCCCCCCCCCCATAGACCCCATAGCGCCCCCCCCATAGCACCCTATAGCGCCCCATAGACACCCCCCCATAGATCCCATAGGACCCCCCATAGCACCCCATAGACTCTCCATAGCGCCCCATAGACCCCATAGCGCCCCATAGACCCCCCCATAGACCCCATAGCGCCCCATAGACACGCCCCATAGACACCCCCCATAGATCCCACAGCACCCCCCGCAGCGCCCCATAAACCCTATAGCGCCCCATAGCACCCCCCCCATAGATCCCATAGGACCCCCCCATAGCGCCCCATAGACCCCCCCCATAGATCCCATAGGACCCCCCCATAGCGCCCCATAGCGTCCCATAGACCCCATAGCGCCCCATGGCACCACCCCCCCATAGACCCCATAGCGCCCCCCCCATAGCACCCTATAGCACCCCATAGACACCCCCCCATAGATCCCATAGGACCCCCCCATAGCGCCCCATAGACCCCCCCATAGCACCCCACGGCAACCCCCATAGCGCCCCATAGAACCCCCCCATAGCACCCCCCCAGCCCCCCCATGGCACGCCATAGTCCCCCCCTCAGGGGCACCCCACAACTGACCCCCCCCCCCAATAGTCCCCAGTGTCCCCAGCAGCCCCCCAGTGACACCCCCCCCCCACATCCCACCCCCAACCCCCCCCATGGCCCCCCACAGCACCCCCCAACCCCCCAGCGCCCCCCCAACCCGTGGCAGCATGTGGGGCGCCCCACTGTGGGTCTGACCCATGGCGAGCTCTGACCCACGGCGAGCTCTGACCCACGGGGGGCTCTGACCCACGGCAAGCTTTGACCCATGGCGAGGAGGGGGCTCTGACCCACGGCAGACTCTGACGCATGGCGGGGGGCTCAGCCCCACGGCGCCGCCGTGGTGGGGTGACCCTGTGAGAGAGAGGGGACCCCCACCCCAGCACCCCAGTGCCCCCCCATAGCGCCCCAGTGCTGCCCCACAGACCCCCACAGTGCTCCCAGTGCCCCCTCCCAGTCCCTCCCAGTGCCCCCAGTTCCCCCCCAGCACCACCTCTTCCTGCTCCCAGTGCTCCCAGTAAACACCGACACCCCCGACCTCACTGCTCCCAGTGCTCCCAGTCCCTCCCAGTGCCCCCCTCCAGTGCTCCCAGTCTCCCCAGTTCCCCCCCAGCACCACCCCTTCCTGCTCCCGGTCCTCCCAGTAAGTGCCAACACCCCCAACCCCGCTGCTCCCAGTACTCCCAGTCCCTCCCAATGCCCCCTCCCAGTGCTCCCAGTCCCTCCTAGTGCCCCCTCCCAGTGCTCCCACTGCCCCCCAGTGCCCCCTCCCAGTGCTCCCAGTGCCCCCTCCCAGTGCTCCCAGTCCCTCCCAGTGCCCCCTAGTGCCCCCTCGCAGTGCTCCCAGTCCCTCCCAGTGCTCCCACTGCCCCCTCCCAGTGCCCCAGTCCCTCCCAGTGCTCCCAGTGCCTCCCAGTCCCTCCCAGTGCCCTCAGTGCCCCCAGTCCCTCCCAGTGCTCCCAGTCCCTCCCAGTCCCTCCCAGTGCCCCCAGTGCTCCCAGTCCCTCCCAGTGCCCCCTCCCAGTGCTCCCAGTCCCTCCCAGTGCCCCCCCCAGTGCCTCCCAGTCCCTCCCAGTGCTCCCAGTGCCCGTGGGCGACATGTGAGGGACACGGGGACACCTGGGGACATGGGGGAACATGGGGACATGGAGACAGGGGGGGACATGGGGGGGACACGGCGACATGGGGGGACGTGGGGACATGGGGGACATGGCATCATGGGGACAGGGGACACCTCAGCCACCCCCCGCCGGTGTCCCCAACCCCAGCCCTAGGGTCCCCAACCCCAGTCCTGGCCCCCCCGGGGTCCCCAACCCTTCTTCTGGTGGCCCTTGGTGTCCCCAACCCCAACCCTGGCACTCCTCAGTGTCCCCAACCCTGGTCCTGGTGTCCCCAAGACCCTCCTGTCCCGGTCCCCATGTCCCTTGGTGTCCCCAACCCCCATCTTGGTGTCCCTTAGACCTTCCCAACCACGGTCCCAGCATCCCTCGGTGTCCCCAACTCCAGCCCCAGCACCCCTTGGTGTCCCCAACCCCACCTCTGGTGTCCCCAACCCCATCCCAGTGTCCCCTTGGTGTCCCCAACCCCATCCTGGTGTCCCCTTGGTGTCCCCAACCCCACCTCTGGTGTCCCCAACCACAGTCCCAGTGTCCCCTTGGTGTTCCCAACCCCACTCCTGGTGTCCCCTTGGTGTCTCCAACCCCACCTCTGGTGTTCCCAACCATGGTCCCAGTGTCCCCTTGGTGTCCCCAACCCCACTCCTGGTGTCCCCAACCCCATCCTGGTGTCCACAACCACGGTCCCAGTGTCCCCAACCCCAGTCCTGGTGTCCCCAGTCATGGTCCCGGTGTCCCCAACCGCATCCTGGTGTCCCCAACCCTGGTCCCGGTGTTCCCAACCCCACTCCTGGTGTCCCCTTAGTGTCTCCAACCCCATCCTCATGTCCCCCACCATGGTCCCGGTGTCCCTCGGTGTCCCCAACCCTGGTCCTGGTGTCCCTGAGACCCTCCTGTCCCGGTCCCCATGTCCCTTGGTGTCCCCCATTCCAGCTCTGTCACCCCTTGGTGTCCCCCCAACCCCGGTCCTGGTGTCCCTGGTGTCAAGGAAAATGGGGACGTGTGGGGACACGGAAAGACAGACACCCCCGTTTTTGGGGACAAAGGGGGTTTATTGGGCGCGTCGTCCCCAGGCTCCAGCGTCGGGGTCACCACCTCTTCTGCGGGGGAGGGGACAGGTGAGCCGGGGGACACTTGGGGACACCTGGGGACACGTGGGGACACGGGGGATGGGGACGGTACCTTGGGGTCCTGCTCCGGGCGTGGGGCTGCGGAGAGAAGGGGGGGGGGGGTCAGGGGCTGCTGCCATCGGGGACACGGAGGGGACACGGGGACGTGGGGATGTGGAGGGACGTGGGGACAAGAAGGGGGACATGGGGACACATGGTGGGACGTGGGAGGGGACGTGAGGATGGGGGTGACATGGGGACACGGGGAGAAAAGGGGACATGGGGGACATGAGGGGACAAGAAGGGGGATGTGGGGGGACATGGGGGACACATGGTGGGACATGGGAACGTGGGAGGGGACATGGGGGGGGACGTGAGGATGGAGGGGACATGGGGACACGGGGACATGGGGGGACATGGGGGACGTGGGGGAGACATGAGGGGACATGGGGACACGGGGGGCCATGGGGGCCATGGGGACACACGGGGACAGGGGCGGGATGTGGGGCCAAGGGGGGACGTGGGGACACGGGCAGGGCTTGGGGACAAGGGGGGACACGGTGGGGACAAGGGGGGATGCAGGGACATCGGGGGGGGGGGACATGAGAGGATGTGGAGAGAAGGGGGGGACGGGGTTGGGGCCATGGGGACAGCTGGGGACAGGGGGACAGTTGGGCAGACGGGGACAATTGGGGACATTGGGGACAGTTGGGGATATGGGGACATTGGGGACATGGGGCCAGTTGGGGACGTTGGGGATGGCTGGGGACAGCTGGGGACATGGGGGCAGATGGGGAGATGGGGACAGTTGGGGCCATGGGGACATTGGGGATATGGGGACATTGGGGCCACAGGGACAGTTGGGGACACGGGGACATTGGGGACAGCTGGGGCCAGTTGGGGACATTGGGGATGGCTGGGGACATGGGGACACTGGGGCTATGGGGCCACAGGGACAGTTGGGGACAGTTGGGGACAGCACTCACGGGGGACACCGAGCCAGCGCCAGAGCCCGCAGAGGACAAATGCCACCAGGCTGAGCCCCACCACGTCCTCCAGGCCTGGCCCCACCGCGCCTGGGGACAGGGGACACCTCAGCCACCCCCCGCCGGTGTCCCCAACCCCAGCCCTAGGGTCCCCAACCCCAGTCCTGGCCCCCCCGGGGTCCCCAACCCTTCTTCTGGTGGCCCTTGGTGTCCCCAACCCCAACCCTGGCACTCCTCAGTGTCCCCAACTCTGGTCCTGGTGTCCCCGAGACCCTCCTGTCCCGGTCCCCATGTCCCTTGGTGTCCCCAACCCCCATCTTGGTGTCCCTTAGACCTTCCCAACCACGGTCCCAGCGTCCCTCGGTGTCCCCAACTCCAGCCCCAGCACCCCTTGGTGTCCCCAACCCCACCTCTGGTGTCCCCAACCCCATCCCAGTGTCCCCTTGGTGTCCCCAACCCCACTCTTGGTGTCCCCAGCCCCATCCCAGCGTCCCCATGGTGTCCCCAGCCCCACTCCTGCTGTCCCCTAGACCACCCCAACCCTGTCCGCAGCGTCCCTTGGTGTCCCCAAGCCCTCGGTGTCCCCAAGCTCCCTCAGCACCCCCCTCCCCCCTCCCTCCCCCGATGTCCCCTGTGTCCCCCCCCCCCGATGACGTCCCCAACTCACCGGCCACCTCCAGCCGGAGGCGGACGCGCCGTGGGGCGGCCAGCGCCGGGTGCGTCACCAGGCAGACGTAGACGTCCCCGTGGTGGCCCGGCTGCGCGGGGACCAGCCGGGCTCCGCTGCTGCGGCTGAAGGTGCCGTCGGGTCCCCGGCGGTGGCCCGAGGTCCAGGTGTGGGTGACGGTGTCCCCGAGGGGCAGCGCCGGTGTCCCCGAGCCCCCGCGGCGCCGTTGCCACCGCACCCCCACATCCAGGGGGAAGTAGCCCCAGGTGTCGCAGCGCAGCTCGGCCACCGCCCCCGGGGCCACCACCAGCCGCGGGGGGAGCAGCGTCACCCGGGGGGGGCGCTGGGGACGCGGGGAGGGGACGTCACGGGGGGAGGTGGGCGGGACCGGGCCATACGGCCCCATAGACCAGTTCCCATATGGGGACAGACCCATAGACCAGTTCCCATAGACCAGTTCCCATATGGGGCAGCCCCATAGACCAGTTCCCATAGACCAGTTCCCATATGGGGCAGCCCCATAGAGCACTCCCCATAGAGGGACAGACCCATAGACCAGTTCCCATATGGGGAAGCCCCACAGACCAGCCCCACAGACCAGTTCCCATATGGACCAACCCAGTACGGCCTGTATGGCCCAGTTTGAGCCCTCCCAGCCCCAGTACGACCCACCCCAGCCCAGTCCTTCCCCCCCATCCATAGCCCTGGGAGTACTGGGAGTACTGGGAGCTGCTCCCACCCCCCACAGGCTCCATAAAGGACCACGGACCGGCCCAGTACGGCCTGTATGGACCAGTTTGATGCTTCTGAGCCCCAGTATGACTGAGGACCAGTTTGTCCCTCTCTATAGCACTGGGAGTACTGGGATCTGCTCCCGCCCCCCGCCATGGGCTCCATATAGGACCACGGACCGTCCCAGTATGGCCTGTACGGACCAGTTTGAGACCTCCCAGCCCCAGTACAACCCAGCCCAGCCCAGTCCTTCCCTATATATGGGCACTGGGAGCACTGGGAGTACTGGGATCTGCTACCACCCCCCCCATGGGCTCCATATAGGACCACGGACCGTCCCAGTACGGCCCAGTTTGAGCCCTCCCAGCCCCAGTACAACCCAGTTTGTTCCTCTCTATAGCACTGGGAGCACTGGGAGCTGCTCCCGCCCCCCCCGCATGGGCTCCACATAGGACCACGGACCGTCCCAGTATGGCCTGTACGGACCAGTTTGAGCCCTCCCAGCCCCAGTACGACCCAGCCCAGCCCAGTCCTTCCCTATATATGGGCACTGGGAGTACTGGGATCTGCTCCCACCCCCCATGGGCTCCATATAGGACCACGGACTGGCCCAGTACGGCCCAGTTTGAGCCCTCCCAGCCCCAGTACGACCCACCCCAGCCCTTCCCCCCCCCGACCACGGCACTGGGGGTACCTGTACCGCGTTGTCCCCCCCCCCCCTTGTCCCCGTCCCCGGGTTGGGGGGGTGACGGTGGCACTGACCGAGGACGTGGAGGCGCAGCAGGGCCTGGGCCTGGCCGTGGGGCAGGAAGATGGCGCAGATGTAGGCGCCCTCGTGGGTGACGTTGACGGCGTCCAGGAGCAGCGTCACCTGCCGGACCCCCCCCCTCTCCGTGTCCCCCCCCTCCTCCAGCAGCAGGCGGTGGCCGGGGGTGGCCACGGGGCCGCGGGCGGTGGCCGAGTCGAAGGCCAGCAGGAGGCGGCCCCCCCCCGCGCCCCCCCCCTGGTGCCGCCATTCCAGGGCGAAGGGGCCGGGGGGGGCAGCGAAGGCGCAGTGAAGGGACAGGGGGGACCCCGGCGACCCCCCCAGCTCCGGCGTCAGCGTGAAGACGGAGAGGGTGGCTGCGGGGACACGGGGGGGGGACATGGGGGGGTGAGGGGACGTGGGGACACTGGGGGACATGGGGGGTGACACGGGGGTGAGGGGAGATGGGGGACATGGGGGGACACAGGGAGGGGTGGGGGGGGCATGGGGGACATTGGGGACATGGGGACACGGGGGTGAGGGGAGATGGGGACACGGGGGGGTGAGGGGGGCGTGGGGACACCTGGGGACATGGGGGGGGACATGGGGGGGGGGGACACGGGGGTGAGGGGAGATGGGGGACACGGGGGGACACGGGGAGGGGTTGGGGGGGGACATTGGGGACATGGGGGGACATGGGGGGGTGAGGGGAGACGGGGACATGGGGGGGACACAGGACATGGGGGGGACACGGGGGGGTGAGGGGAGATGGGGACATGAGGGGGACACGGGGGACATGGAGAAGTGAAGGGATGGGGGGACATGGGGGGGACACACGGGGGGGTGAGGGGGCATGGGGGGACACGGGGGACATGGGGGCCATGGGGGGGCCATGTGGGGACACAGGACATGGGGGGGGACATGGGGGACACGCGGGGGTGAGGGGCCGTGGGGGGGGCATGGGGACACAGGGGACATGGGGGGATGTGGGGGGGGGGTGAGGGGAAATGGAGAGTTGGGGGACATGGGGGGGGACACGGGGGGGTGAGGGGGGGCGTGGGGACACCGGGGGACATGGGGACATGGGGGACACAGGGAGGCCATGGGGGGACACAGGACATGGGGGGGACACGGGGGGGTGAGGGGGTGTGGGGACACCTGGGGACATGGGGGGACCCCTGGGGATGTGGGGGGGGGGACACGTGGGGACATGGAGGGGACACAGGGGACGTGGGGGGACCATGGGGGGACACAGGACATGGGGGGGACATGGGGGACACGGAGGGGTGAGGGGACATGGGGACACGTGGGGACATGGGACATGGGGGGACATGGAGGGGGGGACACTGGGGGACCCAGAGGGACATGGCTGGGGGGGGGGGGGGGGGGGACACCCAGCAACACGCAGGGGGGCACCGCTGACGCTGGGGACACGCTGGGGGGGGGGGGACACGACACGGGGGGGGGGACATGACACGGGGGGGGGACACACGACACGGGGCGGGGGGGAGACGACACGGGGGAGGACACGACACAGGGGGGGACACACGATGGGGGGGGATATGACATGTGGGGGGGGGACACGACACGGGGGGGACACATGACACGGGGGGGGGACACAACACGTGGGGGAGGGGACACAACACGGGGGGGGGACACAACACAGGGGGGGACACACGACACGGGGGGAGGGAGACGACACGGGGGGGGACACGACACGGGGGGGACACACGACGGGGGGGGATATGACACGTGGGGGGGGGGACACGACACGGGGGGGGACACACGACGGGGGGGATATGACACGTGGGGGGGGGACACGACACGGGGGGGGGGACACGACATGGGGGGGGGACACAGGACACAGGGGGGGGACATGACCCGGGGGGGGGGGACACAGGACACGGGGGGGGGACATGACCCGGGGGGGGGACACGACATGGGGGGGAGGGGACACGACATGGGGGGGGGACACTACACAGGGGGGGACACGACATGGGGGGGAGGGGACACGACCCAGGGGGGGGGACATGACACGGGGGGGGGGGGGACACCTTACCGGTGAGGGGCCCGCGGGGGGGGGCGGTGGCGGGTCCCTGCAGCAGCGCGGTGACACCGTAGCGGGGGGTCCCCACCGTTGCCACCCACCAGGACCCCCCCAGGCCGGGGGGGCTGCGGGCGCCGGCGCTGAGGGAGGGGGCCCAGGGCGGGGGGGTCACGACCGGCACCGTGGGGCTCAGCTCACACTTGGGGGGCGTCCAGGGGGGGGCCCAGGCCCCGGCCAGGGTGTCCCAGGGGTCTGCGGGGGGGGGGGGGAGCAACAGGAGGGTGCTGACCCCCAAGTGTGGGGCAGGAGGGTGACTCCCCCCCCCCCAACACACCTGTGGGGCAGGAGGGTGACAACCCCCCCCCGTGCTGACCCCCAAGTGTGGGGCAGGAGGATGACTCCCCCCCCCCGCCTGCGCTGACCCCCAAGTGTGGGGCAGGAGGGTGACACACACACACACCCCCCCCCCCGCGCTGACCCCCAAGTGTGGGGCAGGAGAGCGCTGACTCCCCCCACTCTGACCCCTATGTGTGGGGCGGGGCGGTGGGGGGGGTGGGGGGTGGAGTTGGTGACGTACCGATCACGTGGAAGGTGACGTCGGACTCCGTCTCGCGGGAGGGGGCGGGGCCGGGGGCCCCCCCCAGGAGCAGCAGCGCCGGGCGCGGGGTCGGGACCCCCCCCGGCCCCAGCAGGACACAGGGCAGCGGGGGGGGGGGGGGCGCGGGGGGGGCCCCACATCCACCGCCCCCCCCCCCGGCAGGCAGAGCCCTGCGGGAGCCACCGCGTCGGGGGGGGGGTCCCGGGGGGGGGTGGAATGGGGGGGGCACGGGGGGGGGGGTGTGGAATGGGGGGGGCACGGGAGGGGTGTTTCGGAGTGGAGGGGGGGGGGCCCAGAATAGGGATCATGGCGGGGGGGGGGCCCATATGGGGGGGTCGGGGATCCCGATGGGGGGGGCGGGATGGTGGGGGGGGGCACCGAGGGGGTCCCCATGTGGGGGAAGGGGGGGGGGGGGGTGTCTCTGGGGGGGGGGGCACTGTGGGGGGGGTGTTTTGGAGTGGGGGGGGGGGCGGGGGGGGGCTGGGGGGGCTGATATGGGGGGGGGGGAGCGAGGGGGGGGGTGTTCCGGGGGGGAGGGAATATTTGGGGGGGGGTCTCGGAATAGGGGGGGCGGGTCTCCAATGGGGGGGGGGGGCGGGGGGGGGGCGGTGACCCAGGATGGGGGTCTTGGGGGGTTCGGGGGGGGGGGCTTCCCGGGCTGGGGGAGGTTGGGGGGCCCGGGGTTGGGGGGGGGGGCCCGGGGGGGGTTCCCGAGGTTGGGGGTCGCGGTGTCCCCCCCCCGCCCCGCTCTTACCCAGCACCAGCCCCAGCGCCGCCGCCGCCGCCGCCAAGGCCATGGCCGGAGCTTTCGCTTTCGCTTTCCCGGAAGCGCCCTCGGGACTAAGCCCCGCCCCCGGGAGCTCAGGCCACGCCCCCGGGACACTAAACCCCGCCCTCGGGATACCAAACCCCGCCCCCGGCAGCCCCGGCCCCGCCCCAAACCCCACCCCCGTCACCAAGCCCCGCCCCCAGGAGGTCAGGCCACACCCCCCTCGCCTAAAGCAGGACCCCGCCCCCTCGCACCCAGCCCCGCCCCCCGAGCCCAAACCCCGCCCCCTGGAGGTGTCGCCCCGCCCCCTCGCCCTAAGCCCCACCCCCATGAGCCCAGGCCCCGCCCCTCGCCTCAAACCCACCCCCAGGACATCAAGCCCCGCCCCCCTGCGCCAAACCCGCCCCCGGGAGCCCTGGCCACGCCCCTTTACTCCAAGCCCCGCCCCCAGGAGCCCAAACCCCGCCCCCGGAGCCCTGGCCACGCCCCCTCGAGCCAAGTCCCGCCCCCAGGACCGCAGCCCGGCTCCCAGACCCCGCCCCCTTGCCCTAAACCCCACCCCTGAGGCAACGGCCACGCCCCCTCGCTCCCGACCCCGCCCCCCCGGAGCCGTCGTCCCGCCCCCTCGCCCTAAACCCCGCCCCCCTGGGATAGCAAACCCCACCCCCCTGGCCCCAAGAGCCACATGCCACGCCCCCCGGAGCCCCAAACCCCGCCTCCTGGCCCCCAGCCCCGCCCCTTCCCGAGGCCCCGCCCCTCCCCGAGGCCCCGCCCCCAGCAGCGCGAGCCGCACGGGTCACTTTTATCGACGTTAAAAAAAGCCACGAATCGACTCAAATTACAAAAAAAAAAAAAAAAAGGGGGGGGGGCAGGAGCGACACGGACACATACCTCCCCCCCCCCCGGCCCTTCCCGGGTGTGGGGGGCAGGTGGGGGCACCCACGGACCCGGCCTCCGGGTGGGGGCACCCAGGGGGTCTCCACTGGGGGTGGCATGGGGGGGGGGGCACCCATGGGTGGATGGACCCGGGTGGGACTGGGGGGGGGGGTGACGGTGACATGGTGGGGGGTGACAGGGACAATTCCCAGCTCAGCACCGGTCGTTAACACACAGACACCGACGGGGGGGGGGGGGGGGGGGGGGGGCGGACACGGGGGTCCAAAGCGGGGTGGGGGGGGGTTGGGACCCGGAGGACCCTGGTGTCCCCGGGGTGGGGGTGGGACACAGTGGGGCACAAGTGTCTTTGGGGTCCCAGGGGGGCTGGGGGGGGTTGGGGGGACCCAGGTGCCCAGGTGGGATGGGACCTGGGTGACCAGATGTGGTGGGACCCAAACATCTGGGCGCGATGGGACCCAAGTGACCAGATGTGGTGGCACCCGGGTGACCAGGTGGGATGGGACTCAGTTATCCAGATGTGATGGGACCCAAACATCTGGGCATGGTGGGACCCAAGTGCCCAGACGAGATGGGACCTGGGTGACCAGGTGTGGTGGGACCCAAACATCTGGGCACGATGGCACCCAGTTGACCAGGTGGGATGGGACCCAAATGACCAGGTGGGATGGGACCCGGCTCCCTAGACATGATGGGACCTGGGTCTCCAGATGTGGTGGGACCTGGGTGTCCAGGTGTGATGGGACCCAAACATCTGGGCACGATGTGACCCAGGTGTGATGGGACCCAAACATCTGGGCACGATGTGACCCAGTTGTGATGGGACCTGGGTGTCCAGATGTGGTGGGACCCAAACATCTGGGCGTGATGGGACCCAGTTGACCAGGTGGGATGGGACCCGGCTCCCTAGACATGATGGGACCTGGGTCTCCAGATGTGATGGGGCCTGGGTGCCCAGTCATGGTGGGACCCAAACATCTGGGCAGGGTGGGACCCAGTTGACCAGGTGGGACAGGACCCAGGTGACCAGGTGTGATGGGACCCAAACATCTGGGCACGATGGCACCCAGTTGACCAGGTGGGATGGGACCCAGTTGACCAGGTGGGATGGGACCCGGCTCCCTAGACATGATGGGACCTGGGTCTCCAGATGTGGTGGGGCCTGGGTGCCCAGTCATGGTGGGACCCAAACATCTGGGCATGATGGGACCCAAATGCCCAGACGTGGTGGGACCTGGGTCCTCAGGTGAGATGGGACCCGGGTGTCCAGGTGGGATGGGACTCAGTTATCCAGACGTGACGGGACCCAAACATCTGGGCGTGATGGGACCCAGTTGTGATGGGACCTGGGTGCCCAGTCATGGTGGGACCCAAACAAACATCTGGGCGTGATGGGACCCAGTTGACCAGGTGGGATGGGACCCGGCTCCCTAGACATGATGGGACCTGGGTCTCCAGATGTGATGGGACCCGGGTGCCCAGTCATGGTGGGACCCAAACATCTGGGCACGGTGGGACCCAAGCGTCCACGTGGGAGGGGACCTTGGTGACCAGGTGGGATGGGCCCCGCGTCCCCAGACATGACGGGACCCCCCCCCCCCCCTCACATCTTCCCCCCTCCGAACCCCACCTCCCCCCTGGGCGACCCCCCGCCCTCTCCCTCCTTCAACGTCCCCCAGTCCCCTCCTCCTCCTCCTCCTCCTCCTCCTCCTCCCGCCGCAGCCGCCGTCATGGCGGGTTCCTTCTTGCCGGGGGCGGGGAGGCCGGGCAACTGGCCGGCGGCCAAGCGTTGCCGGCGCTCGCAGTGGCCCTTGTGGCGCATGAAGCTGTCGCGCCACATGAACTTCTTGCCGCAGACCTGGCACTGGTAGGGCTTGAGGCCCGTGTGGGTCTTCATGTGCTCGGTGAGGTGGTGCTTCATCTTGAACTTCTTGCTGCAGACGGGGCAGGCGAAGGGCCGGAGGTTGAGGTGCATGTTGACGTGCCGGTCCCTCATGCTCTTGTGGGAGAAGGCCTTGCCGCAATGGCACATGAAGATCTTGTTGCCGTCGGCCGCTGCCGCCGCCAGTTGGACGGCGCCGTGTTGGGTGGCGGATGCAGCGGATGCGGCGGCGGCAGGGGGTTGCGGGGGGAAGAGCAGGATCTGGTTGCCCTGCATGTCCATGGGGAGCAAGGAACGGGGCGGGAAGGGGGGACCACCCCCCCCGGCTTCCTCCAACGCCTCGTAGGGGGAAGGGAAATCCTCGGAGGATTCGCAGAAGTTCACCTGCTCCTCCAGCTTGGGGGGCCGGGGGGGGACGATGGCGGGACCCCCGCGGGGATGGCCCTCCGTCCCCCGGGCCGCTCCTTCCACCGGCTCCTCGTCCTCCTCGCAGGTGAGGACCAGGTCCTCCTGCAGCCATTCCTGCTTGACGTAGACCCATTGCTTCTGGGGGACGATGCTGGGTTGGACGTAGAGGGGGCGGCGGGCGGCGTCGCCGTCCTCGCTGCCTTCCTCCCCCCCGGCTTCCAGCAGCTCCTTGGCCCCCGCTGGTGCCGCGTACTTGGGGGGCTCGGCCCCCTCGGCCCCGTCGCGGGGGCTGAAGTAGTTGCTGCTGCTGGGGGACTGGTTGTCACTGGTGCGACTGGAGTGGGCACGGAGGGAGGAGGAGGAGGAGGAGGAAGAAGAGGATGAAGAGGAGGAGGAAGAGGAAGGTCCCGGGGGCGCCGGGGCGGCCCGTCCTTCCTTGAGGAGCTCGGTGCACTTGTCCACGATGTGCCACATCTGGAGGACGCTGCCCACCGTCAAGAAGTTGACGATGTCCTCGGGGGCCATGGTGAGGCGGCCGGTGTAGGCCGAAGCCAGGACGGTCTCGAAGGCGGCGGGATCCATGACGCCGGGCAGGACGATGGAGGTCATGTTCTTCAGCAGCACTTGGTCATGGAAGTAAGGGGAGGAGGCGGCCAGGACGGCGCGGTGGGCGCGGAAGACGCGGCCCTGCACGTGGATGGAGATGTCGCAGAGCTTCCCCTCCACCCGTTGCCGGTTGAGGTTGGCCAACAAGGCGCTGGTGATCTCCGGGAAGTCGATGTGGACCAGGCCGTCGCCGCCGTCACCGCCGTCGCACGAGGCCTCCATGGCGCTGCCCCCGGCGGCGACGTCCTGGGGACGGGGGGGGGTTAGAGAGCGGGGGATGGGGGGGGATGCGACGGGGATGGAGGCGGCTGCCACAAATCCTCGCCTGAAAAACCCAAAATCTGCCCCGAATCTTGAGCATAATGCCAGAATTCTGGCCAAAGTCTTCACCAAAACCCCAAATCTGCCCAAATTGTCACCAAAACCCCTCAATTCCACCCCAAAGCTTGACCGTAATCCCATAATTCTGCCCCAAGTTGTCACCAAAACCCCCAAAATCTTGACAAAAAACCCGTAATTCTGCCCCGAGGCTTCACCAAAACCCCAAATCCGCCCAAAATTGTCACCAAAACCCTTCAGTTCCACCCCGAATCTTGAACATAAAAACATAATTTTGGCCCACGTCTTCACCAAAACGCACAAATCTGCCCAAATTGTCACCAAAACCCCCCAAATCTTCACAAAAAAAACCATAGTTCTGACCCAAATTGTCACCAAAACACCCAAAGCTGCCCCGAATCTTGACCGTAAAACCCGTAACTCTGCCCCGAGGCTTCACCAAAACCCCAAATCTGCCCAAATTGTCACCAAAACCCCTCAATTCCACCCCAAATCTTGACCGTAATCCCATAATTCTGCCCCAAGTTGTCACCAAAACCCCCAAAATCTTGACAAAAAACCCGTAATTCTGCCCTGAGGCTTCACCAAAACCCCAATTCCGCCCAAAATTGTCAGCAAAAGTCCTCAATTCCACCCCGAATCTTGACCATAATCCCATAATTTTGGCCAAAGTCTTCACCAAAACGCCCAAATCTGCCCAAATTGTCACCAAAACCCCCCAAATCTTCACGAAAAAAACCGTAATTCTGCCCCAAATTGTCACCAAAACCCCCAAAATCTGCCCCAAATCTTGACGAAAAACCTGTAATTCTGCCCTGAGGCTTCACCAAAACGCCCAAATCTGCCCAAAATTGTCACCAAAACCCCAAAATCTGCCCCAAATTGTCAGCGAAAACCCCAAATCCGCCCCAAATCTGGACCAGAAATATGTAATTCTGCCCCAAGTCTTCACCGAAACCCTCAAATCTGCCCCAAATCGTCACCAAATCCCCCAAACTCAGCCCAGGGCAGGGCCCCGCCCCCCCCCCGGCCCCACACGTACCCTATAGCCCCCCAGCCCCTATATGCCCCCCCAGCTCTATAGACCCACACTAACCCTATAGCCCCAGCCCCCCCCAATACCCCGCCCCATAGCCCCTATACCCTCAATTCCCCATAGCCCCCCCATAGCCCCTATACCCTCAATCCCCCATAGCCCCCCCATAGCCCCTATACCCCGACTCCTACAGGCTCCCCTATAGCCAGCTCCACAGCCCCTATATCCTCAGCCCCATAAGACAGGCTCCCCTATAGCCCCTACACACCCCCATAGGCCCCCCCATAGCCCCTATACCCCACAGCCCCCAAGACCCTTGCACCCCCTATAGCCCCCCCTATAGCCCCCCGTCCCCTGGCCCCTACACACCCCCACCCCGTAGCCCCCCGACCCCTATAGACCCCCCCACACCCCTACAGCCCCTATAGACCCTCTCAGCCCCTATACCCCCCCTGCCCCTATAGCCCCCCCCATTGCCCCTATAGCCCCCCCCCATACCCCCCCCATAGCCCCCATACCCCACACACCCCCGGCTCCCTATAGCCCCCCCCCACCTGCCCCCCCACCCCATATAGCGCCCCTATAATAGCCCTATACCTTCCCACACATCCCATACAGCCCTATCAGCTCCCCCTATAGCCCCCCATAGCACACTCCCCCCCCCAATACCCCTATGGCCCCTACAGCCCCCCCTGTAAACCCCCTCACCCTATAAGCCCCCCGCACCCCCCGCCCCTAATAGACACCCACTATAGAACCCCGCCCCCTATAGCCCCCCATAGCCCCTGTAGCTCCCCCCACACTCCCGACCCATAGCCCACTCTCCCCGATCACGCGTCTAGACCCTTAGTAGCCCCCCACACCCCCGGCCCCTATACATCTCCCTATAGCCCCCCAACATACTCATACAGCCCCCCCATAGCCCCTAAACACCCCCCATACCCCGTCCCTATAGCTGCCACCCTCCCCTATAGCCCCACGTACCCCCCGCCCCTATGGACACCCTATAGATCCCCCGCTAAACCCCCCCCATACCCTCAGCCCCACCCATAGCCCCTACGCCTCCCCCTCCCATACCCCCGGCCCTGACAGCCCCCTCTAGAACCCCCTCCCCTATTACCCCCGCACCCCCCGCCCCTATAGACACCCTATAGACCCCCCTCCCGTGCCCCTATAGCCCCCCCCATATTCCCCCATCCCCCCCCGTCCCTAGCCGGCCCCGCCCCCCGCCCGCTCCCCCCCCGCTCACCCGCGCTCGGGGGCTCAGGCCCGCCGCACCGCCGCGCCTCTTGCTCCGCCTGCGCTCCCCTCCTGCGACCCCACCCCCCCCCGCGGCCTCGCCCCGCCCGCCTAAAGCGGCCGCTCCCCCTTTAAGCCTCCCCCCCGCCGCCGCCCGCCGCCGCGGCCCTTTAAGGCGCCCGGCCCCGCCCCCCCGCGTGCGTCACCGCGCGCAGGCGTCACCGAGGCCCCGCCCAGGCAGGGGGGGAAGGGGCGGGGCCCGGGCTCTTAAAGGGGCCGCGGTAAGAAAGAGAAAGCTTTTATTGGGAACGGGGGCGGGGCCGGGAGGGGGGTGGGTGGGGCGGGGGCCGGCCGAAAAAAGGGGGGCGGGGCAGTCCGAAAAGGGGGCGTGGCCAGTCCGGAAAAGGAGGCGGGGCTAGTCCGAGTCCGAGAGCACGATGATCTCCTCGGGGTCGCACTGCGTCGCCACGCTGGTCTGGGGGGGGGCGGGGGGGGGCACGGGGGGGGGGGTCAGGGGGGGTCCCCCACAGCCGGGGGGGGTCTCCCACAGCCGGGGGGGGGGGGGTCCCTCATATCTGAGGGGGGGGGGTGGTCCCCCTACTGCCCCCCCCCCCATTGGGATGGGACACGCTGGCGGGGGGGGGCACCTCCAGAGGCAGGACAAGTGACACACGCACACACACACGCCCCCCTCCCCGGGGTATTTAGGGACCCCCCCAGGGGACCCCCCCGCCCTGGATCAGGGGACAAGGACCCCCTCCCCAGCAGGACAGGGCGCCCCCAGGACCCCCAAACCCCCCAGGACCCCAGACCCAGACGGGCGCCCCAGGACAAGACCAGGGAGAAACCCCCCCGGGACCCCCCCCAGAACGGACAGGGAGACCCCCCCAGGACCCCTAAACCCCTCCCAGACAGGACAGGGACCCCCCCAGGACCCCTAAACCCCCCCAGACAGGACAGGACCCCCCCAGGACCCCTAAACCCCCTCCAGACAGGAATCAGTGACCCCCCAGGACCCCCAACCCCCCCCAGGACCCCCAGACGCCCCAGGACAGAACAGGACCCCCCCGGGACCCCCCTCCAGACAGGACAGGGACCCCCCAGGACCCTCCTAAACGCCTCCCGGACAGGACAGGGACCCCCCCAGCAGGACAAGGACCCCCCCCCCAGACCCCCAGGACAGGGCAGGGCCCCCCCCAAACCCCCCCAGACAGGACAGGGACCCCCCCCAGGACCCCCAACTTCCCCCCCCCAGAGGACCCCCCCCAGGACAGGACAGGGACCCCCCAGGACAAGGACAGAGCCCCCAGACCCCCCCCAGGACAGGACAGGACCCCCCAGGACCCCCCCCGACAGGATAGGGACCCCCCCCAGGACAAGACAGGGCCCCCCCAGACCCCCCCAGCAGGACAGGGACCCCCCTAGGACAGGACAAGGCCCCCCCAAACCCCCTCAGACAGACAGGGACCCCCCCAGGACCCCAACCCCCCCAGACCCCGGCCCAGACAAGACAGGGACCCCCCAGGACAGGACAGGGACACCCCCCAGACCCCCCCAGGACAAGACAGGGCCCCCCCCAACCCCCCCTCCCAGGACAAGACAGGGCCCCCCGAGACCCCCCGGCAGGACAGGACAGGACCCCCCAGGACCCCCCCCGACAGGATAGGGACCCCCCGCAGGACAACAAGACAGGCCCCCCCCAGACCCCCCAGCAGGACAGGGACCCCCCCAGGACAGGACAAGGCCACCCCAAACCCCACTCAGTACAGGACAGGGACCCCCCAGGACCCCCAACTCCCTCCCCCAGACCCCCCAGGACAAGACAGGGCCCCCCCAGACCCCCCCCAGACAGGACAGGGACCCCCCAGGACCCCCACAACCCCCCAGGACAAGACAGTGGACCTCCCCAACCCCCCCCTCCAGGACAAGATTAGGGCCCCCCAAAACGCCCCCAGGACAGGCAGGGACCCCACCAGACCCCCCAGAACAAGACAGGGCCCCCCCAATCCCCCCCCCAGACCCCCCAGGACAAGACAGGGACCCCCCCAGGACAGGACAAGGCCCCCCAACCCCCCCAGGACAGGACAGGGACCCCCCAGGACTCCCAACCCCCCAGGACAAGACAGGGACCCCCCCAACCCCCCCCTCCAGGACAAGACAGGGACCCCCCCAACCCCCCAGGACAGGACAGGGGACCCCCCCAGACCCCCCAGGACAAGACAGGGCCCCCCCAACCCCCCCAGGACAGGACAGGGACCCCCCCAGACCCCCCAGGACAGGACAGGGCCCCTCCAGACCCCCCAGGATGGGACAGAGACACGTCCCCCCCCCCCCCCTCCCCAAGACCCCCCCCCGGGCCCCCCCTCACCTTGCAGGTCTTGGGGGGCCGGGGGCGGGGGCTGCCACTGGGAGCTGCTCACCAGGTCCCTCCCGGGGGAGTCGGACCCGGGTGGAGTCAGGGGGGGGGGGGCCTGTGGCAGGGGGGGGGCAGCGCCCAGGACCCCCCCCCCTCCTCAATCCTCCTCCTTCTCCTCCGAGCCCACACTGTGCACCATCGATGCAGGGGCTGGGGTGGGGGCAGCACCGTCACACCCCCCCCTCCCCTTCCGGGATCCATTAACCCCCCAGGGCAGGCCACCCCCCCGGGGATCCCCCCCCCCCAGCGCCCCTCTGGGACCCCCAGAGCCCCCCAGGACCCCCTTGGCCCCCCCCACGACCCCCCCCAGGACTCCCAGACAACCCCCCCCCCCCAGGACTCTCAGACCCCCTATAGGGACCCAACCCCCCCCCAGACCCCCCCCCCAGGACCCCCCCACAGGACCCCCCTGAGACCCTCAGAACCCCCCCCCGGGGACCCCCCCCAAAACCCCCCCAAGGACCCCCAGACCCCCCCTGGGGACCCCCCCGAGCCCCAGACCCTCCCAGGACCTCCTTGGGACCCCCAGACCCACCATAGGACCCCCCCCCCCCCCCCAGGACCCTCCCTGCAACCCCCCCAAGGACGCTCAGACCCCCCCCGGGACCCCCCCAAGGACTCCCAGACCCCCCCGCATCCCCCCAGAGCCCCTCTGGGACCCTCAAGCCCCACCCCCCCCCCCCAGACCCCCCCAGACACCCCCCCCCAGGAACCCCCCAAGGACTCCCAGACCCGCCCCCCACCCCCCCCCAGGACCCCCCTGAGACCCCGAGACCCCCCCAGACCCCCCCAACCTCCCCCAGACCTACCTGGGACCCCCAGACCCCCCCCAGAACCACCCCAGACCCCCCCGAGGACCCCTAGACCCCCCCCAGGACCCCCCTGGCCCCCCCCGAGACCTAAGACCCCCCCAAAGGACACCACACACCCCCCCCCAGGACCCCCCCGGCCCCCCAGGACCCCCATGAGACCCCGAGACCTCCCCAGGACCCCCCCACAGACCCCCCAAGGACCACCAGACCCCCCGGGACCCCCCTGAGACCCCAAGACCCCCCCAGACCCCCCCAAAGACGCCCGGGCCCCCCCGGGCCCCCCACCTGGCTCGGCGGGCAGGTCCAGCCGGCTACGATTGTGTGGGGGGGGGGCTCGGTGCTGCCGTTGAAGCTGGTGGAGCTGATGGCGGTGCCCCCCCCCGCCAGGTCACCGCCGTCGTCCCCCCCTCCCCATTTTCCAGGGGCCGGGGGCTGGCGGGGGGGGGGGGGGCGTTTCCCTTTCGGGGGGGGTCGTATCCAAAGTGGGCAGCGCCCCCCCGCCCGAGCCCCGCTCTGGGGGGGGTCGAACGGGGGGATACGACCCCGGGGAGGGGGGGGCCGGCGGCGGGGGGGACAGGAGGGTTGCGGTGAGGGGGGGGCGACTTTGGGGGTGGCCTCGGAACCCACCGGGGGGGGCAGGGGGAGGCCGGGGGGGTCTCGGCGGGTTCCAGGGGCAGGGGCTCGATCTCCAGCACGAAGAGCTCGGGGGGGGGCTCCAGGCTGGGGGTGGGTCCTTCCTCGCCTCGCCCCCCCCGCCCCCCCCTCCTCCTCCTGTCTGCCGCCGGGTCACTCGTCCACCACCCCCTCGTGGCGGGGGGGACACGCGTCCCCGCGGGGGTCGCCTGGCCGAGGGGGTGTCACCTGGGGGGGGGGACAAGGGGGGGGGGGGTTAGAGCGTGGGTGACATCCCCAAGCGCTGTCACCTGGGGGGGGGGGGGGATGGGACACATGGGGGGGGGCTTTGGAGGGTGTGACATCCCCAACTGGTGTCACCTGGGGGGGGGGACACTCATGGGGGGGTGGCTTTAGGTAGAGTGACATCCCAAATTGGTTGTCACCTGGGGGGGGGGGACGGACATGGCGGGGGGTGGCTTTAGAGGGTGGACATCCCCAAACACCAGTGTCACCTGGGGGGGGCTTATAGTGCAAGTGACATCCCAAATTGGTGTCACCTGGGGGGGGGACGGACATGGGGGGGGTGACTTTAGAGGGGTGATGTCCCCAACTGGTGTGTTACCTTGGGGGGGGACACTCATGGGGGGGGGTTTGGAGGGTGTGACATCACCAATCCGGTGGTCACACTGGGGGGGGGGACACTCATAGGGGGGGGTTG
>CANTUZ010000027.1:5328715-5354980 GCA_947846985.1 Fratercula arctica
GGGCGGTGCTGTCTCCACCCAGGCTCACTCAGCAGCCCGCCCACCAACTGACCACCCCCAGCACAAGCCAAGGGCTTTTCCCAGCTCCAAAAAGGCCCAAAAGAGATTATCGTCGGCCCTTTTCGCTGCAAATCCCTTCCTCAGCATAGCCATACCTGCCCTGAAGCTGGTCTCCGTGGCCATAGCCATTCGGCGCCGTAACAGGTCGTTCAGTTTTCCCAGGGTGGTGCTGTCTCCACCCAGGCTCACTCAGCAGCCCGCCCACCAACTGACCACCCCCAGCACAAGCCAAGGGATTTTCCTGGCCGCGAGAAGGCCCAAAATAAGATTTTCATTGGCCCTTTTCTCTCCAGATCCCTTCCCCTGTGCAGCCTTACCTGCCCTGATGCTGGTCTCTATGGCAATGGCTTTTCGGCACCGTAACAGGTCGTTCAATTTCCCCGGGGTGGTGCTGTCTCCGCCCAGGCTCACTCAGCAGCCCGCCTACCAACTGACCACCCGCAGCACAAGGCAAGGGCTTCTCCCAGCTCCAAAAAGGCCCAAAAGAGATTTTCGTCGGCCCTTTTCCTGAAAATCCCTTCCCCAGTACAGCCTTACCTGCCCTGAAGCTGGTCTCCGTGACAATGGCTGTTCGGCACTGTAACAGGTCGTTCAGTTTTCCCAGGGTGGTGCTGTCTCTGCCCAGGCTCACTAAGCGGCCTGCCCACCAACTGACCAATCCCAGCACAAGCCAACGGCTTTTCCCGGCTCCGAAAAGGCCCAAAAGAGATTTTTGTTAAGCTTTTTTACTGCAGATCCCTTCCCCAGCGCAGCCTTACCTGCCCGGAAGCTGGTCTCCGTGGCAATGGCTGTTCGGCACCAGAACAGGTCGTTCAATTTCCCCGGCTCAGCAGCCCACCCAACTATTGACAGCCCCCAGCACAAGCCAAGGGCTTTTCCTGCCTCCAAAAAGGATCAAAAAGAGCTTTTCGTCAGCCCTTTTTGCTGCAGATCCCTTCCCCAGCACAGTCTTACCTGCCCTGAAGCTGGTCTCCGTGACAATGGCCATTCGGCACCATAACAGGTCATTCAATTTTTCCAGGGCGGTGCTATCTCCGCCCAGGCTCACTCAGCAGCCCGCCCACCAACTGACCAATCCCAGCACAAGCCAAGGGCTTTTACCGGCTCCGAAAAGGCCCAAAAGAGATTTTTGTTAAGCATTTTTACTGCAGATCCCTTCCCCAGCACAGCCTTACCTGCCCTGATGCTGATCTCTATGGCAATGGCTTTTCGGCACCATAACAGATCGTTCAATTTCCCCAGGATGGTGGTGTCTCCACCCAGGCTCAGTCAGCAGCTCGCCCACCAACTGATCACCCCCAGCACAAGCCAACGGCTTTTCCTGCCTCCAAAAAGGCTCAAGAAGACCTTTCCGTCGGCCCTTTTCGCTGAAAATCCCTTACCCAGCACAGCCTGGCCTGCCCTGAAGCTGGTCTCTGTGGCAATGGCGGTTCGGCACCATAAGATGTCGTTCAGTTTTCCCGGGGTGGTGCTGTCTCCACCCAGGCTCACTCAGCAGCCCGCCCACCAACTGACCACCCCCAGCACAAGCCAAGGGCTTTTCCCAGCTCCAAAAAGGCCCAAAAGAGATTATCGTCGGGCCTTTTCGCTGCAAATCCCTTCCCCAGCATAGCCTTACCTGCCCTGAAGCTGGTCTCCGTGGCCATAGCCATTCGGCGCCGTAACAGGTCGTTCAGTTTTCCCAGGGTGGTGCTGTCTCCGCCCAGGCTCACTCAGCAGCCCGCCCACCAACTGACCACCCCCAGCACAAGCCAAGGGATTTTCCTGGCCGCGAGAAGGCCCAAAATAAGATTTTCATTGGCCCTTTTCTCTCCAGATCCCTTCCCCTGTGCAGCCTTACCTGCCCTGATGCTGGTCTCTATGGCAATGGCTTTTCGGCACCGTAACAGGTCGTTCAATTTCCCCGGGGTGGTGCTGTCTCCGCCCAGGCTCACTCAGCAGCCCGCCCACCAACTGACCACCCCCAGCACAAGCCAAGGTCTTCTCCCAGCTCCAAAAAGGCCCAAAAGAGATTTTCGTCGGCCCTTTTCCTGAAAATCCCTTCCCCAGTACAGCCTTACCTGCCCTGAAGCTCGTCTCCGTGACAATGGCTGTTCGGCACCGTAACAGGTCGTTCAGTTTTCCCAGGGTGGTGCTGTCTCCGCCCAGGCTCACTCAGCAGCCCGCCCACCAACTGACCAATCCCAGCACAAGCCAAGGGCTTTTACCGGCTCCGAAAAGGCCCAAAAGAGATTTTTGTTAAGCATTTTTACTGCAGATCCCTTCCCCAGCACAGCCTTACCTGCCCTGATGCTGATCTCTATGGCAATGGCTTTTCGGCACCATAACAGATCGTTCAATTTCCCCAGGATGGTGGTGTCTCCACCCAGGCTCAGTCAGCAGCTCGCCCACCAACTGATCACCCCCAGCACAAGCCAACGGCTTTTCCTGCCTCCAAAAAGGCTCAAGAAGACCTTTCCGTCGGCCCTTTTCGCTGAAAATCCCTTACCCAGCACAGCCTGGCCTGCCCTGAAGCTGGTCTCTGTGGCAATGGCGGTTCGGCACCATAAGATGTCGTTCAGTTTTCCCGGGGTGGTGCTGTCTCCACCCAGGCTCACTCAGCAGCCCGCCCACCAACTGACCACCCCCAGCACAAGCCAAGGGCTTTTCCCAGCTCCAAAAAGGCCCAAAAGAGATTATCGTCGGGCCTTTTCGCTGCAAATCCCTTCCCCAGCATAGCCTTACCTGCCCTGAAGCTGGTCTCCGCGGCCATAGCCATTCGGCGCCGTAACAGGTCGTTCAGTTTTCCCAGGGTGGTGCTGTCTCCGCCCAGGCTCACTCAGCAGCCCGCCCACCAACTGACCACCCCCAGCACAAGCCAAGGGATTTTCCTGGCCGCGAGAAGGCCCAAAATAAGATTTTCATTGGCCCTTTTCTCTCCAGATCCCTTCCCCTGTGCAGCCTTACCTGCCCTGATGCTGGTCTCTATGGCAATGGCTTTTCGGCACCGTAACAGGTCGTTCAATTTCCCCGGGGTGGTGCTGTCTCCGCCCAGGCTCACTCAGCAGCCCGCCCACCAACTGACCACCCCCAGCACAAGCCAAGGTCTTCTCCCAGCTCCAAAAAGGCCCAAAAGAGATTTTCGTCGGCCCTTTTCCTGAAAATCCCTTCCCCAGTACAGCCTTACCTGCCCTGAAGCTCGTCTCCGTGACAATGGCTGTTCGGCACCGTAACAGGTCGTTCAGTTTTCCCAGGGTGGTGCTGTCTCCGCCCAGGCTCACTAAGCGGCCTGCCCACCAACTGACCAATCCCAGCACAAGCCAACGGCTTTTCCCGGCTCCGAAAAGGCCCAAAAGAGATTTTTGTTAAGCTTTTTTACTGCAGATCCCTTCCCCAGCGCAGCCTTACCTGCCCGGAAGCTGGTCTCCGTGGCAATGGCTGTTTGGCACCAGAACAGGTCGTTCAATTTCCCCGGCTCAGCAGCCCACCCACCCATTGACAGCCCCCAGCACAAGCCAAGGGCTTTTCCTGCCTCCAAAAAGGATCAAAAAGAGCTTTTCGTCAGCCCTTTTTGCTGCAGATCCCTTCCCCAGCACAGTCTTACCTGCCCTGAAGCTGGTCTCCGTGACAATGGCCATTCGGCACCATAACAGGTCGTTCAATTTTTCCGGGGCGGTGCTATCTCCGCCCAGGCTCACTTAGCAGCCCGCCCACCAACTGACCAATCCCAGCACAAGCCAAGGGCTTTTACCGCCCCCGAAAAGGCCCAAAAGAGATTTTTGTTAAGCATTTTTACTGCAGATCCCTTCCCCAGCGCAGCCTTACCTGCCCTGAAGCTGGTCTCCATGGCAATGGCTTTTCGGCACCATAACAGATCGTTCAATTTCCCCAGGATGGTGCTGTCTCCACCCAGGCTCACTCAGCAGCCCGCCCACCAACTGACCACCCGCAGCACAAGGCAAGGGATTTTCCCAGCTCTGAAAAGGCCCCAAAGCGATTTCCATCGGCCCTTTTCGCTGCAAATACCTTCCCCAGTGCAGCCTTACCTGCCCTGAAGCTGGTCTCCGTGGCAGTGGCTGCTCGGCACCATAACAGGTCATTCAGTTTTTCTGGGGTGGTGCTGTCTCCGCCCAGGCTCATTCAGAAGCCTGCCCACCCACTGACCACCCCCAGCACAAGCTACGGACTTTTCCCGACTCAGAAAAGCCCCAAAAACAGCTTTTCGTCGGCCCTTTTCGCTGCAGATCCCTTCCCCAGCACAGCCTTACCTGCCCGGAAGCTGGTCTCCGTGGCAATGGCTGTTTGGCACCAGAACAGGTCGTTCAATTTCCCCGGCTCAGCAGCCCACCCACCAATTGACAGCCCCCAGCAAAAACTATGGGCTTTTACCGGCTCCGAAAAGGCCCAAAAGAGATTTTTGTTAGCTTTTTTGCTGCAGATCCCTTCCCCAACTCAGCCTTACCGGCCCTGAAGCTGGTCTCCGTGGCAATGGCTGTTCGGCACCGTAACAGGTCGTTCAGTTTCCCCAGGATGGTGCTATCTCCGCCCAGGCTCACTCAGCAGCCCGCCCACCAACTGACCAATCCCAGCACAAGCCAAGGGCTTTTACCGGCTCCGAAAAGGCCCAAAAGAGATTATCGTCGGGCCTTTTCGCTGCAAATCCCTTCCCCACCATAGCCTTACCTGCCCTGAAGCTGGTCTCCGTGGCCATAGCCATTCGGCGCCGTAACAGGTCGTTCAGTTTTCCCAGGGTGGTGCTGTCTCCGCCCAGGCTCACTCAGCAGCCCGCCCACCAACTGACCACCCCCAGCACAAGCCAACGGATTTTCCTGGCCGCGAGAAGGCCCAAAATAAGATTTTCGTCGGCCCTTTTCCTGAAAATCCCTTCCCCAGCGCAGCCTTACCTGCCTTGATGCTGGTCTCCATGGCAATGGCTTTTCGGCACCATAACAGATCGTTCAATTTCCCCAGGATGGTGGTGTCTCCACCCAGGCTCAGTCAGCAGCTCGCCCACCAACTGACCACCCCCAGCACAAGCCAAGGGCTTTTCCTGCCTCCAAAAAGCCCCAAAAAGACGTTTCCGTCGGCCCTTTTCGCTGAAAATCCCTTACCCAGCACAGCCTGGCCTGCCCTGAAGCTGGTCTCTGTGGCAATGGCGGTTCGGCACCATAAGAGGTCGTTCAGTTTTCCCGGGGTGGTGCTGTCTCCGCCCAGGCTCACTCAGCAGCCCGCCCACCAACTGACCACCCCCAGCAAAAACTAAGGGCTTTTCCCAGCTCCGAAAACGCCCAAAGGAGATTTTCGTTATCATTTTTTGCTGCAGATCCCTTCCCCAGCACAGCCTTGCCTGCCCTGAAGCTGGTCTCCGTGGCAATGGCTGTTTGGCACCAGAACAGGTCGTTCAATTTCCCTGGCTCAGCAGCCCACCCACCAATTGACAGCCCCCAGCACAAGCCAAGGGCTTTTCCTGCCTCCAAAAAGGATCAAAAAGAGCTTTTCGTCAGCTCTTTTCGCTGCAGATCCCTTCCCCAACTCAGCCTTACCTGCCCTGAAGCTGGTCTCCGTGGCAATGGCTGTTCGGCACCATAACAGATCGTTCAGTTTTCCCAGGGTGGTGCTGTCTCCACCCAGGCTCACTCAGCAGCCCGCCCACCAACTGACCACCCCCAGCACAAGCCAAGGGCTTTTCCCAGCTCCGAAAAGCCCAAAAGAGATTTTCGTCGGCCCTTTTCACTGCAGATCCCTTCCCCAGCACAGCCTTACCTGCCCGGAAGCTGGTCTCCGTGGCAATGGCTGTTTGGCACCAGAACAGGTCGTTCAATTTCCCCGGCTCAGCAGCCCACCCACCAATTGACAGCCCCCAGCAAAAACTAAGGGCTTTTACCAGCTCCGAAAAGGCCCAAAAGAGATTTTTGTTAAGCATTTTTACTGCAGATCCCTTCCCCAGCACAGCCTTACCTGCCCTGATGCTGATCTCTATGGCAATGGCTTTTCGGCACCATAACAGGTCGTTCAATTTCCCCAGGATGGTGGTGTCTCCACCCAGGCTCAGTCAGCAGCTCGCCCACCAACTGACCACCCCCAGCACAAGCCAACGGCTTTTCCTGCCTCCAAAAAGGCTCAAGAAGAGCTTTCCGTCGGCCCTTTTCGCTGAAAATCCCTTACCCAGCACAGCCTTACCTGCCCTGAAGCTGGTCTCCGTGGCAATGGCTGTTCGGCACCATAACAGATCGTTCAGTTTTCCCGGGGTGGTGCTGTCTCCACCCAGGCTCACTCAGCAGCCCGCCCACCAACTGACCACCCCCAGCACAAGCCAAGGGCTTTTCCCAGCTCCAAAAAGGCCCAAAAGAGATTATCGTCGGCCCTTATCGCTGCAAATCCCTTCCTCAGCATAGCCATACCTGCCCTGAAGCTGGTCTCCGTGGCCATAGCCATTCGGCGCCGTAACAGGTCGTTCAGTTTTCCCGGGGTGGTGCTGTCTCCGCCCAGGCTCACTCAGCAGCCCGCCCACCAACTGACCACCCCCAGCAGAAGCCAAGGGATTTTCCTGGCCGCGAGAAGGCCCAAAATAAGATTTTCATTGGCCCTTTTCTCTCCAGATCCCTTCCCCAGCGCAGCCTTACCTGCCCTGAAGCTGGTCTCCGTAGCAATGGCTGTTTGGCACCAGAACAGGTCGTTCAATTTCCCCGGCTCACCAGCCCACCCACCAATTGACAGCCCCCAGCACAAGCCAAGGGCTTTTCCTGCCTCCAGAAAGGATCAAAAAGAGCTTTTCATCAGCTCTTTTCGCTGCAGATCCCTTCCCCAACTCAGCCTTACCTGCCCTGAAGCTGGTCTCCGTAGCAATGGCTGTTTGGCACCAGAACAGGTCGTTCAATTTCCCCGGCTCAGCAGCCCACCCACCAATTGACAGCCCCCAGCACAAGCCAAGGGCTTTTCCTGCCTCCAGAAAGGATCAAAAAGAGCTTTTCGTCAGCTCTTTTCGCTGCAGATCCCTTCCCCAACTCAGCCTTACCTGCCCTGAAGCTGGTCTCCGTAGCAATGGCTGTTTGGCACCAGAACAGGTCGTTCAATTTCCCCGGCTCACCAGCCCACCCACCAATTGACAGCCCCCAGCACAAGCCAAGGGCTTTTCCTGCCTCCAGAAAGGATCAAAAAGAGCTTTTCATCAGCTCTTTTCGCTGCAGATCCCTTCCCCAACTCAGCCTTACCTGCCCTGAAGCTGGTCTCCGTAGCAATGGCTGTTTGGCACCAGAACAGGTCGTTCAATTTCCCCGGCTCAGCAGCCCACCCACCAATTGACAGCCCCCAGCACAAGCCAAGGGCTTTTCCTGCCTCCAAACAGGATCAAAAAGAGCTTTTCGACAGCTCTTTTCGCTGCAGATCCCTTCCCCAGCGCAGCCTTACCTGCCCAGAAGCTGGTCTCCGTGGCAATGGCTGTTTGGCACCAGAACAGGTCGTTCAATTTCCCCGGCTCAGCAGCCCACCCACCAATTGACAGCCCCCAGCAAAAACTAAGGGCTTTTCCGAGCTCCGAAAAGGCCCAAAAGAGATTTTTGTTAGCTTTTTTTGCTGCAGATCCCTTCCCCAACTCAGCCTTACCGGCCCTGAAGCTGGTCTCCGTGGCAATGGCTGTTCGGCACCGTAACAGGTCGTTCAGTTTCCCCAGGATGGTGCTATCTCCGCCCAGGCTCACTCAGCAGCCCGCCCACCAACTGACCACCCCCAGCAGAAGCCAAGGGATTTTCCCAGCTCCAAAAAGGCCCAAAAACAGCTTTTCGTCGGGCCTTTTCGCTGCAAATCCCTTCCCCAGCACAGCCTTACCTGCCCTGAAGCTGGTCTCCATGGCAATGGCTGTTTGGCACCATAAGAGGTCGTTCAGTTTTCCCAGGGTGTTGCTGTCTCCGCCCAGGCTCATTTAGCAGCCTGCCCACCCACTGACCACCCCCAGCACAAGCCAAGGGCTTTTCCCAGCTCCAAAAAGGCCCAAAAGAGATTATCGTCGGGCCTTTTCGCTGCAAATCCCTTCCCCAGCATAGCCTTACCTGCCCTGAAGCTGGTCTCCGCGGCCATAGCCATTCGGCGCCGTAACAGGTCGTTCAGTTTTCCCAGGGTGGTGCTGTCTCCGCCCAGGCTCACTCAGCAGCCCGCCCACCAACTGACCACCCCCAGCACAAGCCAAGGGATTTTCCTGGCCGCGAGAAGGCCCAAAATAAGATTTTCATTGGCCCTTTTCTCTCCAGATCCCTTCCCCTGTGCAGCCTTACCTGCCCTGATCCTGGTCTCTATGGCAATGGCTTTTCGGCACCGTAACAGGTCGTTCAATTTCCCCGGGGTGGTGCTGTCTCCGCCCAGGGTCACTCAGCAGCCCGCCCACCAACTGACCACCCCCAGCACAAGCCAAGGTCTTTTCCCAGCTCCAAAAAGGCCCAAAAGTGATTTTCGTCGGCCCTTTTCCTGAAAATCCCAAAAAGGCCCCAAAAGTGATTTTCGTCGGCCCTTTTCCTGAAAATCCCTTCCCCAGTACAGCCTTACCTGCCCTGAAGCTGGTCTCCGTGACAATGGCTGTTCGGCACCGAAACAGGTCGTTCAGTTTTCCCAGGGTGGTGCTGTCTCCGCCCAGGCTCACTAAGCGGCCTGCCCACCAACTGACCAATCCCAGCACAAGCCAACGGCTTTTCCCGGCTCCGAAAAGGCCCAAAAGAGATTTTTGTTAAGCTTTTTTACTGCAGATCCCTTCCCCAGCGCAGCCTTACCTGCCCGGAAGCTGGTCTCCGTGGCAATGGCTGTTTGGCACCAGAACAGGTCGTTCATTTTCCCCGGCTCAGCAGCCCACCCACCAATTGACAGCCCCCAGCAAAAACTAAGGGCTTTTACTGGCTCCGAAAAGGCCCAAAAGAGATTTTTGTTAAGCATTTTTACTGCAGATCCCTTCCCCAGCACAGCCTTAGCTGCCCTGATGCTGATCTCTATGGCAATGGCTTTTCGGCACCATAACAGATCGTTCAATTTCCCCAGGATGGTGGTGTCTCCACCCAGGCTCAGTCAGCAGCTCGCCCACCAACTGACCACCCCCAGCACAAGCCAACGGCTTTTCCTGCCTCCAGAAAGGCTCAAGAAGAGCTTTCCGTCGGCCCTTTTCACTGAAAATCCCTTACCCAGCACAGCCTGGCCTGCCCTGAAGCTGGTCTCTGTGGCAATGGCGGTTCGGCGCCGTAACAGGTCGTTCAGTTTTCCCGGGGCGGTGCTGTCTCCGCCCAGGCTCACTCAGCAGCTCGCCCACCAACTGACAGCCCCCAGCACAAGCCAACGGATTTTCCTGGCCGTGAGAAGGCCCAAAATAAGATTTTCATTGGCCCTTTTCTCTCCAGATCCCTTCCCCAACGCAGCCTTACCTGCCCTGATGCTGGTCTCCATGGCAATGGCTTTTCGGCACCGAAACAGGTCGTTCAGTTTTCCCGGGGTGGTGCTGTCTCCACCCAGGCTCACTCAGCAGCCCGCCCACCAACTGACCACCCCCAGCACAAGCCAACAGTTTTTCCCGGCTCCGAAAAGGCCCAGAAGAGATTTTCATTATCATTTTTTGCTGCAGATCCCTTCCCCAGCACAGCCTTACCTGCCCGGAAGCTGGTCTCCGTGGCAATGGCTGTTTGGCACCAGAACAGGTCGTTCAATTTCCCCGGCTCAGCAGCCCACCCACCAATTGACAGACGCCAGCAAAAAATAAGGGCTTTTCCCAAATCCGAAAAGGATCAAAAAGAGCTTTTCGTCAGCTCTTTTCGCTGCAGATCCCTTCCCCAACTCAGCCTTACCTGCCCTGAAGCTGGTCTCCGTGACAATGGCTGTTCGGCACCATAACAGGTCGTTCAGTTTTCCCAGGGTGGTGCTGTCTCCGCCCAGGCTCACTAAGCGGCCTGCCCACCAACTGACCAATCCCAGCACAAGCCAACGGCTTTTCCCGGCTCCGAAAAGGCCCAAAAGAGATTTTTGTTAAGCTTTTTTACTGCAGATCCCTTCCCCAGCGCAGCCTTACCTGCCCAGAAGCTGGTCTCCGTGGCAATGGCTGTTTGGCACCAGAACAGGTCGTTCAATTTCCCCGGCTCAGCAGCCCACCCACCCATTGACAGCCCCCAGCACAAGCCAAGGGCTTTTCCTGCCTCCAAAAAGGATCAAAAAGAGCTTTTCGTCAGCCCTTTTTGCTGCAGATCCCTTCCCCAGCACAGTCTTACCTGCCCTGAAGCTGGTCTCCGTGACAATGGCCATTCGGCACCATAACAGGTCGTTCAATTTTTCCGGGGCGGTGCTATCTCCGCCCAGGCTCACTCAGCAGCCCGCCCACCAACTGACCATCCCAGCACAAGCCAAGGGCTTTTACCGCCCCCGAAAAGGCCCAAAAGAGATTTTTGTTAAGCATTTTTACTGCAGATCCCTTCCCCAGCACAGCCTTACCTGCCCTGATGCTGATCTCTATGGCAATGGCTGTTCGGCACCATAACAAGACGTTCAATTTCCCCAGGATGGTGCTGTCTCCACCCAGGCTCACTCAGCAGCCCGCCCACCAACTGACCACCCCCAGCACAAGCCAAGGGCTTTTCCCAGCTCCAAAAAGGCCCAAAAGAGATTATCGTCGGCCCTTTTCGCTGCAAATCCCTTCCTCAGCATAGCCATACCTGCCCTGAAGCTGGTCTCCGTGGCCATAGCCATTCGGCGCCGTAACAGGTCGTTCAGTTTTCCCAGGGTGGTGCTGTCTCCACCCAGGCTCACTCAGCAGCCCGCCCACCAACTGACCACCCCCAGCACAAGCCAAGGGATTTTCCTGGCCGCGAGAAGGCCCAAAATAAGATTTTCATTGGCCCTTTTCTCTCCAGATCCCTTCCCCTGTGCAGCCTTACCTGCCCTGATGCTGGTCTCTATGGCAATGGCTTTTCGGCACCGTAACAGGTCGTTCAATTTCCCCGGGGTGGTGCTGTCTCCGCCCAGGGTCACTCAGCAGCCCGCCCACCAACTGACCACCCCCAGCACAAGCCAAGGTCTTCTCCCAGCTCCAAAAAGGCCCAAAAGAGATTTTCGTCGGCCCTTTTCCTGAAAATCCCTTCCCCAGTACAGCCTTACCTGCCCTGAAGCTGGTCTCCGTGACAATGGCTGTTCGGCACCATAAAAGGTCGTTCAGTTTTCCCAGGGTGGTGCTGTCTCCGCACAGGCTCACTAAGCGGCCTGCCCACCAATTGACCAATCCCAGCACAAGCCAACGGCTTTTCCCAGCTCCGAAAAGGCCCAAAAGAGATTTTTGTTAAGCTTTTTTACTGCAGATCCCTTCCCCAGCGCAGCCTTACCTGCCCAGAAGCTGGTCTCCGTGGCAATGGCTGTTTGGCACCAGAACAGGTCGTTCAATTTCCCCGGCTCAGCAGCCCACCCACCCATTGACAGCCCCCAGCACAAGCCAAGGGCTTTTCCTGCCTCCAAAAAGGATCAAAAAGAGCTTTTCGTCAGCCCTTTTTGCTGCAGATCCCTTCCCCAGCACAGTCTTACCTGCCCTGATGCTGATCTCTATGGCAATGGCTTTTCGGCACCATAACAGATCGTTCAATTTCCCCAGGATGGTGCTATCTCCGCCCAGGCTCACTCAGCAGCCCGCCCACCAATTGACCACCCCCAGCACAAGCCAAGGGCTTTTCCCAGCTCTGAAAAGGCCCCAAAGCGATTTCCATCGGCCCTTTTCGCTGCAAATACCTTCCCCAGTGCAGCCTTACCTGCCCGGAAGCTGGTCTCCGTGGCAATGGCTGTTTGGCACCAGAACAGGTCGTTCAATTTCCCCGGCTCAGCAGCCCACCCACCAATTGACAGCCCCCAGCAAAAACTAAGGGCTTTTCCCAGCTCCGAAAAGGCCCAAAAGAGATTTTTGTTAGCTTTTTTTGCTGCAGATCCCTTCCCCAACTCAGCCTTACCGGCCCTGAAGCTGGTCTCCGTGGCAATGGCTGTTCGGCACCGTAACAGGTCGTTCAGTTTCCCCAGGATGGTGCTATCTCCGCCCAGGCTCACTCAGCAGCCCGCCCACCAACTGACCAATCCCAGCACAAGCCAAGGGCTTTTACCGGCTCCGAAAAGGCCCAAAACAGATTTTTGTTAAGCTTTTTTACTGCAGATCCCTTCCCCAGCGCAGCCTTACCTGCCCTGATGCTGATCTCTATGGCAATGGCTTTTCGGCACCATAACAGATCGTTCAATTTCCCCAGGATGGTGCTGTCACTGCACAGGCTCACTCAGCAGCCCACCCACCAACTGACCACCCCCAGCACAAGCCAAGGGCTTTTCCCAGCTCCGAAAAGCCCAAAAGAGATTTTCGTCGGCCCTTTTCACTGCAGATCCCTTCCCCAGCACAGCCTTACCTGCCCGGAAGCTGGTCTCCGTGGCAATGGCTGTTTGGCACCAGAACAGGTCGTTCAATTTCCCCGGCTCAGCAGCCCACCCACCAATTGACAGCCCCCAGCAAAAACTAAGGGCTTTTACCGGCTCCGAAAAGGCCCAAAAGAGATTTTTGTTAAGCATTTTTACTGCAGATCCCTTCCCCAGCACAGCCTTACCTGCCCTGATGCTGATCTCTATGGCCATGGCTTTTCGGCACCATAACAGATCGTTCAATTTCCCCAGGATGGTGGTGTCTCCACCCAGGCTCAGTCAGCAGCTTGCCCACCAACTGACCACCCCCAGCAGAAGCCAAGGGATTTTCCTGGCCGCGAGAAGGCCCAAAATAAGATTTTCATTGGCCCTTTTCTCTCCAGATCCCTTCCCCAGCGCAGCCTTACCTGCCCTGATGCTGGTCTCCATGGCAATGGCTTTTCGGCACCATAACAGATCGTTCAATTTCCCCAGGATGGTGGTGTCTCCACCCAGGCTCAGTCAGCAGCTCGCCCACCAACTGACCACCCCCAGCACAAGCCAAGGGCTTTTCCTGCCTCCAAAAAGCCCCAAAAAGAGCTTTCCGTCGGCCCTTTTCGCTGCAAATCCCTTCCCCAGCACAGCCTGGCCTGCCCTGAAGCTGGTCTCTGTGGCAATGGCGGTTCGGCACCATAAGAGGTCGTTCAGTTTTCCCGGGGTGGTGCTGTCTCCGCCCAGGCTCACTCAGCAGCCCGCCCACCAACTGATCACCCCCAGCAAAAACTAAGGGCTTTTCCTGCCTCCAAATGGGATCAAAAAGAGCTTTTCGTCAGCTCTTATCGCTGCAGATCCCTTCCCCAGCGCAGCCTTACCTGCCCTGAAGCTGGTCTCCATGGCAATGGCTTTTCGGCACCATAACAGATCGTTCAGTTTCCCCAGGATGGTGCTGTCACTGCACAGGCTCACTCAGCAGCCCGCCCACCAACTGACCACCCCCAGCACAAGCCCAGGGCTTTTCCCAGCTCCGAAAAGCCCAAAAGAGATTTTCGTCGGCCCTTTTCACTGCAGATCCCTTCCCCAGCACAGCCTTACCTGCCCGGAAGCTGGTCTCCGTGGCAATGGCTGTTTGGCACCAGAACAGGTCGTTCAATTTCCCCGGCTCAGCAGCCCACCCACCAATTGACAGCCCCCAGCAAAAACTAAGGGCTTTTACCGGCTCCGAAAAGGCCCAAAAGAGATTTTTGTTAAGCATTTTTACTGCACATCCCTTCCCCAGCACAGCCTTACCTGCCCTGATGCTGATCTCTATGGCCATGGCTTTTCGGCACCATAACAGATCGTTCAATTTCCCCAGGATGGTGGTGTCTCCACCCAGGCTCAGTCAGCAGCTCGCCTACCAACTGATCACCCCCAGCACAAGCCAACGGCTTTTCCTGCCTCCAAAAAGCCCCAAAAAGATCTTTCCGTCGGCCCTTTTCGCTGAAAATCCCTTACCCAGCACAGCCTGGCCTGCCCTGAAGCTGGTCTCTGTGGCAATGGCGGTTCGGCACCATAAGAGGTCGTTCAGTTTTCCCGGGGTGGTGCTGTCTCCGCCCAGGCTCACTCAGCAGCCCGCCTACCAACTGACCACCCCCAGCAAAAACTAAGGGCTTTTCCCAGCTCCAAAAAGGCCCAAAAGAGATTATCGTCAGCCCTTTTCGCTGCAAATCCCTTCCTCAGCATAGCCATATCTGCCCTGAAGCTGGTCTCCGTGGCCATAGCCATTCGGCGCCGTAACAGGTCGTTCAGTTTTCCCGGGGTGGTGCTGTCTCCACCCAGGCTCACTCAGCAGCCCACCCACCAATTGACAGCCCCCAGCACAAGCCAAGGGCTTTTCCTGCCTCCAAAAAGGATCAAAAAAAGCTTTTCGTCAGCTCTTTTCGCTGCAGATCCCTTCCCCAACTCAGCCTTACCTGCCCTGAAGCTGGTCTCCGTGGCAATGGCTGTTCGGCACCATAACAGATCCTTCAATTTCCCCAGGATGGTGCTGTCTCCGCCCAGGCTCACTCAGCAGCCCGCCCACCAACTGACCACCCGCAGCACAAGGCAAGGGCTTCTCCCAGCTTCAAAAAGGCCCAAAAGAGATTTTCGTCGGCCCTTTTCCTGAAAATCCCTTCCCCAGTACAGCCTTACCTGCCCTGAAGCTGGTCTCCGTGACAATGGCTGTTCGGCACTGTAACAGGTCGTTCAGTTTTCCCAGGGTGGTGCTGTCTCTGCCCAGGCTCACTAAGCGGCCTGCCCACCAACTGACCAATCCCAGCACAAGCCAACGGCTTTTCCCGGCTCCGAAAAGGCCCAAAAGAGATTTTTGTTAAGCTTTTTTACTGCAGATCCCTTCCCCAGCGCAGCCTTACCTGCCCGGAAGCTGGTCTCCGTGGCAATGGCTGTTTGGCACCAGAACAGGTCGTTCAATTTCCCCGGCTCAGCAGCCCACCCACCAATTGACAGCCCCCAGCACAAGCCAAGGGCTTTTCCTGCCTCCAAAAAGGATCAAAAAGAGCTTTTCGTCAGCCCTTTTTGCTGCAGATCCCTTCCCCAGCACAGTCTTACCTGCCCTGAAGCTGGTCTCCGTGACAATGGCCATTCGGCACCATAACAGGTCGTTCAATTTTTCCGGGGCGGTGCTATCTCCGCCCAGGCTCACTCAGCAGCCCGCCCACCAACTGACCAATCCCAGCACAAGCCAAGGGCTTTTACCGGCTCCGAAAAGGCCCAAAAGAGATTTTTGTTAAGCATTTTTACTGCAGATCCCTTCCCCAGCACAGCCTTACCTGCCCTGATGCTGATCTCTATGGCAATGGCTTTTCGGCACCATAACAGATTGTTCAATTTCCCCAGGATGGTGGTGTCTCCACCCAGGCTCAGTCAGCAGCTCGCCCACCAACTGACCACCCCCAGCACAAGCCAACGGCTTTTCCTGCCTCCAAAAAGGCTCAAGAAGAGCTTTCCGTCGGCCCTTTTCGCTGAAAATCCCTTACCCAGCACAGCCTGGCCTGCCCTGAAGCTGGTCTCCGTGGCAATGGCGGTTCGGCACCATAAGAGGTCGTTCAGTTTTCCCGGGGCGGTGCTGTCTCCGCCCAGGCTCACTCAGCAGCCCGCCCACCAACTGACCACCCCCAGCAAAAACTAAGGGCTTTTCCCAGGTCCGAAAACGCCCAAAGGAGATTTTCGTTATCATTTTTTGCTGCAGATCCCTTCCCCAGCACAGCCTTACCTGCCCTGAAGCTGGTCTCCGTGGCAATGGCTGTTTGGCACCATAAGAGGTCGTTCAATTTCCCTGGCTCAGCAGCCCACCCACCAATTGACAGCCCCCAGCACAAGCCAAGGGCTTTTCCTGCCTCCAAAAAGGATCAAAAAGAGCTTTTCATCAGCTCTTTTCGCTGCAGATCCCTTCCCCAACTCAGCCTTACCTGCCCTGAAGCTGGTCTCTATGGCAATGGCTGTTCGGCACCATAACAGATCGTTCAGTTTTCCCGGGGTGGTGCTGTCTCCACCCAGGCTCACTCAACAGCCCGCCCACCAACTGACCACCCCCAGCACAAGCCAAGGGCTTTTCCCAGCTCCGAAAAGCCCAAAAGAGATTTTCGTCGGCCCTTTTCACTGCAGATCCCTTCCCCAGCACAGCCTTACCTGCCCGGAAGCTGGTCTCCGTGGCAATGGCTGTTTGGCACCAGAACAGGTCGTTCAATTTCCCCGGCTCAGCAGCCCACCCACCAATTGACAGCCCCCAGCAAAAACTAAGGGCTTTTACCGGCTTCGAAAAGGCCCAAAAGAGATTTTTGTTAAGCATTTTTACTGCAGATCCCTTCCCCAGCACAGCCTTACCTGCCCTGATGCTGATCTCTATGGCAATGGCTTTTCGGCACCATAACAGGTCGTTCAATTTCCCCAGGATGGTGGTGTCTCCACCCAGGCTCAGTCAGCAGCTCGCCCACCAACTGACCACCCCCAGCACAAGCCAACGGCTTTTCCTGCCTCCAAAAAGGCTCAAGAAGAGCTTTCCGTCGGCCCTTTTTGCTGAAAATCCCTTACCCAGCACAGCCTGGCCTGCCCTGAAGCTGGTCTCTGTGGCAATGGCTGTTTGGCACCAGAACAGGTCGTTCAGTTTTCCCGGGGTGGTGCTGTCTCCACCCAGGCTCACTCAGCAGCCCGCCCACCAACTGACCACCCCCAGCACAAGCCAAGCGCTTTTCCCAGCTCCAAAAAGGCCCAAGCAAAGATTTCCGTCGGCCCTTTTCACTGAAAATCCCTTCCCCAGCACAGCCTTGCCTGCCCTGAAGCTGGTCTCTGTGGCAATGGCTGTTCGGCACCAGAACAGGTCGTTCATTTCTCCCGGGGTGGTGCTGCCTCCGCCCAGGCTCACTCAGCAGCCCGCCCACCAACTGACCACCCCCAGCACAAGCCAAGGGCTTTTCCCAGCTCCAAAAAGGCCCAAAAGAGATTTTTGTCGGCCCTTTTCGCTGCAAATCCCTTCCCCAGCACAGCCTTACCTGCCCTGAAGCTGGTCTCCGTGGCAATGGCTGTTTGGCACCAGAACAGGTCGTTCAATTTCCCCGGCTCAGCAGCCCACCCACCAATTGACAGCCCCCAGCACAAGCCAAGGGCTTTTCCTGCCTCCAAAAAGGATCAAAGAGAGCTATTCATCAGCCCTTTTTGCTGCAGATCCCTTCCCCACCATAGCCTTACCTGCCCTGAAGCTGGTCTCCGTGGCCATAGCCATTCGGCGCCGTAACAGGTCGTTCAGTTTTCCCAGGGTGGTGCTGTCTCTGCCCAGGCTCACTAAGCGGCCTGCCCACCAACTGACCAATCCCAGCACAAGCCAACGGCTTTTCCCGGCTCCGAAAAGGCCCAAAAGAGATTTTTGTTAAGCTTTTTTACTGCAGATCCCTTCCCCAGCGCAGCCTTACCTGCCCGGAAGCTGGTCTCCGTGGCAATGGCTGTTTGGCACCAGAACAGGTCGTTCAATTTCCCCGGCTCAGCAGCCCACCCACCTATTGACAGCCCCCAGCACAAGCCAAGGGCTTTTCCTGCCTCCAAAAAGGATCAAAAAGAGCTTTTCGTCAGCCCTTTTTGCTGCAGATCCCTTCCCCAGCACAGTCTTACCTGCCCTGAAGCTGGTCTCCGTGACAATGGCCATTCGGCACCATAACAGGTCGTTCAATTTTTCCGGGGCAGTGCTATCTCCGCCCAGGCTCACTCAGCAGCCCGCCCACCAACTGACCAATCCCAGCACAAGCCAACGGCTTTTCCCGGCTCCGAAAAGGCCCAAAAGAGATTTTTGTTAAGCATTTTTACTGCAGATCCCTTCCCCAGCACAGCCTTACCTGCCCTGATGCTGATCTCTATGGCAATGGCTTTTCGGCACCATAACAGATCATTCAATTTCCCCAGGATGGTGGTGTCTCCACCCAGGCTCAGTCAGCAGCTCGCCCACCAACTGACCACCCCCAGCACAAGCCAACGGCTTTTCCTGCCTCCAAAAAGGCTCAAGAAGAGCTTTCCGTCGGCCCTTTTCGCTGAAAATCCCTTACCCAGCACAGCCTGGCCTGCCCTGAAGCTGGTCTCTGTGGCAATGGCTGTTCGGCACCATAACAAGTCGTTCAATTTCCCCAGGATGGTGCTGTCTCCGCCCAGGCTCACTCAGCAGCCCGCCCACCAACTGACCACCCGCAGCACAAGGCAAGGGCTTCTCCCAGCTCCAAAAAGGCCCAAAAGAGATTTTCGTTGGCCCTTTTCCTGAAAATCCCTTCCCCAGTACAGCCTTACCTGCCCTGAAGCTGGTCTCCGTGACAACGGCTGTTCGGCACTGTAACAGGTCGTTCAGTTTTCCCAGGGTGGTGCTGTCTCCGCCCAGGCTCACTAAGCGGCCTGCCCACCAACTGACCAATCCCAGCACAAGCCAACGGCTTTTCCCGGCTCCGAAAAGGCCCAAAAGAGATTTTTGTTAAGCATTTTTACTGCAGATCCCTTCCCCAGCACAGCCTTACCTGCCCGGAAGCTGGTCTCCGTGGCAATGGCTGTTTGGCACCAGAACAGGTCGTTCAATTTCCCCGGCTCAGCAGCCCACCCACCTATTGACAGCCCCCAGCACAAGCCAAGGGCTTTTCCTGCCTCCAAAAAGGATCAAAAAGAGCTTTTCGTCAGCCCTTTTTGCTGCAGATCCCTTCCCCAGCACAGTCTTACCTGCCCTGAAGCTGGTCTCCGTGACAATGGCCATTCGGCACCATAACAGGTCGTTCAATTTCCCCGCGGTGGTGCTGTCTCCGCCCAGGCTCACTCAGCAGCCCGCCCACCAACTGACCAATCCCAGCACAAGCCAAGGGCTTTTACCGGCTCCGAAAAGGCCCAAAAGAGATTTTTGTTAAGCATTTTTACTGCAGATCCCTTCCCCAGCACAGCCTTACCTGCCCTGATGCTGATCTCTATGGCCATGGCTTTTCGGCACCATAACAGATCGTTCAATTTCCCCAGGATGGTGGTGTCTCCACGCAGGCTCAGTCAGCAGCTCGCCCACCAACTGACCACCCCCAGCACAAGCCAACGGCTTTTCCTGCCTCCAAAAAGGCTCAAGAAGAGCTTTCCGTCGGCCCTTTTCGCTGAAAATCCCTTACCCAGCACAGCCTGGCCTGCCCTGAAGCTGGTCTCTGTGGCAATGGCGGTTCGGCACCATAAGAGGTCGTTCAGTTTTCCCGGGGTGGTGCTGTCTCCGCCCAGGCTCACTCAGCAGCCCGCCCACCAACTGACCACCCCCAGCACAAGCTAAGGACTCTTCCCGACTCAGAAAAGCCCCAAAAACAGCTTTTCGTCGGCCCTTTTTGCTGCAGATCCCTTCCCCAGCACAGCCTTACCTGCCCTGAAGCTGGTCTCCATGGCAATGGCTGTTCGGCACCAGAACAGGTCGTTCAATTTCCCCGGGGTGGTGGTGTCTCCACCCAGGCTCAGTCAGCAGCCCGCCTACCAACTGATCACCCCCAGCACAAGCCAAGTGCTTTTCCTGCCTCCAAATGGGATCAAAAAGAGCTTTTCGTCAGCTCTTATCGCTGCAGATCCCTTCCCCAGCGCAGCCTTACCTGCCCTGAAGCTGGTCTCCGTGGCAATGGCTGTTCGGCACCAGAACAGGTCGTTCAGTTTTCCCGGGGTGGTGGTGTCTCCACCCAGGCTCAGTCAGCAGCTCGCCCACCAACTGACCACCCCCAGCACAAGCCAAGGGCTTTTCCCAGCTCCAAAAAGGCCCAAAAGAGATTATCGTCGGGCCTTTTTGCTGCAAATCCCTTCCCCAGCATAGCCTTACCTGCCCTGAAGCTGGTCTCCGTGGCCATAGCCATTCGGCGCCGTAACAGGTCGTTCAGTTTTCCCAGGGTGGTGCTGTCTCCGCCCAGGCTCACTCAGCAGCCCGCCCACCAACTGACCACCCCCAGCAGAAGCCAAGGGATTTTCCTGGCTGCGAGAAGGCCCAAAATAAGATTTTCATTGGCCCTTTTCTCTCCAGATCCCTTCCCCAGCGCAGCCTTACCTGCCCTGATGCTGGTCTCCATGGCAATGGCTTTTCGGCACCATAACAGATCGTTCAATTTCCCCAGGATGGTGGTGTCTCCACCCAGGCTCAGTCAGCAGCTCGCCCACCAACTGACCACCCCCAGCACAAGCCAAGGGCTTTTCCTGCCTCCAAAAAGCCCCAAAAAGACCTTTCCGTCGGCCCTTTTCGCTGAAAATCCCTTACCCAGCACAGCCTGGCCTGCCCTGAAGCTGGTCTCTGTGGCAATGGCGGTTCGGCACCATAAGAGGTCGTTCAGTTTTCCCGGGGCGGTGCTGTCTCCGCCCAGGCTCACTCAGCAGCCCGCCCACCAACTGACCACCCCCAGCACAAGCCAACGGATTTTCCTGGCCGCGAGAAGGCCCAAAATAAGATTTTCATTGGCCCTTTTCTCTCCAGATCCCTTCCCCAACGCAGCCTTACCTGCCCTGATGCTGGTCTCCATGGCAATGGCTTTTCGGCACCGTAACAGGTCGTTCAGTTTTCCCGGGGTGGTGCTGTCTCCGCCCAGGCTCACTCAGCAGCCCGCCCACCAACTGACCACCCCCAGCACAAGCCAACAGTTTTTCCCGGCTCCGAAAAGGCCCAGAAGAGATTTTCATTATCATTTTTTGCTGCAGATCCCTTCCCCAGCACAGCCTTACCTGCCCTGAAGCTGGTCTCCGTGGCAATGGGTGTTTGGCACCAGAACAGGTCGTTCAATTTCCCCGGCTCAGCAGCCCACCCACCAATTGACAGCCCCCAGCACAAGCCAAGGGCTTTTCCTGCCTCCAAAAAGGATCAAAAAGAGATTTTCGTCAGCTCTTTTCGCTGCAGATCCCTTCCCCAACTCAGCCTTACCTGCCCTGAAGCTGGTCTCCGTGGCAATGGCTGTTCGGCACCATAACAGATCGTTCAGTTTTCCCAGGGTGGTGCTGTCTCCACCCAGGCTCACTCAACAGCCCGCCCACCAACTGACCACCCCCAGCACAAGCCAAGGGCTTTTCCCAGCTCCGAAAAGCCCAAAAGAGATTTTCGTCAGCTCTTTTCGCTGCAGATCCCTTCCCCAACTCAGCCTTACCTGCCCTGAAGCTGGTCTCCGTGGCAATGGCTGTTTGGCACCAGAACAGGTCGTTCAATTTCCCCGGCTCAGCAGCCAACCCACCAATTGACAGTCCCCAGCAAAAACTAAGGGCTTTTCCCAAATCCGAAAAGGATCAAAAAGAGCTTTTCGTCAGCTCTTTTCGCTGCAGATCCCTTCCCCAACTCAGCCTTACCTGCCCTGAAGCTGGTCTCCGTGGCAATGGCTGTTCGGCACCATAACAGATCCTTCAATTTCCCCAGGATGGTGCTGTCTCCGCCCAGGCTCACTCAGCAGCCCGCCCACCAACTGACCACCCGCAGCACAAGGCAAGGGCTTCTCCCAGCTCCAAAAAGGCCCAAAAGAGATTTTCGTCGGCCCTTTTCCTGAAAATCCCTTCCCCAGTACAGCCTTACCTGCCCTGAAGATGGTCTCCATGACAACGGCTGTTCGGCACTGTAACAGGTCGTTCAGTTTTCCCAGGGTGGTGCTGTCTCTGCCCAGGCTCACTAAGCGGCCTGCCCACCAACTGACCAATCCCAGCACAAGCCAACGGCTTTTCCCGGCTCCGAAAAGGCCCAAAAGAGATTTTTGTTAAGTTTTTTTACTGCAGATCCCTTCCCCAGCGCAGCCTTACCTGCCCGGAAGCTGGTCTCCGTGGCAATGGCTGTTTGGCACCAGAACAGGTCGTTCAATTTCCCCGGCTCAGCAGCCCACCCACCTATTGACAGCCCCCAGCACAAGCCAAGGGCTTTTCCTGCCTCCAAAAAGGATCAAATAGAGCTTTTCGTCAGCCCTTTTTGCTGCAGATCCCTTCCCCAGTACAGTCTTACCTGCCCTGAAGCTGGTCTCCGTGACAATGGCCATTCGGCACCATAACAGGTCGTTCAATTTCCCCGGGGTGGTGCTGTCTCCGCCCAGGCTCACTCAGCAGCCCGCCCACCAACTGACCAATCCCAGCACAAGCCAAGGGCTTTTACCGGCTCCGAAAAGGCCCAAAAGAGATTTTTGTTAAGCATTTTTACTGCAGATCCCTTCCCCAGCACAGCCTTACCTGCCCTGATGCTGATCTCTATGGCAATGGCTTTTCGGCACCATAACAGATCGTTCAATTTCCCCAGGATGGTGGTGTCTCCACCCAGGCTCAGTCAGCAGCTCGCCCACCAACTGACCACCCCCAGCACAAGCCAACGGCTTTTCCTGCCTCCAAAAAGGCTCAAGAAGAGCTTTCCGTCGGCCCTTTTCGCTGAAAATCCCTTACCCAGCACAGCCTGGCCTGCCCTGAAGCTGGTCTCTGTGGCAATGGCGGTTCGGCACCATAAGATGTCGTTCAGTTTTCCCGGGGTGGTGCTGTCTCCGCCCAGGCTCACTCAGCAGCCCGCCCACCAACTGACCACCCCCAGCACAAGCCAACGGATTTTCCTGGCCGCGAGAAGGCCCAAAATAAGATTTTCATTGGCCCTTTTCTCTCCAGATCCCTTCCCCAACGCAGTCTTACCTGCCCTGATGCTGGTCTCCATGGCAATGGCTTTTCGGCACCGTAACAGGTCGTTCAGTTTTCCCGGGGTGGTGCTGTCTCCACCCAGGCTCACTCAGCAGCCCGCCCACCAACTGACCACCCGCAGCACAAGCCAACAGTTTTTCCCGGCTCCGAAAAGGCCCAGAAGAGATTTTCATTATCATTTTTTGCTGCAGATCCCTTCCCCAGCACAGCCTTACCTGCCCTGAAGCTGGTCTCCGTGGCAATGGCTGTTTGGCACCAGAACAGGTCGTTCAATTTCCCTGGCTCAGCAGCCCACCCACCAATTGACAGCCCCCAGCACAAGCCAAGGGCTTTTCCTGCCTCCAAAAAGGATCAAAAAAAGCTTTTCGTCAGCTCTTTTCGCTGCAGATCCCTTCCCCAACTCAGCCTTACCTGCCCTGAAGCTGGTCTCCGTGGCAATGGCTGTTCGGCACCATAACAAGTCGTTCAATTTCCCCAGGATGGTGCTGTCTCCGCCCAGGCTCACTCAGCAGCCCGCCCACCTACTGACCACCCGCAGCACAAGGCAAGGGCTTCTCCCAGCTCCAAAAAGGCCCAAAAGAGATTTTCGTCGGCCCTTTTCCTGAAAATCCCTTCCCCAGTACAGCCTTACCTGCCCTGAAGATGGTCTCCATGACAACGGCTGTTCGGCACTGTAACAGGTCGTTCAGTTTTCCCAGGGTGGTGCTGTCTCTGCCCAGGCTCACTAAGCGGCCTGCCCACCAACTGACCAATCCCAGCACAAGCCAACGGCTTTTCCCGGCTCCGAAAAGGCCCAAAAGAGATTTTTGTTAAGTTTTTTTACTGCAGATCCCTTCCCCAGCGCAGCCTTACCTGCCCGGAAGCTGGTCTCCGTGGCAATGGCTGTTTGGCACCAGAACAGGTCGTTCAATTTCCCCGGCTCAGCAGCCCACCCACCCATTGACAGCCCCCAGCACAAGCCAAGGGCTTTTCCTGCCTCCAAAAAGGATCAAAAAGAGCTTTTCGTCAGCCCTTTTTGCTGCAGATCCCTTCCCCAGCACAGTCTTACCTGCCCTGAAGCTGGTCTCCGTGGCAATGGCTGTTCGGCACCATAACAGATCGTTCAGTTTTCCCAGGGTGGTGCTGTCTCCACCCAGGCTCACTCAACAGCCCGCCCACCAACTGACCACCCCCAGCACAAGCCAAGGGCTTTTCCCAGCTCCGAAAAGCCCAAAAGAGATTTTCGTCAGCTCTTTTCGCTGCAGATCCCTTCCCCAACTCAGCCTTACCTGCCCTGAAGCTGCTCTCCGTGGCAATGGCTGTTTGGCACCAGAACAGGTCGTTCAATTTCCCCGGCTCAGCAGCCAACCCACCAATTGACAGCCCCCAGCAAAAACTAAGGGCTTTTCCCAAATCCGAAAAGGATCAAAAAGAGCTTTTCGTCAGCTCTTTTCGCTGCAGATCCCTTCCCCAACTCAGCCTTACCTGCCCTGAAGCTGGTCTCCGTGGCAATGGCTGTTCGGCACCATAAGAGGTCGTTCAATTTCCCCAGGATGGTGCTGTCTCCGCCCAGGCTCACTCAGCAGCCCACCCACCAACTGACCACCCGCAGCACAAAGCAAGGGCTTCTCCCAGCTCCAAAAAGGCCCAAAAGAGATTTTCGTCGGCCCTTTTCCTGAAAATCCCTTCCCCAGTACAGCCTTACCTGCCCTGAAGATGGTCTCCGTGACAACGGCTGTTCGGCACTGTAACAGGTCGTTCAGTTTTCCCAGGGTGGTGCTGTCTCTGCCCAGGCTCACTAAGCGGCCTGCCCACCAACTGACCAATCCCAGCACAAGCCAACGGCTTTTCCCGGCTCCGAAAAGGCCCAAAAGAGATTTTTGTTAAGTTTTTTTACTGCAGATCCCTTCCCCAGCGCAGCCTTACCTGCCCGGAAGCTGGTCTCCGTGGCAATGGCTGTTTGGCACCAGAACAGGTCGTTCAATTTCCCCGGCTCAGCAGCCCACCCACCTATTGACAGCCCCCAGCACAAGCCAAGGGCTTTTCCTGCCTCCAAAAAGGATCAAAAAGAGCTTTTCGTCAGCCCTTTTTGCTGCAGATCCCTTCCCCAGCACAGTCTTACCTGCCCTGAAGCTGGTCTCCGTGACAATGGCCATTCGGCACCATAACAGGTCGTTCAATTTTTCCGGGGCGGTGCTATCTCCGCCCAGGCTCACTCAGCAGCCCGCCCACCAACTGACCAATCCCAGCACAAGCCAAGGGCTTTTACCGGCTCCGAAAAGGCCCAAAAGAGATTTTTGTTAAGCATTTTTACTGCAGATCCCTTCCCCAGCACAGCCTTACCTGCCCTGATGCTGATCTCTATGGCAATGGCTTTTCGGCACCATAACAGATCGTTCAATTTCCCCAGGATGGTGGTGTCTCCACCCAGGCTCAGTCAGCAGCTCGCCCACCAACTGACCACCCGCAGCACAAGGCAACGGATTTTCCCAGCCCTGAAAAGGCCCCAAAGCGATTTCCATCGGCCCTTTTCGCTGCAAATACCTTCCCCAGTGCAGCCTTACCTGCCCTGAAGCTGGTCTCCATGGCAGTGGCTGCTCGGCACCATAACAGGTCATTCAGTTTTTCTGGGTGGTGCTGTCTCCGCCCAGGCTATTCAGAAGCCTGCCCACCCACTGACCACCCCCAGCACAAGCTACGGACTTTTCCCGACTCAGAAAAGCCCCAAAAACAGCTTTTCGTCGGCCCTTTTCGCTGCAGATCCCTTCCCCAGCACAGCCTTACCTGCCCGGAAGCTGGTCTCCGTGGCAATGGCTGTTTGGCACCAGAACAGGTCGTTCAATTTCCCCGGCTCAGCAGCCAACCCACCAATTGACAGCCCCCAGCAAAAAACTAAGGGCTTTTCCCAAATCCGAAAAGGATCAAAAAGAGCTTTTCGTCAGCTCTTTTCGCTGCAGATCCCTTCCCCAACTCAGCCTTACCTGCCCTGAAGCTGGTCTCCGTGGCAATGGCTGTTCGGCACCATAACAAGTCGTTCAATTTCCCCAGGATGGTGCTGTCTCCGCCCAGGCTCACTCAGCAGCCCGCCCACCAACTGACCACCCGCAGCACAAAGCAAGGGCTTCTCCCAGCTCCAAAAAGGCCCAAAAGAGATTTTCGTCGGCCCTTTTCCTGAAAATCCCTTCCCCAGTACAGCCTTACCTGCCCTGAAGATGGTCTCCGTGACAACGGCTGTTCGGCACTGTAACAGGTCGTTCAGTTTTCCCAGGGTGGTGCTGTCTCTGCCCAGGCTCACTAAGCGGCCTGCCCACCAACTGACCAATCCCAGCACAAGCCAACGGCTTTTCCCGGCTCCGAAAAGGCCCAAAAGAGATTTTTGTTAAGTTTTTTTACTGCAGATCCCTTCCCCAGCACAGCCTTACCTGCCCGGAAGCTGGTCTCCGTGGCAATGGCTGTTTGGCACCAGAAGAGGTCGTTCAATTTCCCCGGCTCAGCAGCCCACCCACCAATTGACAGCCCCCAGCAAAAACTAAGGGCTTTTCCGAGCTCCGAAAATGCCCAAAAGAGATTTTTGTTAGCTTTTTTTGCTGCAGATCCCTTCCCCAACTCAGCCTTACCGGCCCTGAAGCTGGTCTCCGTGGCAATGGCTGTTCGGCACCGTAACAGGTCGTTCAATTTCCCCGGGGTGGTGCTGTCTCCGCCCAGGCTCACTCAGCAGCCCGCCCACCAACTGAC
>CANTUZ010000027.1:5355180-5381261 GCA_947846985.1 Fratercula arctica
ATCTGCCAGTGAGTCGAAAAAGGCGGGGTTGTCTAAAAAAAAAATGCAAAGATCTAGTGACCCGTATCGATGACTGTGCCAGAGATGGTGCCGAATGCTTTTTCCTCCACTTGGCTGTAGTCTTCACAAACCTTCCCAAAAGAAGGAAGCTTTAGATTCCTACCCAGCTTTGTGCTCAAAGTTGTTCCCCCGCCCCCTTTCGGCAAAATGTCAACTGCCAGCGTTTCCCCATAGTCGCCCTTTTGTTGTGCCGTAACAGCGCAGGACAGATGGAAAGGATCCGGAGTGCTCTGTGAGTATGAGGTAGGTCTGCGATGCACGTCTGCTTTTTCCCTAAGCATGGACTTTGAAGTTAACAGGAAGGCTTCATCAGCTCTCCTTTTATAGTTTTTGTATGAAATACTTTAAGAAAACACTAAAAATAATGTGAGGTCTGTCTAAAAATAATGTGGGGCCTCCCGCCCCGCCCTCGGCCACGCCCCGCCGCACTCTCTCTTGTGCTGCCCTCCTGTGGCCAAAGCGCGGTACTGCAGCGCCTGCCGCGGCGCCGGACGCGAGCCGGGTGCGGGCAGCGCCGGGGAGTTAGCCGAGAGCGGACGGAGGCAAGCGGGCAAGAAGGCGGACAGCCCGCGGGCGCAGACGCCGGGCGCCTCCCCAGCTGCGGGAGCTAGCCCGGCGTCTCCCCGATCACGCCCCCGCCCGTGCCGCCCTCAACCGCCGTGGCCCCCCCGCAGGCGCTGGCCCACACGCTACCGCCCTCTCTCGGCCCCGCCTCCCGACCTCTCTCGGCCCCCGCCTCCCGCCCCGCCCTCGGCCCCGCCTCCGCCCCGCCCTCGGCCCCGCCTCCCGCCCTCGGCCCCGCCTTCGGCCCGCCTCCCGCCCTCGGCCCCGCCTCCGCCCCGCCCTCGGCCCCGCCTCCCGCCCCGCCCTCGGCCCCGCCTTCGGCCCCGCCTCCCGCCCTCGGACCCCGCCTCCCGCCCCGCCCTCGGCCCCGCCTCCCGCCCGCCCTCGGCCCCGCCTCCCGCCCGACCTCGGCCACGCCCCGCCGTACTCTCTCTTGTGCTGCCCTCCTGTGGCCAAAGCGCGGTACTGCAGCGCCTGCCGCGGCGCCGGACGCGAGCCGGGTGCGGGCAGCGCCGGGGAGTTAGCCGAGAGCGGACGGAGGCAAAGCGGGCAAGAAGGCGGACAGCCCGCGGGCGCAAACGCCGGGCGCCTCCCCAGCTCGCCAGAGCTCGCCCGGAGTCTCCCCGATCACGCCCCCGCCCGTGCCGCCCGCCACCGCCGTGGCGCCCCCCCCGGCAGGCGCTGGCCCACGCGCAGCCGCAGCGGCCGCTGCCCCCGAGCTGCGGGAGCCCCGTCCGCCCTCGAAGCTCGGGACCCCAGGGAGCGCTGCGGCGGGGGGCCGGGCAGTGCTCCAGGCTTATTTCGTGCTTTCGCATACAACTCTCTACAGATTTTAAGAAGAAAAATGGGGTGCTGCCGCCCGGAGGCCGTTCCTACGGGTGGGGAGCAGCGCGTACGCCGTGACACCGCCCCCGCCCTCCCTCGGGCACGGCCCCCGGCCTCGGCCACGCCCCCCGCCCTCCGTTACGCCCCCGCTCTCCCTCGGCCCCGCCCCCCGTTCTCCTTCGCCCCCCCGCCCTCCCTCGGCCCCGCCCCGCCCTCCGACGGCCCCGCCCCCCGCCTTCGGTTACGCCCCCGCTCTCCCTCGGCCCCGCCCCCCGTTCTCCTTCGCCCCCCCGCCCTCCCTCGGCCCCGCCCCGCCCTCCGACGGCCCCGCCCCCCGCCTTCGGTTACGCCCCCGCTCTCCCTCGGCCCCGCCCCCCGCTCGCCTTCGGTCCTTCGGTCCCCCGCCCTCCCTCGGCCCCGCCCCTCGCCCTCTCTCGGCCCCGCCCCTCGTCCTCCCTCGGCCCCGCCCCCGCCCCGCTCTCGCTAGTGCTGCCTCCCCGTGGCCACAGCGTGGTACTGCAGCGCCGGTCACGCACGGGCGGCTGCCGGGCGCCATCCCCGCCGGCGGGGCCGGGCCGGGACCACCGGCGAGGCGAGCGAGCCCCTTCGGCCGGGGCGGGGGTGTCTCCTGCCCGCTGGCCGCCCGGGGATGGCGGGGCGGGAAGCGTCAAACCGCCCGCTGCGGCAGGCTGCCGCGGCGCCGGACGCGAGCCGGGTCCGGGCGGCGCCGGGGAGTTAGCCGAGAGCGGACGGAAGGCAAGCGGGCAAGAAGGCGGACAGCCCGCGGGCGCAGACGCCGGGCGCCTCCCCAGCTCGCCAGAGCTCGCCCGGAGTCTCCCCGATCACGCCCCCGCCCGTGCCGCCCGCCACCGCCGTGGCCCCCCCCCGGCAGGCGCTGGCCCACGCGCAGCCGCAGCGGCCGCTGCCCCCGAGCTGCGGGAGCCCCGTCCGCCCTCGAAGCTCGGGACCCCAGGGAGCGCTGCGGCGGGGGGCCGGGCAGTGCTCCAGGCTTATTTCGTGCTTTCGCATACAACTCTCTACAGTTTTTAAGAAGAAAAAGCCGTGTTTTGGTGAATCCCCTCCGCCCTCCAGCCCGTCCTGCCCGGCCGCAGGGCTCCGTCGCCATGGCAACGGCCCCGGCCCCCGCCGGAGCGTCCTCACCATGGCAACCGCGCTGGGGCGCATGCGCGGGAGAATGGGCCGACCACAGCGCGGGCGCCGCGCTCCCATTGGTCGGGTCGCCTCGCCGCGCTTCGATTGGTCGGATCGTCTCGCCGCGCTTGGATTGGCCGGATCGGATCGCCGGGGCGGTCCGCGGTGGGGATTGACGGCGACGAAGGGCCACTGGAGCTGAGATGCCCAGGAGCGGAGTGGGCGATGGCCAATGGGCGCGCGGCATGGGAGGGCCGTCGGCGGCGGGCCGCGGCGCTCCGGAAGCGGAAGGGGCCCGGGGAAAATGGCGGGCAGGTGGAAGCGGGCGCGGAGCGGCCCGGGGAGAACGCGGGGCCCGGCGGGCGGGCCGTGGGCCGGACCGGGTCCGCGGGGCCGCCGCGAGCACGTCGTGAAGCACCTGGAGCGCGTGAAGGTGAGCGGGTGGCGGCGGGGGAAGCTGGCGGGGAGCCGGCGGGGTCCCGAGGCGAGACGGGGGGACCCGAGGGGGGCACGGGCAGCCTGAGGGGGTCTCAGTGGGCATTGTGGTGTCGGAGGGGGCTGGCTGAGCCCGGCTTCCCGCGGGGTCCCTTCGACCTGGAGGGGTTGGGGTGCGCTGCTGGCGATGCCGCGGCAACGAAACCCGGAGCGGCGGTAATTGAGCGGCGGGCGGGCCGAGCTGGTGCCGCCCCGCAGAGACGCGGGGCGGGGCCCTCGGCAGTTCCCCAGCGCTCCCCAAAACTGCCCGTGGGGGCTCGTGGGGGTGCTGGGCCGTGGGGCGGCTGCGCTCCCCCCGCCCCTCGGCATCGGCCAGGGGCGTCGCAGAGGAGGTGAGGAAGCAGAGAGGGGGAGCCGGTTTGGGGCCCCACCTGGAGACCAGGTCTTCTGCTCCTGGGGCTGGCAAAGGGGCTTGTGTGGCTGGTTTTGGGGCTGAGAAAGAGAGGGAATTGAGCTGCTTTGGCCTCAGGAAGGGGGGCCAAGATGAAATCCACGCTGGGCGCCTCTCTCTGTGTGGCGGGTCCGTCCTGGCCCCGCTCCTGAGGGCAGAGGTGGGGTGGAGGTCCCCCGGCTGGTCCCCGTTGGCTGGGTGTGAGAAACAGGCTCATTTCTCGCCTCCTCTTTTCCTAGGGTCACCTTCTGCGTCCTGGGAAGAGAATCCTGCACGGCTGATTCCGTTTGTGGCTCAGGTAATGGCGCGTGTAGGGCTGGGGGAGCGGGGAGACTCGTTGGTGAGTTCGGGAATGCTACAGGCAACCCACGTCAAACCTGCAGGAAAGGCAACTTTGCTGCCCGTGCAGGAAAGCTGACGAGGAGGAGCTGCAGTTCACAGAGAGTGCCTCCTTCCTGAGTTGGCGCCTTGGTAGTTCGGAGTGTTTTCCTTTGGGGTATAAGAGTGAACTTTCGCCTTGGGTAAATTGAGAGTTGCCCGTTCCCTTCTTTAGGGTCAGGTGTTTCTCTTCTGTTTGTTCCTACTGATTTCGTGGGCAAAGGGGAAATAGCCTTTTCTTTTTTGATGCGTAACTAAATTTTTATTAGGATGTGGTGTCAGTGTAGTTAATTTTTGAGCACCTAGACGCTGGTAGAAATGTAACGAGTGAAACGTGATGGAAAGGGATGTGTCGCTTGATTTTTATTCAGTTTTTCTTTTTATGAAGAGTGGTGATGGCGTGTTTTTCTGTGGCTCGATGCACGTTCCGTGGAGCCTTCAGTCTAGGACTTCTAAGTACAAAAAGTTTGTCCCTCCGGAGAAGGACTCGTCCTTTGTAGGACTGAGGTGTAGACTTGGAGGGTCTCTTAAGGGCGTGATCAGAATTAAAGCCAGATTTCACTGAATGGTGCTGCTGTGGGTTCTTTGCTTTACTTAACGTCCCCACAGCTTCCTCATGGATGGGAGCTCTGAATCGTAATTGCTTTTCAGTCTCCAAGGCATTTCTTTCCCCAAGGAGAGACTACGTTTAAAAGTTAACGAGTTTCCTCTCAAACGTGCCCGTCAATGAAACTGAGTTATGATAAGGAAACCCCCCAAAACGACACAACTCTTAGAGATCTGGACCGTTTCTGGACACCTATTCCTCGCGTGCAAATGTCCTCGGGACACAGGTGGTCTGCACGTCATGCTCTGACAAGACCATATGCTGGGAGAGGGAAAGATACAAAGTCCTGGGGTTTGTGTTTGTTTGTTTTGTGGGGGTTCTTGTGGGTGTGTGTTCACGCTTTCAAAAACAGAGTGCAATGCTGACTGCCGGTGGCAGCCTGCAGAGCTCTCTTGCTGCCTGAGCTCTCCTTGTCTTTTCCCCTCCTCTTTCAGGGTTGTAACTTTCAGTTGGCTAATTTTAGAAGAGCAATTAAGTGACGTGTCTGTGTAATACTGCTGGTAATTCCAGGAAGGTAAATGCTTGAACCCGTAGTGAAAGTCTTGGCTACAAGTAGAATTTCTGAAGGAAGAGCAGCCGTGGCAGGAAGCGAATGGCAAGTTGCGCATCCCCTGAAATGGGTGCGGGTGAAGCTGCGCTTGGGCGTGCAGCCTGCGGTGGCGGGGACTCCTCATGAAACCAGCCGGGCGTGGGCGGGCACCTGCAGTGTTGCGCTCTGGCCTGGGAGCGTGCCGTACTTTTGATGTTGGGAGAGGGAATAGAGCGTGTGCCTGGTAAAGCCAAGGGCAGTCAAAAGCTGGGAGGGACCCTGCGCGGGTTTGGTGGCGCAAGGTCACTTTGAAAAGATCTTGGCCATTTGGAGAAACGGCCTGGAAAAAAAAGATGCTTTGTTGCAAGGAGGCAGATTATAAGGACAGGTGGGTGGCTGTACCCTTTAGGAAAGTTATTCAGATCGGGATGCATCGGGTGAGGAAATCGTGGCTCTGCATAGGCTCGAGAAAGTGTCCGTAGGCGTCTGTGCCCGTCACCTGCGTGTGCCTGGGAAAGTGTCTCTTGGGGCAACTAAAGCTGCCAGCGAGTCACAAAAATGCCAAGGTCTAGTGGCCGGTATCAACAGCTGTGCCAGAGATGGTGCCAAATGCTTTTTTCTCCGCTCGGCTGTAGTCTTCGGAAACCTCCGCGAAAGAAGGAGGCCTTAGGTTGCTGCCCAGCTTTGTGCTAAAGGTCTTTTTCCCCTCTCTCGGCAGAATGTCAAGTGCCAGCGTTTCCCCGTGGTCGCCCTTCTATTGTGCGGTTACAGTGCAGGACAGCCGGAAAGGATCCGGAGTGCAGTGCGAGTACGAGGTAGGTCTACGGTGGGCGTCTGCCTTTTTCCTAAGGTCCTTGCAGTGTGGACTTTGAAGTTAACATGAAGGCTTTGTCAGCTCTCCTTCTACATTTTTTTGTATGAAATATTTTAACAGAACAGTAAAAATAATGTAAGGTCTGTTCTGGAGCATGTTACACCCATGCAAGGGTTATTTCCCTGGGTTCATTTTCTCTTCCTGAAAGCAGAATCTTCTCTTTCTGTGCGCTGACTGTTAAGTGATGCCGTGAAAATAATTGTGTACTAAAAGAGGGAGGAAACTGTTTGTAAGATTTCAGACGTTCAGGAGAAGCAGGCTCTGTGTTCCTGATAAGAGCTTTATGCTTTTGAGTCAATAAGTGTTTAGGATATCTTAGAGTAGGACTCGAGAAACCTTACTGATATACTGGCGTCTGTCCTGAAGGCAGTGGAGGTCAAAGAAGAGACATGGAGGAACCGGGACAAAGCGGCGTCGCTTCTGCGTGTTTTCCAAGAATTCCCACAAAGCATCAGCAGCTCGTAACTAGTGATGGCGACTCCTGATGTGGTTTTGGTGAGTTGTTGCTTCCATCATGGCCTTTGTCCGGATCGTACCGTGTGTCATTTTGATGTCGGTCGGAAAGAGATTTTCCGAAAAGGAACCATTTCTCACTCAAAGCACTTGCCTTCTATGAATTTCCCATTAGAGCGGGTCCTTGGTGATGAAGCACTGGGCAGTCGAAGTCATGAGCAATGAGACTTTGCGCTGTCTTTGCACTTCTTTGCCGGCCTTGGGTTCTCGGTTGTAACAGTGGAGATCTCATAGAACCGTGCTCCTCCGCGTGTTCAGCACGGCCAAAAGCATTCGCCAATCTGCCGGTGCTTTTTTGGTAGCCCGATGGATTGCAGCCCCAGGGGATTTGATTTCCCCCCCTGACCCTCAAAATGAAAACCATTTGGGGAGGGATCTCTTGTCTTGCTGCTTGTAAATTATACAATGTTAACCCTTTCTTCAAGTTTCAATTATGATATTAAAACAAACTGACTCGCCTTGTGGCATGTGCAGCTGCCAAAAAGTTGTAGCACACAAATGCGTGAGGCGTACTGAAGCAGTTAGGTATTTGTTGCACGTGTTTAAAAAGAGAGGCAACTGAATGGAACCAGGGTTTTATTCCCCCGTTATTTTGCCGGGGAGCTCCGAAGTTCTGTATTTCTGTCTGGCTTTCAGTGGTGCGTTTCGCTGACAGCCCAGGGAGTTCCCCGAGAGCGGACGGAAGGGAGGAGGGGAAGGAGGAGGACAGGGGTTTCTTTTGTGCTGTCGCACGCAAATCCCTGAAGTTTTGAAGAAGAAAAAGGCGTGTTTTGGTGAAGGTCCGCGGTGGGGCCGGGCCGCGGGGCCCCGTCACCACGGCAACGGCCCCGCGCCGCCGCAGGTGCGTCTTCCCCATGGCAACCGGTCGCTGGCGCACAGGCCATTGGGAGGGTGGGCCAATGGCAGCGCGGGCCCCGCGCTCCGATTGGTCGGACCGCCTCGGCGGGGCGGGGCGTCCCGTGGGGACCGCGGGGCCCGGCGGGCGGGTCGTCGGGCGGGCCGGGTGCGCGGGGCCGCCGCGAGCACGTCGTGACGCATTTGGAGCGCGTGAAGGTGGGCGGGGGGCCTGGGGGTGCCCCGTGGGGGGCTTGGGGAACTGAGGGGGTCCTCAGTTTGAGAGGCGGGGTGGCGTGAAGTGGGCCCGGAGCTGGGGGCGGGGGGAGGGGGGCGCTGTGAGGGGGAGACGGGACGGAGCTGAGGGGTGCTGGGAGGGGGGTCTGTGGGGCTGGAGGTGGGGTGGGTCCTCCGGCGTTGGGGGAAAAATTGTTTGTTTAGAGGATGAAGTCCCCGGGAAACTGCGGAGCCCCAAGGTTTTTGGCATGATGAAAGCGCTACCAAGGAGCAGCGAGGACAAGCCACAGCTTTGCCTCCTGGCCCCTTTGGTGTGGGAGCAATCGCTGGACATTTGACGTTTTTGTCCCAGCCCTGGGCATGTGAAATAAGACGTTTTTGAGGATGTCGTCACCAGGAAAGCGACTTAAGAGCCCCAGGGTTCCTGGGAAAGGGGTTCTAGTGCAACTAAATCTGCCAGTGAGTCAAAAAAAGCAGGGCTGTCTAAAAGTGCCAAGGCCTAGTGGCCCGTGTGAACAACTGTGCCAGAGATGATGCCCAACACTTTTTCCTCCGCTCGGCTGTAGTCTTCGCAAACCTCTGTGAAAGAAGGAAGCCGTAGATTCCTGCCCAGCTTTGTGCTAAAAATTTTTCCCCTCTCTCGGCAGAATGTCAAGTGCCAGCATTTCTCCGTGGTCACCCTTTTGTTGTGCGGTGACAGTGCAGGACAGCTGGAAAGGATCCGGAGTGCTCTGCGAGTACGAGGTAGGTCTGCGATGTGCGTCTGCTTTCTTCCTAAGGTCCTTGCAGTGTGGACTTTGAAGTTAACATGAAGGCTTTGTCAGCTCTCCTTCTATAGTTTTTGTATGAAATATTTTAAGAAAACACTAAAAATAATGTAAGGTCTGTTCTGGAGCATGTTACACAGCCAAAAGCATTCGCCAATCTGCCAGTCTGTTTTGGTAGCCTGATGGATGGCAGCGCCGGGCATTTGATTTCCGCCCCTGCCCCTCAAAAGTAAAACCATTTGGGGGGATCTCTTATCTTGCTGATTTTTGTATGTTAAAGGAAACTGTTTTAAAAAAAAAAAAAAAAGAAAAAGCTAAAATTGTACAATTTACAAGCTGACTCGCATTGTTTAAAATGTGACCGTGTTGCATGGAAAGAGTAAAAGCGGTTTTGGCAGAAGATAAACCCCCTTGTGTTCTAACACTCTTCACCGAGGTGGGAGGCTCGGTGCGGCTAGGTTTAAATTCTGAGTGATGCCCAATTCAGCGCTATCAGTCCAATCGCGTTTAATATGTATTAAACTATTATGATTTGGATACACTAGTAGTGGACTGCCCCTTCAGTCTAGTCGTGCTCGTGAACCAGGACGGCCACCCTCGAATCTTTGGTTGCGTTCAATGAGGAACCGAAACGACCAGCTACTTAAACAGTGCAGTTTGTTTATACAACAGATAGATACGTTCTTAGGCTTGCCGGTGATAAATACGCTGTCTGCAAAGCACATGCAAATGAAAGTATTATTACATATATCAAACGCGCGACAAAGTTATAAACGATACAGCCTGGCTATAAATGTAGGAAAGAGATTCTCTAGGGAAATTTCTAAGTTTCCCGAGAGAGCACTCGGTATGATCTAAGTCTTACCCGAAGGCGTCCCTACGGGGGGGAAAGAAAGGCTCAGCCCGTCGACTGATCCCGGAAGTCGGTGATGGAGTTCTCCTCGACTTGTTCGCCATGGTGTCTTCCCCGGGTATCCCCCCTCTCTTGGGCTATTTTTATACTATTTGTTATCTTCAAGGTGGAGTTTGAGTGACTTCAGTCATAAATACTTTAATTACGATTGGTGTAAAATTCTCTCGCTTCACATTTAAAGGTATAGTTTACGAAAAATTCAGGGCGCAGACTCAAGAAGGAGTGGTCGCACCTTGGAGGTGGGTAGCCTTTGGGATGGAGGTGTGTTTTGGTATTATAATGTCATTATAATGAGCAAAGTTTGCACAAAGGACAGCATTTCATCAAAATTTGACAAAATGTTGGCTCCGAGTATCGAGCAGGCAGCTAATTGGCAGCTTATCTGTTTCATGGTATCGTCCCGTTCCCGTATCTGCTATACATCATAAGGTAAAGCCGCGGAATAATTGCATCCCGCCCCGTACCTCGTGTAGCTTCACAAGCCTCCTTATCAGGAAACCGCGGATGTTGTATTCTTCATGCCAGCTGCAGCTGTTTTCTACCTCAGAAGCCTCTTGATTTTATACTTTTCCTTAACGTGTGAACAATGCCGTACTTTTGTATTTTTAGCCAATTTAGTAATTATTCCACACACTGCCAAATAGCTGTAGCATATTATGCAATTAGCAATTTATGAGGCGTATTTAAGCAGTTAGGTGTTTGTTCTAAAGGTTTAAAAAGAGAGGCGACTGAATGTTAGCAGGTTTTTCCTGGTATTAGGACAGAGTGCTCGGAGGTACTTTATTTCTGTCTGGCTTTCGGTGGCGCGTTTCCCCGGCAGCCCGGTAGCATCTCTCTCGGGCAGTGCCGCTGGCCAGATGTCCCTCCTCCTTGTGTAACACCCAAAAAACCCCACAGTCATTATTACTGTGTATTTTGAAGAGGAGTAGTTTAATGGTATCAGTTCACAGCTGTGCAAGTTTAAATTAGTGCCAAAGGAAAGTCAAATACTTGTAGAGTATGAGCGTTTTTACTGGATGTATATAAACATAGGCTCACCTTTTCACCATGAAGGGAACGACCGAGCTTTGTTCTTTCTTGTTCCTTTTGCTCTTCAGGGTTGGACCCATCCCTCTCGGCTGCATTGACCCAGTGAGCGAGGTGAGCAGCAGCGATGACGGCAGCAGCAGCAGCGCGAGGGCTGTAGGTGCAGCGGTGGGTCCGTCAGCGTGGATTCTGGTTACGGCTCAGCCCGGTCCTGCCACCCCGCACACAGGGTGAAGGATCTCCCTGCGGCCGCGCTGGGAGGAAAGGGGCCAGGCGTTTCCCAACACCAGAGAGAGGAGGTGTGCACGAATAAAAAGGGATGTGTGTGTCTGTGGGGGCGATGACATCATTTGGGGCGCCCCAGCGTCACCGAGGGGGCGACGATGCGGCAGAGGAGCAGGTGAGTGGGGGGTTGTGGGTCATGCGGGGTTCCCCCCCCGCCCCCAAAAGAGGCGGGTCACAACCCCAAAGTGTGTGAAAATTCATGGGGGTGGATTAAAAAAGGTTAAAACCTCTAAATATGGGCGTGAGGCATTGAAATAGTCAAGTCTCTCGGTTTGATATATTTTGATAAATAATATTAATGTATGTATATAGAAGGAGTTAAAACCCTGTATCTCTAAGCATTCAGTGGTTCTATGTTGTAGAAAGGGTTTTAGCATATGAAAAGATGAAAAAAAGATTTCTATATAAGAAGGTATTAAAGTGTCAAAATATATGTCTAACTCCCTGTTCTATACAATAAGTGTTAACACAGTAGTCTAAATACGTCTGAGTCTAAACAGATATTCTATATAAGTGTAAATAGATAATATATATTCCCTAAATTGATCTATCTACATGTGAATAGATACATTACTGCAAATGTCTATGCTCTATAAGGTTTTTTAAATGGGAAGAAAGCCTGTTTATAGAAAGGATTTAAAAACTCTCTCTCCCCTTTATCTCTCTTGAAGACACAAAAGCTCTTTCCAAAACTGCCCCTTCCCCCTTTTCCCCTCCCAGTTTGTGGCTGATTGCCCTGAACGGGGACTTTCCCCCCCGGGACCGCGCGCACTGAGCAGGAGCTGCCGCCATGGCACAAAAATACCGCAAAGTCCCTGATTCTGGGTCTGCGCCAGGGGGCAAACCAACAAGGTGGGAGAAAAAAAACGCCAATTTGGGGCTCCCAAAAACCAACTCCACCTGGATTGGTGCAGTTGGAAAAGAAAAAAAAAAAAACCAACGCCAACACATTTTCATGCAGAAAAGCAAAAATCACCGATCTTTTTTATGTTGTAGACAAGGCGCCAGCCTCCCTCCTGGCTCCCCGGCGGACTCGGTGGTGTCACCCCGCGCCCCCCCGCCCCCCCCCCCCCCCGGCCCTGGTGCGCCGCGCAGAGCATTGCAGCGTCCCTGGGGCTCGTTCTGGGGCAAAAACCCCAGTTCCGCAGGTTTTTTGGTGCGGAGGTGCTGGCTGTCGCTGCCTGGTCTGCGAGTGCGGACACGGTAGAGGGACGGGAGCCCCGCAGCCCGGTAAGTGGTTCCGGTCCCCGGCTGGACTAAAGCGGGCTGAGAGCGGTCACCGCTCATCACCCTAATGAGCGCTGAGAAGGGGCTAAGGAAGGGGGTGCTGCCGCCCGGCTGCCGGAGAGCGTTCCTGCAGGTGGAAGCCGGGCATGCGCCATGGCGCCGCCTCCCGCCCCGCCCTCGGCCACGCCCCGCCGCACTCTCTCTTGTGCTGCCCTCCTGTGGCCAAAACGCGGTACTGCAGCGCCGGACCCCCATCCCCGGCGGCGGGGCCGGGCCGGGACCACCGGCGAGGCGAGCGAGCCCCTTCGGCCGGGGCGGGGGTGTTTTTTGCCCGCTGGCCGCTCGGGGCTGGAAGCCTCAAACCGCCCGCTGCGGCAGGCTACCGGAGCGCCGGCGGCGAGCCGGGTCTGGGCGGGCCCGGGGAGTAACCCCAGAGTGGACGGAAGGCAAGCAGGGAAGAAGGCGGACACCCCGCGGGCGCAGAGGCCGGGCGCCTCCCCAGTTGCGGGAGCTAGCCCGGCGTCTCCCCGATCACGCCCCCGCCCGTGCCGCCCTCAACCGCCGTGGCCCCCCCGCAGGCGCTGGCCCACACGCTACCGCCCTCTCTCGGCCCCGCCTCCCGACCTCTCTCGGCCCCCGCCTCCTGCACCGCCCTCGGCCCCGCCTCCGGCCCCGCCTCCGGCCCCGCCTCCCGCCTCCGGCCCCGCCTTCGGCCCCGCCCTCGGCCCCGCCTCCCGCCCTCGGCCCCGCCTCCCGCCCTCGGCCCCGCCTCCCGCCCTCGGCCCCGCCCTCGGCCCCGCCCTCGGCCCCGCCCTCGGCCCCGCCCTCGGCCCCGCCCTCGGCCCCGCCTCCCGCCCCGCCTCCCGCCCCGCCCTCGGCCCCGCCTCCCGCCCTCGGCCCCGCCTCCCGCCCGACCTCGGCCACGCCCCGCCGTACTCTCTCTTGTGCTGCCCTCCTGTGGCCAAAGCGCGGTACTGCAGCGCCTGCCGCGGCGCCGGACGCGAGCCGGGTGCGGGCAGCGCCGGGGAGTTAGCCGAGAGCGGACGGAGGCAAAGCGGGCAAGAAGGCGGACAGCCCGCGGGCGCAAACGCCGGGCGCCTCCCCAGCTCGCCAGAGCTCGCCCGGAGTCTCCCCGATCACGCCCCCGCCCGTGCCGCCCGCCACCGCCGTGGCCCCCCCCGGCAGGCGCTGGCCCACGCGCAGCCGCAGCGGCCGCTGCCCCCGAGCTGCGGGAGCCCCGTCCGCCCTCGAAGCTCGGGACCCCAGGGAGCGCTGCGGCGGGGGGCCGGGCAGTGCTCCAGGCTTATTTCGTGCTTTCGCATACAACTCTCTACAGATTTTAAGAAGAAAAATGGGGTGCTGCCGCCCGGAGGCCGTTCCTACGGGTGGGGAGCAGCGCGTACGCCGTGACACCGCCCCCGCCCTCCCTCGGGCACGGCCCCCGGCCTCGGCCACGCCCCCCGCCCTCCGTTACGCCCCCGCTCTCCCTCGGCCCCGCCCCCCGTTCTCCTTCGCCCCCCCGCCCTCCCTCGGCCCCGCCCCGCCCTCCGACGGCCCCGCCCCCCGCCTTCGGTTACGCCCCCGCTCTCCCTCGGCCCCGCCCCCCGTTCTCCTTCGCCCCCCCGCCCTCCCTCGGCCCCGCCCCGCCCTCCGACGGCCCCGCCCCCCGCCTTCGGTTACGCCCCCGCTCTCCCTCGGCCCCGCCCCCCGCTCGCCTTCGGTCCTTCGGTCCCCCGCCCTCCCTCGGCCCCGCCCCTCGCCCTCTCTCGGCCCCGCCCCTCGTCCTCCCTCGGCCCCGCCCCCGCCCCGCTCTCGCTAGTGCTGCCTCCCCGTGGCCACAGCGTGGTACTGCAGCGCCGGTCACGCACGGGCGGCTGCCGGGCGCCATCCCCGCCGGCGGGGCCGGGCCGGGACCACCGGCGAGGCGAGCGAGCCCCTTCGGCCGGGGCGGGGGTGTCTCCTGCCCGCTGGCCGCCCGGGGATGGCGGGGCGGGAAGCGTCAAACCGCCCGCTGCGGCAGGCTGCCGCGGCGCCGGACGCGAGCCGGGTCCGGGCGGCGCCGGGGAGTTAGCCGAGAGCGGACGGAAGGCAAGCGGGCAAGAAGGCGGACAGCCCGCGGGCGCAGACGCCGGGCGCCTCCCCAGCTCGCCAGAGCTCGCCCGGAGTCTCCCCGATCACGCCCCCGCCCGTGCCGCCCGCCACCGCCGTGGCCCCCCCCGGCAGGCGCTGGCCCACGCGCAGCCGCAGCGGCCGCTGCCCCCGAGCTGCGGGAGCCCCGTCCGCCCTCGAAGCTCGGGACCCCAGGGAGCGCTGCGGCGGGGGGCCGGGCAGTGCTCCAGGCTTATTTCGTGCTTTCGCATACAACTCTCTACAGTTTTTAAGAAGAAAAAGCCGTGTTTTGGTGAATCCCCTCCGCCCTCCAGCCCGTCCTGCCTGGCCGCAGGGCTCCGTCGCCATGGCAACGGCCCCGGCCCCCGCCGGAGCGTCCTCACCATGGCAACCGCGCTGGGGCGCATGCGCGGGAGAATGGGCCGACCACAGCGCGGGCGCCGCGCTCCCATTGGTCGGGTCGCCTCGCCGCGCTTCGATTGGTCGGATCGTCTCGCCGCGCTTGGATTGGCCGGATCGGATCGCCGGGGCGGTCCGCGGTGGGGATTGACGGCGACGAAGGGCCACTGGAGCTGAGATGCCCAGGAGCGGAGTGGGCGATGGCCAATGGGCGCGCGGCATGGGAGGGCCGTCGGCGGCGGGCCGCGGCGCTCCGGAAGCGGAAGGGGCCCGGGGAAAATGGCGGGCAGGTGGAAGCGGGCGCGGAGCGGCCCGGGGAGAACGCGGGGCCCGGCGGGCGGGCCGTGGGCCGGACCGGGTCCGCGGGGCCGCCGCGAGCACGTCGTGAAGCACCTGGAGCGCGTGAAGGTGAGCGGGTGGCGGCGGGGGAAGCTGGCGGGGAGCCGGCGGGGTCCCGAGGCGAGACGGGGGGACCCGAGGGGGGCACGGGCAGCCTGAGGGGGTCTCAGTGGGCATTGTGGTGTCGGAGGGGGCTGGCTGAGCCCGGCTTCCCGCGGGGTCCCTTCGACCTGGAGGGGTTGGGGTGCGCTGCTGGCGATGCCGCGGCAACGAAACCCGGAGCGGCGGTAATTGAGCGGCGGGCGGGCCGAGCTGGTGCCGCCCCGCAGAGACGCGGGGCGGGGCCCTCGGCAGTTCCCCAGCGCTCCCCAAAACTGCCCGTGGGGGCTCGTGGGGGTGCTGGGCCGTGGGGCGGCTGCGCTCCCCCCGCCCCTCGGCATCGGCCAGGGGCGTCGCAGAGGAGGTGAGGAAGCAGAGAGGGGGAGCCGGTTTGGGGCCCCACCTGGAGACCAGGTCTTCTGCTCCTGGGGCTGGCAAAGGGGCTTGTGTGGCTGGTTTTGGGGCTGAGAAAGAGAGGGAATTGAGCTGCTTTGGCCTCAGGAAGGGGGGCCAAGATGAAATCCACGCTGGGCGCCTCTCTCTGTGTGGCGGGTCCGTCCTGGCCCCGCTCCTGAGGGCAGAGGTGGGGTGGAGGTCCCCCGGCTGGTCCCCGTTGGCTGGGTGTGAGAAACAGGCTCATTTCTCGCCTCCTCTTTTCCTAGGGTCACCTTCTGCGTCCTGGGAAGAGAATCCTGCACGGCTGATTCCGTTTGTGGCTCAGGTAATGGCGCGTGTAGGGCTGGGGGAGCGGGGAGACTCGTTGGTGAGTTCGGGAATGCTACAGGCAACCCACGTCAAACCTGCAGGAAAGGCAACTTTGCTGCCCGTGCAGGAAAGCTGACGAGGAGGAGCTGCAGTTCACAGAGAGTGCCTCCTTCCTGAGTTGGCGCCTTGGTAGTTCGGAGTGTTTTCCTTTGGGGTATAAGAGTGAACTTTCGCCTTGGGTAAATTGAGAGTTGCCCGTTCCCTTCTTTAGGGTCAGGTGTTTCTCTTCTGTTTGTTCCTACTGATTTCGTGGGCAAAGGGGAAATAGCCTTTTCTTTTTTGATGCGTAACTAAATTTTTATTAGGATGTGGTGTCAGTGTAGTTAATTTTTGAGCACCTAGACGCTGGTAGAAATGTAACGAGTGAAACGTGATGGAAAGGGATGTGTCGCTTGATTTTTATTCAGTTTTTCTTTTTATGAAGAGTGGTGATGGCGTGTTTTTCTGTGGCTCGATGCACGTTCCGTGGAGCCTTCAGTCTAGGACTTCTAAGTACAAAAAGTTTGTCCCTCCGGAGAAGGACTCGTCCTTTGTAGGACTGAGGTGTAGACTTGGAGGGTCTCTTAAGGGCGTGATCAGAATTAAAGCCAGATTTCACTGAATGGTGCTGCTGTGGGTTCTTTGCTTTACTTAACGTCCCCACAGCTTCCTCATGGATGGGAGCTCTGAATCGTAATTGCTTTTCAGTCTCCAAGGCATTTCTTTCCCCAAGGAGAGACTACGTTTAAAAGTTAACGAGTTTCCTCTCAAACGTGCCCGTCAATGAAACTGAGTTATGATAAGGAAACCCCCCAAAACGACACAACTCTTAGAGATCTGGACCGTTTCTGGACACGTATTCCTCGCGTGCAAATGTCCTCGGGACACAGGTGGTCTGCACGTCATGCTCTGACAAGACCATATGCTGGGAGAGGGAAAGATACAAAGTCCTGGGGTTTGTGTTTGTTTGTTTTGTGGGGGTTCTTGTGGGTGTGTGTTCACGCTTTCAAAAACAGAGTGCAATGCTGACTGCCGGTGGCAGCCTGCAGAGCTCTCTTGCTGCCTGAGCTCTCCTTGTCTTTTCCCCTCCTCTTTCAGGGTTGTAACTTTCAGTTGGCTAATTTTAGAAGAGCAATTAAGTGACGTGTCTGTGTAATACTGCTGGTAATTCCAGGAAGGTAAATGCTTGAACCCGTAGTGAAAGTCTTGGCTACAAGTAGAATTTCTGAAGGAAGAGCAGCCGTGGCAGGAAGCAAATGGCAAGTTGCGCATCCCCTGAAATGGGTGCGGGTGAAGCTGCGCTTGGGCGTGCAGCCTGCGGTGGCGGGGACTCCTCATGAAACCAGCCGGGCGTGGGCGGGCACCTGCAGTGTTGCGCTCTGGCCTGGGAGCGTGCCGTACTTTTGATGTTGGGAGAGGGAATAGAGCGTGTGCCTGGTAAAGCCAAGGGCAGTCAAAAGCTGGGAGGGACCCTGCGCGGGTTTGGTGGCGCAAGGTCACTTTGAAAAGATCTTGGCCATTTGGAGAAACGGCCTGGAAAAAAAAGATGCTTTGTTGCAAGGAGGCAGATTATAAGGACAGGTGGGTGGCTGTACCCTTTAGGAAAGTTATTCAGATCGGGATGCATCGGGTGAGGAAATCGTGGCTCTGCATAGGCTCGAGAAAGTGTCCGTAGGCGTCTGTGCCCGTCACCTGCGTGTGCCTGGGAAAGTGTCTCTTGGGGCAACTAAAGCTGCCAGCGAGTCACAAAAATGCCAAGGTCTAGTGGCCGGTATCAACAGCTGTGCCAGAGATGGTGCCAAATGCTTTTTTCTCCGCTCGGCTGTAGTCTTCGGAAACCTCCGCGAAAGAAGGAGGCCTTAGGTTGCTGCCCAGCTTTGTGCTAAAGGTCTTTTTCCCCTCTCTCGGCAGAATGTCAAGTGCCAGCGTTTCCCCGTGGTCGCCCTTCTATTGTGCGGTTACAGTGCAGGACAGCCGGAAAGGATCCGGAGTGCAGTGCGAGTACGAGGTAGGTCTACGGTGGGCGTCTGCCTTTTTCCTAAGGTCCTTGCAGTGTGGACTTTGAAGTTAACATGAAGGCTTTGTCAGCTCTCCTTCTACATTTTTTTGTATGAAATATTTTAACAGAACAGTAAAAATAATGTAAGGTCTGTTCTGGAGCATGTTACACCCATGCAAGGGTTATTTCCCTGGGTTCATTTTCTCTTCCTGAAAGCAGAATCTTCTCTTTCTGTGCGCTGACTGTTAAGTGATGCCGTGAAAATAATTGTGTACTAAAAGAGGGAGGAAACTGTTTGTAAGATTTCAGACGTTCAGGAGAAGCAGGCTCTGTGTTCCTGATAAGAGCTTTATGCTTTTGAGTCAATAAGTGTTTAGGATATCTTAGAGTAGGACTCGAGAAACCTTACTGATATACTGGCGTCTGTCCTGAAGGCAGTGGAGGTCAAAGAAGAGACATGGAGGAACCGGGACAAAGCGGCGTCGCTTCTGCGTGTTTTCCAAGAATTCCCACAAAGCATCAGCAGCTCGTAACTAGTGATGGCGACTCCTGATGTGGTTTTGGTGAGTTGTTGCTTCCATCATGGCCTTTGTCCGGATCGTACCGTGTGTCATTTTGATGTCGGTCGGAAAGAGATTTTCCGAAAAGGAACCATTTCTCACTCAAAGCACTTGCCTTCTATGAATTTCCCATTAGAGCGGGTCCTTGGTGATGAAGCACTGGGCAGTCGAAGTCATGAGCAATGAGACTTTGCGCTGTCTTTGCACTTCTTTGCCGGCCTTGGGTTCTCGGTTGTAACAGTGGAGATCTCATAGAACCGTGCTCCTCCGCGTGTTCAGCACGGCCAAAAGCATTCGCCAATCTGCCGGTGCTTTTTTGGTAGCCCGATGGATTGCAGCCCCGGGGATTTGATTTCCCCCCCTGACCCTCAAAATGAAAACCATTTGGGGAGGGATCTCTTGTCTTGCTGCTTGTAAATTATACAATGTTAACCCTTTCTTCAAGTTTCAATTATGATATTAAAACAAACTGACTCGCCTTGTGGCATGTGCAGCTGCCAAAAAGTTGTAGCACACAAATGCGTGAGGCGTACTGAAGCAGTTAGGTATTTGTTGCACGTGTTTAAAAAGAGAGGCAACTGAATGGAACCAGGGTTTTATTCCCCCGTTATTTTGCCGGGGAGCTCCGAAGTTCTGTATTTCTGTCTGGCTTTCAGTGGTGCGTTTCGCTGACAGCCCAGGGAGTTCCCCGAGAGCGGACGGAAGGGAGGAGGGGAAGGAGGAGGACAGGGGTTTCTTTTGTGCTGTCGCACGCAAATCCCTGAAGTTTTGAAGAAGAAAAAGGCGTGTTTTGGTGAAGGTCCGCGGTGGGGCCGGGCCGCGGGGCCCCGTCACCACGGCAACGGCCCCGCGCCGCCGCAGGTGCGTCTTCCCCATGGCAACCGGTCGCTGGCGCACAGGCCATTGGGAGGGTGGGCCAATGGCAGCGCGGGCCCCGCGCTCCGATTGGTCGGACCGCCTCGGCGGGGCGGGGCGTCCCGTGGGGACCGCGGGGCCCGGCGGGCGGGTCGTCGGGCGGGCCGGGTGCGCGGGGCCGCCGCGAGCACGTCGTGACGCATTTGGAGCGCGTGAAGGTGGGCGGGGGGCCTGGGGGTGCCCCGTGGGGGGCTTGGGGAACTGAGGGGGTCCTCAGTTTGAGAGGCGGGGTGGCGTGAAGTGGGCCCGGAGCTGGGGGCGGGGGGAGGGGGGCGCTGTGAGGGGGAGACGGGACGGAGCTGAGGGGTGCTGGGAGGGGGGTCTGTGGGGCTGGAGGTGGGGTGGGTCCTCCGGCGTTGGGGGAAAAATTGTTTGTTTAGAGGATGAAGTCCCCGGGAAACTGCGGAGCCCCAAGGTTTTTGGCATGATGAAAGCGCTACCAAGGAGCAGCGAGGACAAGCCACAGCTTTGCCTCCTGGCCCCTTTGGTGTGGGAGCAATCGCTGGACATTTGACGTTTTTGTCCCAGCCCTGGGCATGTGAAATAAGACGTTTTTGAGGATGTCGTCACCAGGAAAGCGACTTAAGAGCCCCAGGGTTCCTGGGAAAGGGGTTCTAGTGCAACTAAATCTGCCAGTGAGTCAAAAAAAGCAGGGCTGTCTAAAAGTGCCAAGGCCTAGTGGCCCGTGTGAACAACTGTGCCAGAGATGATGCCCAACACTTTTTCCTCCGCTCGGCTGTAGTCTTCGCAAACCTCTGTGAAAGAAGGAAGCCGTAGATTCCTGCCCAGCTTTGTGCTAAAAATTTTTCCCCTCTCTCGGCAGAATGTCAAGTGCCAGCATTTCTCCGTGGTCACCCTTTTGTTGTGCGGTGACAGTGCAGGACAGCTGGAAAGGATCCGGAGTGCTCTGCGAGTACGAGGTAGGTCTGCGATGTGCGTCTGCTTTCTTCCTAAGGTCCTTGCAGTGTGGACTTTGAAGTTAACATGAAGGCTTTGTCAGCTCTCCTTCTATAGTTTTTGTATGAAATATTTTAAGAAAACACTAAAAATAATGTAAGGTCTGTTCTGGAGCATGTTACACAGCCAAAAGCATTCGCCAATCTGCCAGTCTGTTTTGGTAGCCTGATGGATGGCAGCGCCGGGCATTTGATTTCCGCCCCTGCCCCTCAAAAGTAAAACCATTTGGGGGGATCTCTTATCTTGCTGATTTTTGTATGTTAAAGGAAACTGTTTAAAAAAAAAAAAAAAAAGAAAAAGCTAAAATTGTACAATTTACAAGCTGACTCGCATTGTTTAAAATGTGACCGTGTTGCATGGAAAGAGTAAAAGCGGTTTTGGCAGAAGATAAACCCCCTTGTGTTCTAACACTCTTCACCGAGGTGGGAGGCTCGGTGCGGCTAGGTTTAAATTCTGAGTGATGCCCAATTCAGCGCTATCAGTCCAATCGCGTTTAATATGTATTAAACTATTATGATTTGGATACACTAGTAGTGGACTGCCCCTTCAGTCTAGTCGTGCTCGTGAACCAGGACGGCCACCCTCGAATCTTTGGTTGCGTTCAATGAGGAACCGAAACGACCAGCTACTTAAACAGTGCAGTTTGTTTATACAACAGATAGATACGTTCTTAGGCTTGCCGGTGATAAATACGCTGTCTGCAAAGCACATGCAAATGAAAGTATTATTACATATATCAAACGCGCGACAAAGTTATAAACGATACAGCCTGGCTATAAATGTAGGAAAGAGATTCTCTAGGGAAATTTCTAAGTTTCCCGAGAGAGCACTCGGTATGATCTAAGTCTTACCCGAAGGCGTCCCTACGGGGGGGAAAGAAAGGCTCAGCCCGTCGACTGATCCCGGAAGTCGGTGATGGAGTTCTCCTCGACTTGTTCGCCATGGTGTCTTCCCCGGGTATCCCCCCTCTCTTGGGCTATTTTTATACTATTTGTTATCTTCAAGGTGGAGTTTGAGTGACTTCAGTCATAAATACTTTAATTACGATTGGTGTAAAATTCTCTCGCTTCACATTTAAAGGTATAGTTTACGAAAAATTCAGGGCGCAGACTCAAGAAGGAGTGGTCGCACCTTGGAGGTGGGTAGCCTTTGGGATGGAGGTGTGTTTTGGTATTATAATGTCATTATAATGAGCAAAGTTTGCACAAAGGACAGCATTTCATCAAAATTTGACAAAATGTTGGCTCCGAGTATCGAGCAGGCAGCTAATTGGCAGCTTATCTGTTTCATGGTATCGTCCCGTTCCCGTATCTGCTATACGTCATAAGGTAAAGCCGCGGAATAATTGCATCCCGCCCCGTACCTCGTGTAGCTTCACAAGCCTCCTTATCAGGAAACCGCGGATGTTGTATTCTTCATGCCAGCTGCAGCTGTTTTCTACCTCAGAAGCCTCTTGATTTTATACTTTTCCTTAACGTGTGAACAATGCCGTACTTTTGTATTTTTAGCCAATTTAGTAATTATTCCACACACTGCCAAATAGCTGTAGCATATTATGCAATTAGCAATTTATGAGGCGTATTTAAGCAGTTAGGTGTTTGTTCTAAAGGTTTAAAAAGAGAGGCGACTGAATGTTAGCAGGTTTTTCCTGGTATTAGGACAGAGTGCTCGGAGGTACTTTATTTCTGTCTGGCTTTCGGTGGCGCGTTTCCCCGGCAGCCCGGTAGCATCTCTCTCGGGCAGTGCCGCTGGCCAGATGTCCCTCCTCCTTGTGTAACACCCAAAAAACCCCACAGTCATTATTACTGTGTATTTTGAAGAGGAGTAGTTTAATGGTATCAGTTCACAGCTGTGCAAGTTTAAATTAGTGCCAAAGGAAAGTCAAATACTTGTAGAGTATGAGCGTTTTTACTGGATGTATATAAACATAGGCTCACCTTTTCACCATGAAGGGAACGACCGAGCTTTGTTCTTTCTTGTTCCTTTTGCTCTTCAGGGTTGGACCCATCCCTCTCGGCTGCATTGACCCAGTGAGCGAGGTGAGCAGCAGCGATGACGGCAGCAGCAGCAGCGCGAGGGCTGTAGGTGCAGCGGTGGGTCCGTCAGCGTGGATTCTGGTTACGGCTCAGCCCGGTCCTGCCACCCCGCACACAGGGTGAAGGATCTCCCTGCGGCCGCGCTGGGAGGAAAGGGCCAGGCGTTTCCCAACACCAGAGAGAGGAGGTGTGCACGAATAAAAAGGGATGTGTGTGTCTGTGGGGGCGATGACATCATTTGGGGCGCCCCAGCGTCACCGAGGGGGCGACGATGCGGCAGAGGAGCAGGTGAGTGGGGGGTTGTGGGTCATGCGGGGTTCCCCCCCCGCCCCCAAAAGAGGCGGGTCACAACCCCAAAGTGTGTGAAAATTCATGGGGGTGGATTAAAAAAGGTTAAAACCTCTAAATATGGGCGTGAGGCATTGAAATAGTCAAGTCTCTCGGTTTGATATATTTTGATAAATAATATTAATGTATGTATATAGAAGGAGTTAAAACCCTGTATCTCTAAGCATTCAGTGGTTCTATGTTGTAGAAAGGGTTTTAGCATATGAAAAGATGAAAAAAAGATTTCTATATAAGAAGGTATTAAAGTGTCAAAATATATGTCTAACTCCCTGTTCTATACAATAAGTGTTAACACAGTAGTCTAAATACGTCTGAGTCTAAACAGATATTCTATATAAGTGTAAATAGATAATATATATTCCCTAAATTGATCTATCTACATGTGAATAGATACATTACTGCAAATGTCTATGCTCTATAAGGTTTTTTAAATGGGAAGAAAGCCTGTTTATAGAAAGGATTTAAAAACTCTCTCTCCCCTTTATCTCTCTTGAAGACACAAAAGCTCTTTCCAAAACTGCCCCTTCCCCCTTTTCCCCTCCCAGTTTGTGGCTGATTGCCCTGAACGGGGACTTTCCCCCCCGGGACCGCGCGCACTGAGCAGGAGCTGCCGCCATGGCACAAAAATACCGCAAAGTCCCTGATTCTGGGTCTGCGCCAGGGGGCAAACCAACAAGGTGGGAGAAAAAAAAACGCCAATTTGGGGCTCCCAAAAACCAACTCCACCTGGATTGGTGCAGTTGGAAAAGAAAAAAAAAAAAACCAACGCCAACACATTTTCATGCAGAAAAGCAAAAATCACCGATCTTTTTTATGTTGTAGACAAGGCGCCAGCCTCCCTCCTGGCTCCCCGGCGGACTCGGTGGTGTCACCCCGCGCCCCGCCGCCCCCCCCCCCCCGGCCCTGGTGCGCCGCGCAGAGCATTGCAGCGTCCCTGGGGCTCGTTCTGGGGCAAAAACCCCAGTTCCGCAGGTTTTTTGGTGCGGAGGTGCTGGCTGTCGCTGCCTGGTCTGCGAGTGCGGACACGGTAGAGGGACGGGAGCCCCGCAGCCCGGTAAGTGGTTCCGGTCCCCGGCTGGACTAAAGCGGGCTGAGAGCGGTCACCGCTCATCACCCTAATGAGCGCTGAGAAGGGGCTAAGGAAGGGGGTGCTGCCGCCCGGCTGCCGGAGAGCGTTCCTGCAGGTGGAAGCCGCGCATGCGCCATGGCGCCGCCTCCCGCCCCGCCCTCGGCCACGCCCCGCCGCACTCTCTCTTGTGCTGCCCTCCTGTGGCCAAAACGCGGTACTGCAGCGCCGGACCCCCATCCCCGGCGGCGGGGGCCGGGCCGGGACCACCGGCGAGGCGAGCGAGCCCCTTCGGCCGGGGCGGGGGTGTTTTTTGCCCGCTGGCCGCTCGGGGCTGGAAGCCTCAAACCGCCCGCTGCGGCAGGCTACCGGAGCGCCGGCGGCGAGCCGGGTCTGGGCGGGCCCGGGGAGTAACCCCAGAGTGGACGGAAGGCAAGCAGGGAAGAAGGTGGACACCCCGCGGGCGCAGAGGCCGGGCGCCTCCCCAGTTGCGGGAGCTAGCCCGGCGTCTCCCCGATCACGCCCCCGCCCGTGCCGCCCTCAACCGCCGTGGCCCCCCCGCAGGCGCTGGCCCACACGCTACCGCCCTCTCTCGGCCCCGCCTCCCGACCTCTCTCGGCCCCCGCCTCCTGCACCGCCCTCGGCCCCGCCTCCGGCCCCGCCCTCCGGCCCCGCCTCCCGCCCTCCGGCCCCGCCTTCGGCCCCGCCCTCGGCCCCGCCTCCCGCCCTCGGCCCCGCCTCCCGCCCTCGGCCCCGCCCTCGGCCCCGCCCTCGGCCCCGCCCTCGGCCCCGCCCTCGGCCCCCGCCCTCGGCCCCGCCCTCGGCCCCGCCTCGGCCCCGCCTCCCGCCCCGCCTCCGCCCCGCCCTCGGCCCGCCTCCGCCCTCGGCCCCGCCTCCCGCCCGACCTCGGCCACGCCCCGCCGTACTCTCTCTTGTGCTGCCCTCCTGTGGCCAAAGCGCGGTACTGCAGCGCCTGCCGCGGCGCCGGACGCGAGCCGGGTGCGGGCAGCGCCGGGGAGTTAGCCGAGAGCGGACGGAGGCAAAGCGGGCAAGAAGGCGGACAGCCCGCGGGCGCAAACGCCGGGCGCCTCCCCAGCTCGCCAGAGCTCGCCCGGAGTCTCCCCGATCACGCCCCCGCCCGTGCCGCCCGCCACCGCCGTGGCCCCCCCCGGCAGGCGCTGGCCCACGCGCAGCCGCAGCGGCCGCTGCCCCCGAGCTGCGGGAGCCCCGTCCGCCCTCGAAGCTCGGGACCCCAGGGAGCGCTGCGGCGGGGGGCCGGGCAGTGCTCCAGGCTTATTTCGTGCTTTCGCATACAACTCTCTACAGATTTTAAGAAGAAAAATGGGGTGCTGCCGCCCGGAGGCCGTTCCTACGGGTGGGGAGCAGCGCGTACGCCGTGACACCGCCCCCGCCCTCCCTCGGGCACGGCCCCCGGCCTCGGCCACGCCCCCCGCCCTCCGTTACGCCCCCGCTCTCCCTCGGCCCCGCCCCCCGTTCTCCTTCGCCCCCCCGCCCTCCCTCGGCCCCGCCCCGCCCTCCGACGGCCCCGCCCCCCGCCTTCGGTTACGCCCCCGCTCTCCCTCGGCCCCGCCCCCCGTTCTCCTTCGCCCCCCCGCCCTCCCTCGGCCCCGCCCCGCCCTCCGACGGCCCCGCCCCCCGCCTTCGGTTACGCCCCCGCTCTCCCTCGGCCCCGCCCCCCGCTCGCCTTCGGTCCTTCGGTCCCCCGCCCTCCCTCGGCCCCGCCCCTCGCCCTCTCTCGGCCCCGCCCCTCGTCCTCCCTCGGCCCCGCCCCCGCCCCGCTCTCGCTAGTGCTGCCTCCCCGTGGCCACAGCGTGGTACTGCAGCGCCGGTCACGCACGGGCGGCTGCCGGGCGCCATCCCCGCCGGCGGGGCCGGGCCGGGACCACCGGCGAGGCGAGCGAGCCCCTTCGGCCGGGGCGGGGGTGTCTCCTGCCCGCTGGCCGCCCGGGGATGGCGGGGCGGGAAGCGTCAAACCGCCCGCTGCGGCAGGCTGCCGCGGCGCCGGACGCGAGCCGGGTCCGGGCGGCGCCGGGGAGTTAGCCGAGAGCGGACGGAAGGCAAGCGGGCAAGAAGGCGGACAGCCCGCGGGCGCAGACGCCGGGCGCCTCCCCAGCTCGCCAGAGCTCGCCCGGAGTCTCCCCGATCACGCCCCCGCCCGTGCCGCCCGCCACCGCCGTGGCCCCCCCCCGGCAGGCGCTGGCCCACGCGCAGCCGCAGCGGCCGCTGCCCCCGAGCTGCGGGAGCCCCGTCCGCCCTCGAAGCTCGGGACCCCAGGGAGCGCTGCGGCGGGGGGCCGGGCAGTGCTCCAGGCTTATTTCGTGCTTTCGCATACAACTCTCTACAGTTTTTAAGAAGAAAAAGCCGTGTTTTGGTGAATCCCCTCCGCCCTCCAGCCCGTCCTGCCCGGCCGCAGGGCTCCGTCGCCATGGCAACGGCCCCGGCCCCCGCCGGAGCGTCCTCACCATGGCAACCGCGCTGGGGCGCATGCGCGGGAGAATGGGCCGACCACAGCGCGGGCGCCGCGCTCCCATTGGTCGGGTCGCCTCGCCGCGCTTCGATTGGTCGGATCGTCTCGCCGCGCTTGGATTGGCCGGATCGGATCGCCGGGGCGGTCCGCGGTGGGGATTGACGGCGACGAAGGGCCACTGGAGCTGAGATGCCCAGGAGCGGAGTGGGCGATGGCCAATGGGCGCGCGGCATGGGAGGGCCGTCGGCGGCGGGCCGCGGCGCTCCGGAAGCGGAAGGGGCCCGGGGAAAATGGCGGGCAGGTGGAAGCGGGCGCGGAGCGGCCCGGGGAGAACGCGGGGCCCGG